>JAGXJF010003900.1:0-95819 GCA_019208055.1 Stipa capillata
CCCACGGATGCTCATTGAACGAAGGCGTCACCATTGTTAGTCGCAGCAGAAGGGACACATCGTGCACGTGGTACTCCATTATTGTTTGGGAGACGAGCTGCAGGTATCGCAGCACCTGTAAGATTATCAAGGCAAGCAAGAATAGTAGCAATGTTAGCATTAGCGGCCGCCTATCCATCCTCAATAGTTTTGAGGTAGTTCTCCTGCATTTGCATTCATTTATTGGTCCTGTGGAGATCCTCCGTGAGGCCCGTCAAAACCTCATTGTCATCTGCCATGTTTAGCAAAACGAAACAAATCAGAGATTTATGTTCCTATCACCACTGGAATGTGGGGTGTGGGTGGAAGGAACCTCAACAATTCAGTAGGAAATACCAACCTCTTTCTAGTTCTTACCGTGCTGCAGTGGTTGTTGGCCTTTGGCGATGTCAAAGATGATCAAGAGATTAGTATAGCGATTACCAAAGTGACCGAACAAGTATTGTATAGAAAGGTGGAGCTTGGTTGGCTTCAATATGATAGCAAGGAATGGCAAAAATCAATTCAGCAAATGCAAGCTGAATAGGTGCTCAAAGTACTAGTCGATGTTGCTGATCCTAGCCTAGAATAGTACTAGACAATCAATGCCTAAAAGATATAAGTGAAGCTCAAAGAGATGTGGTATAAAAAGCCCTAAAAGAAGAGTGAGAGTTCTGATTTTTTTCTTTAGTTGGCCTTCTATGTGGCTTCGTTTTCTTTTCTATATTTTTTTATCTCAAAAACTCACTCAAACAAGCAAACGGGCAAAGAGTTGAAATCTGATTGTCGTTGGCTTGCCACGACAGCAACAACAGCTAAATATGGTGCCACAGCAGAGAAGTGGCAGCAAACAGCAAGCTCAAAGCTGTCGTGCTGCTACTTACTCACAGAACTGAAATCAGAACCTCCGGAAAATAGAATTCGGAGGTACCGATATTAATTGCTGGAAATAGGCAAACGACCTCGGAGTCTCCGGGACTGAAGTCAGAGGTTTCGGGTTTAGCTTCAGGGAACACGCAGTTGTCCTCAGAGTCTCTGAAGTTATGACCTCAGAGCCTCCGGGACTGAAGATGGAGGTTCCGAGATGAGCTTTGGGGAACGCAGTCGTCCTCGGAGTCTCTGAAGTTACGACCTCAGAGCCTCCGGGACTGAAGCAGAGGTTCCGAGATTAGCTTCGGGGAACGCGCAGTCGTCCTCAGAGTCTCTGAAGTTGACTTGGAGTTAAACTTAGAAAAAATGAGCTTAGCCTCTGGAAAGTGCGAACGTTCTCGGAGCCTCCGGGATTGAACTCGGAAGATCTGAATTCACCTTCTGTTCCCACATGAGTAGAAGTCAGAGGGAAGTCGATTCCTTCGGAGATGTCGGAGCTTTCGGAAAAGTCGAAGCCTCCGGGAGTTGAACTCAGAGGAACCGAGCTTAGCTTCTGGAAAGTGCGACCGTTCCCGGAGCCTCCGGGATTGAACTTGGAAGATCTGAATTCACCTTCTGTTCCCGCACGAGATGGAAGTCAGAGGGACAGTCTAATCTTCTAGAAAAGAGCTATCCTCTGCCGTGGCAGCAAAATCTGCTGTTTTTTCTAGCCGTGGCAGGACTTTGGCGGCTTCTACTGGGAGTTGTGTTTGCCCTGGACTCTATCCGTAACAGATATGAAATTGATCTCTTACTTTTTCCCTAACCAATTGAACAAACCCAAAGAGATGGTGGTGGTGGCAATGGCAGCAAGATGCAAGACACGATTAACTAGACATCAGATCTAACTATGACCAGCAACGTGACACGGCAATGCAACAAAAATTTAACAATGCAAAAATACTGAAAGGAAAGATGCAATGGCTTGAAGCTGTTTGGACAGTGGGAAAACCAATCTACTATTTTTTTTAGACTTTTTCTGGACAGTAGGAAAAACAGATCTAACTACGAAAACAGTAAATTTCTCACCGATCAACTTGAGCTCTGATACCACTTGATGAGACGGTGGCTCAATTTTTCGGTGAGTTGAAGGTAACTAACGGTTTGATGGAGTTTGACTTTGACGATCCGACTATACCGTACACGACGATACACCTTAGCAATCGCTAAACCAATCTTCGATGGTTATTGACCTTGCCATAGGCACGATCAACCTGAACAACGAAGTTCAAGTTCTTGCAAGCAACCGAAGATCCAGCAAGAACTATGATTGCAATCTGAAATTACGAGTATGAAATTGACACACCAGCTAGAAGAAGTTTGGGATTCCACTGGAGATCTAAACAAGGCGGTAGTCCTACATGACTTGTAGATGCAATATTGTAACAGTAGCTAAACAACTCAATAAACCCGAGGTCTAAGGGGGCACCTAAGGGGTATTTAAAGAGGTGATGAGAGGTGGATTTCGACTAGCTATGGGTAGGGTGGCCGAATCCAATTCCAAAGTGCAGCTTTCCTCGTGTACGGACTCTAAGACTTGCCTAATTTGCCTAATTCTGAAAATACATGGGCCTTTCCCAAAAATAAGGTAGTGCAACACCTATGGACTGGTATGGACGAAAATACATGTTAGAAATTTATATTATTCGTCCAAATCTTCATAATTCATCATGGTGGCTTCAAAGTCTTCAAATAGCTTGACAGTAACTCCGCATCTCCATTCCTGTTTGTAGGCTAGCTGCCATCCCTCATAGCTAGGCTTGGACCTTCATTCCTTATAAGCAAAATATCATCTCCCTTAGGAAGCACCATATGTTCTTTAATACCATGTAAAGTACCAAGAAACGAAAGTACCTGATAATTAAGTTGTTGAGCGCGAGCCCTAGTGATAGGTCCTTGTATTCCCCGCACTTGAGGAGTGGCATCATGAGGAGTGATATCATGTGGAGATGGAATAGCTGAGGGTGTAACTGTAGGTGGGATGTCCTCATCAGTGCACTTCACCAGTCCCAGGACTTGCTGATGAACACAGATGAAATAAATATCATAGCACACATCACGTAGTTTTGTTACAAGAAAGTTGATACGATAAGCCATGGGGCTAATAAAGTACTTAGGGCTCATGTCTTTACATCTCAGAACACAGCGGAAAATATAAAGAAACACGTAGCAGTCTCCATCTCAGCCACAGGCAACCAACAAAGATCAACGAAGACCCTACTCCTCAGCATCGTTGTAGTAATCTCCATAGTCTTCTTCTTGAGCTTCAAGGTTATCTGAACATGCCCAAAACAAACATGCTCGATGAGCACTTCGCGTACTCAGCGTGCCCCCTTTTTAGGCAAGCCTACCTCTACATGCAGGTTTAGTCAAGGGATAGGCTTTATGGTTATTTTGCATAAATGGCACTTTTAGTTTAAATACTTTTAATAATTTTGAAGGCAGGTTTTGAGATCAAAAAAATTTAATAACTGGGATATTTTAGTGAAGGTTCCAACCACCAACACTAGTCGAGTAAGGTCGATGCTTTAATCCCGACGATAGGTTCCGGTCACCTATACTTAACCAAGATTCAGGTAGAGGGAAAAGCATTTGAAGGGAGTTATGAGGAAGAATAAGGAAGAGGGAAAAGAAATAGAAAGAAGATAGATTCTTTATTATGAACAGAACGTTATGCTGTCCGTGGCCATTGAAAGAGCATCTAGGCCCCCAAGTTGGTTTTGATGGTTAATGGCAACTCAAACTGGAATTTAACGTTTACATTGAGTGTAGGCAGGTTAGTAGGTTCTAGGAAGAAGGGTCATCAGGGAGAGGATGACCACCAAAAAGGGTACAAGGGTGGTTTCCAGGACTAAGGAATGGCTGTGCTAGGCAGCTGTGCCACAGCTGTGAAGAAGCTGGCACTAGTGCAGAAACCCTTATAGCAGAAACCTTATTAGTGGCGCCCCCCCAAAAAGCCACGCCACTGGTATTTACGGAAATTATTAGTGGCGTGCCCAAATCATCCCACGCCACTAATAAACAATTACTCGTGGCGTGTCGACCAGAGGACACGCCACTAGTGCAGAAACTCCTTATAAGTTAAAGGTTACTAGTGGCGTGCCTCTAAACACACACGCCATTGGTAACTTGCCAAAATACCAGTGGCGTGCGACCAAACCGGCACGCCACTAGTATTTAGCTTACTAGTGGCGTTCGTTCACATGCACACGCCACTAGTAACTGGACTATTCTGTTCAAAAACAAAAAAAACTAAACCATTTACTACTGGCGTGTGCATATATACACACGCCACTAGTAACTAGGTTACTAGTGGCATGCTATATACACACACGCCACTAATAGTTGATTAGTATATAAAGAAACTATTTATTCTTTTTCTCCTCCACCCCATCCGACCCGAGTGGCCTCCTCCATCCTCCGCCTCCGCTCCTCCCCCTCCAGATCCAGCGCCCCCTTTCCCTTCTATTCTCCGCCCCGATCCAGCGCCCCCTCCACCTAGCTCCTCCGATCCAGCGCCCCCACTTCACCTCCTCCGACCTCCCACACGAGAGGCCCCCGATCTAGCCCCCAACTCCACCTAGCTCCTCCAATCCAGCCCCAACACGAGGAGCTCTCCCTTCCGCCCCACGCCCGTGGAGCTCGCCGCTTCTGTGCTACAGCCCGGCCGCCCGTCAGCCCCGCCGCCCGTCGCCTGCCGCAGTTCCAGCCCCCCGTCAAACAGCGGCCCGCTCCAGATCTGGCCGCTGGTGGAAGGGGGGCGCGGGACAGAGGCGTCGGGGGACGTGACCGTCGGGGGAGGGGGGCGTCGGGGGGAAGGAGGCGCCGGGGGAGGGGATGACGACCACGCGCGGCGCCGGCGACCGCTCGGGGGAGGTAGACCCTCCTCTCTCTCTCTGTCTCTCTGTGTGGACCGGATCCAGGCGGTGGTGGATGGAGGGGAGCTCCGCGAGCTCGAGGAGGCGGTGGGGGTGGGGGGCTGATCCACCGGGAGTGGCCGTGGATGGAGGTCGGGCAGGGAGGGGAAGGGGGCGGCGGTCCGGTGGTGGCGGCGTGGTGGGGGAGATGCACCCGAGTGGCAGTCGATGGAGCAGAGGGACGAAGGGAGAGATTGCTGGATGCCTCTCCACCGTCCACCGCCGCCACCGTGCTCCTGCAACAGTCGGCCATTTTTCCCTCTTTCCAGGTCTTCTTCCCTCCATCTGAGCAACCAAATCAGTCGGCCATTTTTGTTGCTTATAATGGCAGGGGCGCCAGATCTTCCTTCTGTTGTTGCTATTATCTCAGAGCTAAAGTGTGTATAATAAGTTGACTTGTATCTCCGACATTCTTAAAGGATCCAATTTAGAGATGGTGTTGCTTATGCATGTGTATGTTCTTTGCAAGTTGTGTTGCTATGATCTTACCTCATTGACTATGTGTTTAAATGTATGTACAAAATGACTGTATTGATGTTGTATGACTGTATGGATGTTGGATGACTGATGTTATGAACTGTATGTATGTATGTGGATGAACCGTATAAATGAAATATGATTTTTTAAATCCTAGAATACTTAGTAGTGGCGTGTAGAACTATAGGCACGCCACCAGTAAGTGACATACTAGTGGCGTGTGTGGCTTAGAGCACGCCACTAGTATGTGACATACTAGTGGCGTGTGGTGCATAGAGCACGCCGCTGATAAGTCTGTTACTAGTGGCGTGCTGGGGCCACGCCACTAGTAACAATTACCAGTGGCGTGATACTAGTGGCGTGCCCTAGGCACGCCACTAATAGACTTTTGGGCACGCCACTAATAGGGGGGTTCTGCACTAGTGTGTTGCTGTGCAAGGAGTTGCAAGCAAGGGGTGATGGTGGCTTGATGCGTCAAGGGCCGTGACTGCAGTTGGTGGGCAGATAAAGCCTAGATTTGCTAGTTTCTTTGAATCCATAGGAAAAACCCATACTATCAAGAGGGATGATGCAGTAATGATCTATGGAGGTTCTAGTTGCTCAATGCTCAGGATGTTGGACAGTGGCACTAATGCGTTGAGGTTAGTGGCCCTGTGTCAATAGTTTTGCACAAGTGTGAAACTGGTTTTATGCTTGCACTCTGTAGTGCTAGAAGTAGAAAACCCTAGGGGTTAGAGTCACCTGTGTGACACAGCTGTGTCACAGGTGGTCTAGCACTCTGTGACTCAGGTACATCTCTGTACCAGGGAGAGCTTGTAAACGCTAAGGGACCTGTGCTGCGATGGCTTGTCTGCTGAGTCGGAGGGCTATCAGAGGTTCTCTCCTTATTAGGTTTCAGAGAGTGTTGTATGCTGAGGGCATGTCGTGTGCCAGGACCGGGCTGAGTACTATTGCTACGTCAGTTAAGGGTTCACCTGTGTCAGCCTCTGGTGACACAGGTGTCGGTTTGCCCGAGCCGGTTATAGGTTGGGTGTAGTGTGTAGCTCTGTCACCGGTGCCTGTCACCGGTGGTTCACTTAATCCTACGTGGCAACAGTGTAACGGTCGGGTTCCTGCGAACCCTATATATAGGGGACCAGGGGAGGTCTTAGACGTCAACCAATCAACCTTTGCCAATCCAGTGGATCATATTCAACCGTTGCAAAGCCTCTTCTCACTGAACAAAAGTCAAAGTTTCCTAAGTGTCAGTTCGGGTGAGTTAGAGTTCTTGAGCAAAGAGCATTGGTTCCTCCAAAAGTTGTTGCTGCTGAATCTGTTACTCTTGGAGTGTCTACTCCTAGACGGGTGTGGTAGTCGCTGGTATCACCCAAGCTTGTGTGGGCGGAACCAGACATTTGTGAAAGTGAATCGAAGTCTACCTACTGCAACCAAAAGGACTTCCACAAGCAAAGGAAGAGGCTTGAACATCAGGTACTCGGAGAACAAGCATGATTTGGTGCTAGCGATCTCTTCGGAGTAGCCTCTCCAACAGAGACGTACCACTCTGTGAAGAGCTGGGAACTTTGGTGAAAACACACTGTCTCCTTGTGTACTTTACTGTATTGTCTTTAGCTTCCTGCTTGCTTGCTTGCTCGTGAGATCTTAGATTTATTCTATTCATCTGTTATAGATCTCCTTTATACCTGTGTTTCATTAGCTGTGTCTCAGTTGCTATATATCTTATCTCACACCTGAGTCAGTTACCTGTTACACAGGCACATTGATTGCTCATCATTTACTAAATGCTTAGAACACTTGTGTTAGGCACCTGTGTGACAGCTACATGCTAATTTACACACTATCTGTTGCCTGTGTCACTCACCTGTCACACAGCTAGCTAACCCTGGTTCCTGTTTAAGGTTGAACCTGTTAAATCAAATTAAAAGAAGTAATTTTTGTTAGCCTCCTATTCACCCCCTCTCTAGTCGGCACCTCCGGTCCTTTCAATTGGTATTAGAGCATGGTGCTCTTTGATTTGGCCTAACAGCCAGAGTAAAGGATGTCAGGCTATGAGGGTAAAATACCTGTTTTCAATGGAACTAATTATGCCTTCTGGAAAAGAAAGATGCAAATGCATCTTATCTCAATTGATCTAGATGTGTGGGAAGTTGTTTGTACAGGCTACAAGTTGGAAGACCCAGCTGCTCTTAGCATAAACGACAAGCGAAACATTCAGAACAATGCTAAGGCTGCCACTGCTATATTTATGGGTTTGCAAGAGCATGATTTCAACAGGGTCAGCACTATGGAATCTGCTAAGGATATCTGGGACACCTTGGAGCAGATCCATGAAGGTAGTGACACTCTAAAGAAGTCAAAGAGGAGCCTTCTGGAATCAAAGCTAGAAAGGTTTGAGCTTGAGCATCGTGAAGACATCAATTCTCTGTTTTCAAGACTCACCATTATCACAAACCAGCTGAAGGCCCTAGGCTCCAACCGAGTGGAAGATGAAGACGTGATCAAGAAGTTCTTGTCAGTGCTTCCAAAATCCTACAGAACACTTGTTCTCATGCTGAAGGAAAAAGATGGGTTTGAGCAAATGAAGCCCACAGTAGTGTTAGGAAGGATCCTAACACATGAGATGGAGCTTAAACAAGAAGGCAAGCAAGGCTCCTCTCCAGCTATCAAGAAGAATATTGCCTTGAAGACTACTGCTTCAACATCATAGATTGAGAGTGATAGCAGTGAAGAACTTGATGAGGAGATGTCCAGTGGAGAAGAGAGTGAACTCATCCTCCTCACAAGGAACTTCAGAAAGTTTTACAAGAAGAAGAAGCAGCTTGGATCAGGTGACAGATTCAGAGGGAAGAAGCTTTCAAAAGATAACAAGTGCTTTGAGTGTGGCAAGGAAGGCCACTTTGCTGCTGATTGTCCAACCAAGAGAAAGGACAACAGCCAGTACAGAAAGAAGAAGGACTTCCATGGGAAGAAGAAGACCTCAATAGCAAGCATCCAACCTACTCCAAAAACAAAGCCACCGCCAGAGCTTATGTTGGACAGGCTTGGGTATCTGAGGACTCAGGCTCAGAAGAAGAGTCAGAGGATGAAGACCAAGTTGCTGGGATCGCCATCAGCATGCCTGATATACCCAGCTGTGACACAGCCAGGTCACACAGCTCCGAGTTCAGTGCTGAAGCTGATCAACTGCCATCCACTTCTGCCCCTTTGTGCTTCATGGCCAAAGGTTCAAAGGTACTTACTAAGGATGACTTTCCTGATTATGCTGAACTAATGGGCATTCTTGAAAGAACAGATAAAGCCTATGGCAAGGAGATGAAGGAAAACATCTCTTTAAGAGATAAACTCAGGGAGCTGAGTGAATCATATGATGAGGTTACAGATGACAGAGAAAACCTCAGGCTAGACCAGGAAAACCTGGAGATAGCTCATGAGAAGCTCAAGGTAGCTCATGAGCTTCTGATTAAGGAGCATGAGGAGCTCAAGGCAAAGCACTCTATGTGCATTGATATTTCTTCTACATCTACTGATGCATCTTTGCCTACTCATACTACTATTGAATCATGCTTAAACTGTGCTAGTCGCATAAATATTTTAACTTCCACAGGTTGTGTAGTTGATGACTCAAAAGTGGCTTCAACCTCTATTATTACTAACTCTGTGGATGCAGATGAGCACAACAAGCTCAAGGAAGAGCTGGAAGAGCTTAAAAGGCTCATGAGAAAAGGCCTATGCACTGCCAATATTGGCATGCAAAATTATCAGCTCATCAGAGCTGAAATGCTCAGAAAGAATGATGGCCAAAAAGGCCTGGCTTACAATCCCTCTGCTAATAAGGATAAAACTGCCTGCTGTGACTAATTTTAATCTTGCAGAAAAATTTGTGAGACAGGCAGGAACAGATGACAACAAACCTGTTGGTCACATACAGAGATATAGGAAGATGGTAAACATTCCATCCAATCCATCCTATGTCTTGCAGAAGGACAAAAAAGGGAAGATTGTGGCTAAATATGTAGGTCGCAGGCACTTGACAAAGTGGTTGCCGGCCATCTGGGTTTCAAAGGTGACAGTCACCTATGCCACCGGTGTCTTACACAGCTGTGTACCCACCAGTGTCACCGTTAACACACGCAGCCCACTAACCTCTCTGTTTAAGGTTGCAGGTGATAGTAAGCCTAAGAGAATCCACGTCATATCATCTGTTGCTCAGGCTATCAACTATAGAAATAAATCTTCTAAATCATTAACTGCTATTTCTGCATATGGTAAAACTGCTAAGGGAACCAAACAAGTTTGGGTCCCTAAACCCATAACTAATCTTGTAGGATACTGCCTCCAGTGGAACTGACTGGGTTGTGGACAGTGGATGTACACAACATATGACAGGAGGCAGAGAGGAGTTTGTAGAGATCACACATAAAAATCTTCCAAGTAAACATGTGATCTATGCAGATAACTCCAAGGGAAAGGTAAATGGCATTGGTAAAGTTATCATATCTGAACATCACTCTTTATCTAATGTAATGCTTGTAGATCAGATAGGCTATAGTCTTATGTCTGTGTCACAGCTGTGTGATACAGGTATAAAAGTCACGTTCTATCCTGATGAGGTTATAGCTTCCAAACTATCTGATGATTCTCAAGTGCTCAGAGGATGCAGGTCTGGAAAGCTATATACAGTAAACTTCAAAGAACAGCCTGCAGCAGCTCCACGGTGTCTAATGGCCAAGACCAGTGTTGGCTGGCTGTGGCACATGCGGCTAGGACATGCTGGGATGAAGCTTCTCAACAAACTGAGCAAACATGACTATGTCATTGGCTTAGAAAAGGTGAAGTTTGGGAAGGACAAGCCCTGCAGTTCATGTCAAGCCGGGAAACAAGTTGGAGCTACCCATCGTCCCAAGAATGTCATGACCACCACCAAACCTTTTGAACTCATACACATTGACCTGTTCGGTCCTACTACATATGAGAGCTTGGGAGGTAACAAGTATGGATTTGTCATTGTAGATGATTTTTCTCGATATACTTGGGTGTTCTTTTTGAAGGAGAAGATAAGTCTGCTGATCAGAAAGAATTTAGATCTATGATAGGATCCTTGCTTTATTTGTGTGCATCTAAGCCAGATATAATGTTGAGTGTATGCATGTGTGCAAGATTCCAGGCTAATCCTAAGGACTGTCACAGAGTGGCAGTAAGAAGAATATTGAGATATTTGATTCAAACCTCAGGTTTCAGTCTTTGATATCCTAAAGGTGCAAATTTTGAGCTAGTCGGCTATTCTGATAGTGACTATGCAGGGTGTAAGGTTGACCGAAAAAGCACCTCAGGTACTTGTCAATTTCTAGGGCATTCCTTAGTGTCTTGGTCATCCAAGAAACAAAACTCAGTAGCCCTTTCCACTGCAGAAGCTGAGTATATAGCTGCTGGTAGTTGTTGTGCTCAGTTATTATGGATGAGGCAGACGTTGAAAGATTTCAGCATATCTTTTAATCAAGTACCCATCTTCTGTGATAATGAAAGTGCAATTAAGTTAGCCAACAACCCAGTACACTACCAAAGATCCAAACACATTGAAGTGAGGCACCACTTCCTGAGAGATCATGTTGAGAAGGGAGATATACAGCTGTGCCATGTAAGGACTGAAAAACAATTAGCTGATATTTTCACCAAGCCCTTAGATGAGACTAGGCTCTGTGCTCTGAGGAGTGAATTGAATATCATTGATGTCTCTAATCTTCAATAAAAAGGATTGGCTTGGTGTCTAACTCATATGTTTTGCCATTTATGTGCCTTACATGGTCATCTATGTTGATCACCTATGTCACAGGTGTATGTGTTTTATGCATAGAGTAGAGACCTTCTTCTTCAACTGTGTGTGCACATTAATGTGTACCTATTTTCAAAATCAACTCATGTCAGTTTTAGTTTTGCTTGATTGATTTCCTGGCAAACTGACATTGGGAAGATTGCATAAGGATCTCCTAATAGTGCCCATATGCTTGCTCTCTTATCAAATTCTCTCTGTCTTGGTGTTCTTTGGATGAAATACTTGTCACCTGAGCTATCCATCTGTGTCTCATGTGAATGCTTTTGATCTCCATAGGTCCTAGGGTATTTTGTCTACTCACCTGTGTCACAGGTCCCTCTGTCAGCTGTGACACAGCCACCTTATACCCCTTCAGCCTATATAAGGCGTCGATACGTTTTCCATAGAACCCACGTTCTACGTTAAAACCCCAAACTTCCACCGTGCGCCAAAACTCCAAATTATCGACAAAATCAATGTTTCCGCTCCTCGAAATCTTTCGAAGCATCAGAGAAAGCTTTCTGAAGAGCTCCAGCATCAATTCATCCGTGCATTATCAATTTTTGCTCAAAGTAAGCTTCCGCCAGCCCTACTTTGTGCCTGTTCTTTCTTAGGGCTTATGTTTTTGCTCTAAAGCCTAATCCATTAGCGCATTGTTAGTTGTTAGGGTTGGTTTAGCTCCTGATAATCTTTCAAAACCTATCTTGCTCGAAATTAACCACTAAAAACCAGTAAATCTCTAGATTTCTAAAATCTGCCGTCCGCCTCCGCACGTAGCTCTGTCACCGCTAGGGTCTCACCTGTCATACAGGCAAGTTTATTCAAAAGGCTGAGACCTCAGTTTGTTACCAAGTCCCCACCTGTGTCTTCCCATTCTCACACAGGTGCCTCACACAGCTACTACCTTTTGCATCTCAAGAACACCTCTTACCTATATTCTATCTTATCTATCTTGTTTCTACAGATGTCTTCAGATTCTGATAGAACTAACAGTGGGGTCAAGTGGTCTGATCCGGAGCAGTCCAGTTTTGAAATCAATATTTCAGATTCAGATCAAGAAAGAGAAAGGCTGAGAAAGAAAGCAGAGGTTGCTGAGAGAAGAAAGGCAAGCCAAAGGGCTTACAGGCAGAGGAAAGCCGTTGCAAAGAAATCAGCTTCTCAAGCTAGTAAATCCAGCTCAGCTCAGCATGCTCCACCCAAGAGGACAAGATCCTCAGCTGCTTTTGAGCACACATCTTTGGGAAAGGAAGCAGCCAAGAAGCAGAAGCAACCAGCTAAGAGAGGTTCAAAGCCTTCTATTGCAAATGTGGTGCTGCCAAGAGGCACACTCACCATCAGAGAACCTGTTCCAGAATCCCAAATATCTCAAGAAGATCTCGAGAATGATAAGCTGATTCTGGAGGAGTTGGATAGGCTGGCAGCTCAGATGAGAGAAACAACTGATGAAACAGTAAAGAAGCAGCTATCCACCATATACACAGCCAAAAGCTTTGAGCTTTCAGAGTTGTCAAGGCCTGTATCTATGGCAATTCCAGAACCATCAGAAGCAGATAAGGCTATCTTGAGGGAGATTGCAGATTTGCACAAGCAGATGCAGTCAGGCCAATCTTACTCAGAAGAAGCAGAGTTGAGAAAGAAGATTCTTGAGAGGCAGGATCAACTCTCAACTAAATGCTTGGCAGAAGGGTCACACAAACCACTGGAGCTTCAGCATACTGATGCTAGAGATAAGCATCTCATCCTTGAAATTAGTGAGTTAATCAAGAAGGCTAACTCTCTGCCACGTGGCCTTGAGAGGACTTCCATTCAAGCTGAAATCAAACTCAAGCGAGGTTTGCTATCTCCTGAACTCAAATCTCAAAGAGCAGCTCCTCCTATTGCCAGTTTAGGATCAAGGGTTCCTCCCATAGCTGCAGATGATCTTCTTATATTGAGATACATGATATTCTAGGCAGGCTCAAGGACATGCCAAATGGTCCTGAGAAAATTGCTCTGAGAGCTGCGCTCAAGCTTAGAAAGGCTATACTTCCAAAGGTTTTCAAGCCTACATCACCTCCTGCTACTGCACATGCTCAAGCTCCAAAGAGGAAAAGATCAGAAACTGTTGTGATCAGTGATGAACCTCAAGCCAAGAGGCAGCCAGATGCAGATGTTAAAATTATTTTAGAGACAACTCAGAGCTCCAAGCCATCCTTAAAAGTTCAGTTTGAACAATAGACGTCTGCCATTAAAGAGCTTAAGAAGGAGATGCCCCCACCTTTGTCACAGGTCTCCAGCCCAGCCAAGTCAGATCTTCAGACTTATCAAAGAAGGAGTAAAAGAACTCAAAGCTCTACAATTGTAGAATCCCTCTCCTCGCTGGACGTTCAAAAGCAGATGTCTCCTTCACAATTCTTGGTGTCGGAGGTAGAAGAACAAGCTGTCAAAGAGGCCCAAGAGCCTTCATCTCCCAAGTCTGCGTCAGCAAAGTCCTCTGAAGCTACCAAACCTTCAAGTCCACAGCTACCTCAGCCAGCTGTGTCACAGGCACAAGAAGTTCAAGCTGCAGAATAGCACCGGTCTCCATCACCTGTGCCACCGCCAGCTGACCCATCAAGCACCTATGTCCTCACCTGTGGCACAGGCAAGTCAATCAGTTGAGCAAGAAGAAAGCTCCGAGAGCTCATCAGATGATGGTAGGGGAGTGTCTGAAACTCCACCAAGGCCAAGAGAACCTAGAGCTGATTCTGATGAAGATTACCAAACAGAAAGCTCATCTCCCAGTGCTGAAGCAGCCGCAGAGGAAGAGGAAGAAGAGGCTGAACAAGCAGATAGTTCTCCCAGTCTCTCAGTTGGAGAAGAAGACCTAGAAACTAAGTATTATTACATATTCTCCCATGCTTTGAGGACTGAGGCAAATCAAATGCAGTTCATCTCCCGAGCTATGGCTAAGAAGCTTCCCAAAAGTGATCCCCAGAAATCAAGAAGCAAAGTTGCCTCCATGAGCACAAGTGCTTTCATCAGAATGAGGTCAACTTGCCCATATTTCAGTGAAAACAAGGAGTTTTAGGATGCATCTTCTCAGACCCTAGATTTCACATTAATCTTCAAAGGGGTGTCTACCATGAAATCCTTGCTTCTAAGGGATTTGTTGATTGCAAGGCCATCGATTGGTCTGCCCTAACTGACACCAGACTCCAGAGTCTTTAATCTCTCATCCAAGCCTCAGGTCTGGAGTTCATATGCAATCTTCAACAAGATTATGACCCAGAGGTCATTAAGGAATTTTATGCCACAGTCTGGATAGAACAAGAGAATCAAGATGTCATGTTATGGAAGACAAGAGGCCAGCTACTTTCCATCACAGCTCCAGAATTCAATAGTCTATTTCATGCACCATTGGACCTTGGATGCCAAATCTGTTCAAGCTTGAGCCTGTCTCCAATGCTGACAGAAGAAGATTCTATTCAAGAAATTTTACATTCCCTAAAAATGCCCCATCAGATCATGTGTACTTCAAGGGCATTACAATCATAGCCAAGCATCTGGTTAAAATTCTCAATGTCACTCTTCAGCCCAAGGGAGGCAATACAGATGTTGTTTACAACTCAGTTTGGCAAGTACTGGTGCACATAGCTAAGAATGTATATTTTGATGTGGCCAGATACATTTTTCATGAAATTCATACTGTCCAGAAGGACAAGAAAGCCAAGCTCAGATATGGGTCCTATATCATGTTTATGATCCTTCAGAGAACAGGTCTTCCAAAATCAACCTTCGACATCTCAGTGAAGACCATTAAGACCCAGCTCAGGCCTCAGGTTGATGATCATCCTGATGAGGTTGTTGTTCCAGCCCTGTTTGGAGATTCTCCAGAACCAGCTGTGTCAGCTCCCGGTGACACCGCTGCTCCCACAGCTCCTCAAGCGCCTGCTCCCCAAGTGCCTGTGCCTCAGGTCCAAGTGCCTACCGGTGTCACCGCTGATACTCCTGCAGCTGACCCAGCTGAGTTAGTATCGGTGACACAGGTGGCTGAAGATGGCACCCTCTCGTCCTCTCTTTTGTCTCAAGCAGCAGCCAGAGCCTATCAGAACAAAGTGATGCCAACTCAGTTTGCAGCTCTGCGCCGAGAGAACCTTCAGCTTCCAACAGAAGTCAACAGTCTGCACTCCAAAGTTGATCTGCTGCAGGCTCAGCTATTAGAAGTTCTCCAGCTGTTAAAGACTAAGCTCTGAATGTTTCTCCTCCTCAACCCTTTTTGCTGTTTTAGTGTCAAAGGGGGAGAGATGTGTGTGTAAGGGGGAGAGTTTACAGAGATAGGGGGAGAGTATTTTGGATATAGGGGGAGAGAAAATCATATTTTCTGGTGTAGTCAAGACTTGTTTTATTTCTGATTTTCTCTCTTGATTACAATTAACTAATCTTTTGATCTGATTTAGCAAGTTACTACTAAGTCATCTATTTTGCTCTGATGTAGTAATATTTCAGTAATGCTCTGATAAAGTAGTTCATGCTAAATTGTGTTGCTCTGATGCACATGCCATCTTAATGTTGTTGCTATGATGCATATATCTTTTTGAATGAAGCCTTGTATCTACTTATGCTCTGATTCATACAATTATGTTAAGAATTATGCTCTGATACATATGTCTACTGGCTCATGCTCTGATACACATGCCCATTGGCACTCGTATACACATGACCAGTGATGTATACTCTGATACACATATCCATTATGAATCTTTGCTATTTATACTCTGATACATATGACCATTGTGAATCTATACTCTGATATTCTCACATGCTTTGACTCATACTCATATACTCTGGTCATTACAACTGCATCAGAAGTGACACATATCAGTTCAGATATATCCTTTATGTCATATGCTCTGATACATACACTCTAGAATGACATATGCTCTGATACACAGTCTCTGAACTGATAAAAGTGTAAGTTGTAAGAAAAATACTGTAAATATTCAAAATCATAATCTGTGCACTAGCCTGATTGAAGCAAATCTATTGTGCACAGCTTCAGGGGGAGTATATTATCTAACAACCTGCACATGTATCTTCTATTCAAATCGTTATGCGAATTTGTTGAATGGGTTGCCACTAACCACCAAAAAGAGGGAGATTGAAAGAGCATCTAGGCCCCAAGTTGGTTTTGATGGTTAATGGCAACTCAAACTGGAATCTAACATTTACATTGAGTGTAGGCAGGTTAGTAGGTTCCAGGAAGAAGGGTCATCAGGGAGAGGATGACCACCAAAAAGGGTACAAGGGTGATTTCCAGGACTAAGGAATGGCTGTGCTAGGCAGCTGTGCCACAGCTGTGAAGAAGCCGGTGCTGTGCAAGGAGTTGTAAGCAAGGTGATGGTGGCTTGATGCGTCAAGGGCCGTGACTGCAGTTGGTGGGCAGGTAAAGCCTAGATTTGCTAGTTTCTTTAAGTCCATAGGAAAAACCCGTACTATCAAAAGAGAGATGATGCAGTAATGATCTATGGAGGTTCTAGTTGCTCAATGCTCACGATGTTAGACAGTGGCACTAATGCGTTGAGGTTAGTGGCCCTGTGTCAACAGTTTTGCACAAGTGTGAAACTGGTTTTGTGCTTGCACTCTGCAGTGCTAGCAGTAGAAAACCCTAGGGGTTAGAGTCACCGGTGTGACACAGCTGTGTCACAGGTGGTCTAGCGCTCTATGACTCAGGTACATCTCTATACCAGGGGAGAGCTTGTAAACGCTAAGTGACCTGCGCTGCGATGGCTTGTCTGCTGAGTCGGAGGGCTGTCGGAGGTTCTCTCCTTATTAGGTTTCAGAGAGTGTTGTATGCTGAGGGCATGTCGTGTGCCAGGACCGGGCTAAGTAGTGCTGCTACGTCAGTTAAGGGTTCACCTGTGTTAGCCTCCGGTGACACAGGTGTCGGTCTACCCGAGCCGGTTATAGGTTGGGTGTAGTGTGTAGCTCTGTCATCGGTGCCTGTCACCGGTGGTTCACTTAATCCTACGTGGCAACAGTGTAACGGTCGGGTTCCTGCGAACCCTATATATAGGGGACCAGGGGAGGTCTTAGACCTCAACTAATCAACCTTTGCCAATCTAGTGGATCATATTCAACAGTTGCAAAGCCTCTTCCCACCGAACAAAAGCCAAAGTTTTCTAAGTGTCAGTTTAGATGAGTTAGAGTTCTTGAGCAAAGAGCATTGGTTCCTCCAAGAGTTATTGCTGCTGAATTTGTTACTCTTAGAGTGTCTACTCCTAGACGGGTGTAGGAGTCGCTGGTATCACCCAAGCTTGTGTGGGCGGAACCAGACATTTGTGAAGGTGAATCGAAGTCTACCTGCTGCAAGCAAAAGGACTTCCACAAGCAAAGGAAGAGGCCTGAACATCAGGTCCTCGGAGAACAAGCATGATTTGGTGCTGGCGATCTCCTCGGAGTAGCCTCTCCAACGGAGACGTACCACTCTGTGAAGAGCTGGGAACTTCGGTGAAAAACACACTGTCTCCTTGAGTACTTTACTGTATTGTCTTTAGCTTCCTGCTTGCTTGCTTGCTCGTGAGATCTTAGATTTATTCTATTCATCTGTTATAGATCTCCTTTATACCTGTGTTTCATTAGCTGTGTCTCAGTTGCTATATATCTTATCTCACACCTGCTCATCATTTACTAAGTCCTTAGAACACCTGTGTTAGGCACCTATGTGACAGCTGCATGCTAATTTACACACTATCTGTTGCTTGTGTCACTCATCTGTCACACAACTAGCTAACTCTGGCTCCTGTTTAAGGCTTAACCTGTTAAATCAAATTAAAAAAAAGTAATTTTTGTTAGCCTCCTATTCACCCCCTCTCTAGTCGGCACCTTCGGTCCTTTCAACCGTGGACACAGCTAATCGATTAGGTTAACACTCCGCAGAGGTTGTACACTTTGCCCACAAGATATAAGATTAACCTGTGGTTTCACACTCTTCCAAGGAATGTGACCGAGCCCTTACAACGAAGCCTTTACAATGTTGTACCCTAGCTGACACTACCCACCAGGCCAACTCTAGGATAGCTATCACTAGCAGTTGCCTCACCAGGCGGATCCCTGGCTTCGTTCCCATCCGCAGTGTCACTCTAGCTTTCAACAAATTAATTGGCCAAGTCACGCCCATAATAGACTTGTGGTTGCACTAGGTTCATAATTTCATAAGTTCACAACTTAGTTTCTTATGATGTAGGCGACGCTAACACCAACCCTTGAAATAACAACATATGTTAATTCATCGCATCCCACATCAATCCATTTGTCGTCCACACCTTAGTGGTAAGTTTCACCCAGAGTAGACTTTAGACAGAAGTGGAAATAGAGGTGAAAATGCTCAACGAGCCTAACATATCACCAAGTGATAGCCAAAAAAATTCATGATGAGACTCATCATCAGATGAGACAAAAAAGGAGATTTTATCTAAACTTTGCAAGACTAAGCATTTCTACTTCTAATAATAATTGAATAACTACTCTAGATAAAACAAGGCATAGCAACAAGGATTTATGGTTCACTTAATTTGGAACTGACACTAAAGCATTTGTTAAATACAAAACAGCATGCATCTTTATAAACGACACAAAATATAATGATTTTACAAATAAGGATCAACATGATCAAGAATAAGGGGGCATGCCTTCGTTGTCGTATCCTCCTTCTTCTGCTTCTGGATCGTGCCCCTGGTCGGTACCGTCACTCCTTATTCGTCATACGATTCCCAATGCGAAACAATAAATACCATAACAGCAATAAATCAAATAAATATTGAAATCCCGAAGAAAAGAGAGTGTGGAGGATGGTAGAATTGGAAGGGAGCTCGAAGTTCAAGGACAGATAGCATGATTGAAAATAAGTAGAGAAGGGGCGCGACAAGGGCTTAGGGTTATGTTTAACTTAAGCTAAGACCACCACCCAATACATGAACCCAACCGATAAACAATGCACAAGCAAACGACTAAATATACACATATATAAGGAACAACTAGACTATGACATACGATACTTAACCACAACTTGGCATATATTTATGCACACATGGATACAAGAAAACAGTAAGTCTAACATGCTAGTTCATAAATTAATAGCGACCCTAGCATGCTAGTCTTACATATGAAATAAACAAGCTATCTCGTGGATAATTACAGAACAAGATTACCATTCATGTATATGTATATACATCCGATTAATCAATCAATTCTAGCATGCTAGTATTTCACGCAACAGCTCCTTTCACATACTAGTGTTTCATGCAATAGCCTCACATGTGATAACCCTGCCATCATGCTAACGTTTAACCGAACCAGATTACCACGCATATATATACTTTAATCACAGTAGCAGACCTAGCATGCAAATATCTCAATTCAAAACCCCTATGCATACCAATGCTCGTACAAGATCAGTATTGCATGATAGCACTTAACAAATCCTAGATCATGAGTTAACAGCAAGTAACCAGCTACTATTATTATGAGCAAACACACGTATGGTTTTTACACAAGATTAAGCAATCCTACCAACTCGTACCTATGCATATGGTATATATCTACACTTGAAATAACACCCTAACCTTTGGTAACATGAACACAACTTGACTAGCACTAGCAGGTTTTAATCCTTAACATGTACGGTAACAACAAAGATTAATTAGCTGACCAAACAGTAGCATATATATATATATGCATACAGATTCAAAGGAAAAACGAAAAGCTGAACCTAGCAACTAGCATATACGTATGATATAAGTACAAAAACAGAGATCATGTGCTATGCATACAGCCCTAATCATGCAGAAAAATAATTACTCGAATTGTAAACTGCACAGCAAGCTACTCTAATTCAAACGGTGGCAAGATTCACCTCAGATCAACAAGCTGACACACGAACAGACTAATGCCACTAGAGATCAAGCCTTAGGGATGAGGCGGACGCACGACGCAGATGGCGGAGCTAAGCGCAGCTTTGGACGCACGCCGTCGGCATCGACCGAAGTCGATCATGGCATGGCATTGCGGCAACCGCAGCCCAACAGACAGGAGGAGTTGCAAGACCTTATCTAGGAGCTTAACGAGGGCAAGGGGAGGCTGTAGACGTGAGGAACCAGCTGCGGGAGCCTCACCTTGGCTGCAGCAACAAGAAAACAGCGGCAGCGGCTGCGGAGGAGAGAGCTACGATTAGCGCGATTGGAGAAGAGCTGGGGCTCAGGTTTTGGGGGTTTTGGTGGAGGAGGTGCGAAGAGAGCTGCGGGGCGAGGCCTTTTATAGAGGGCCGAGGGAGCAGATAGGCATGCGGCGTCGGGCTCGGATTCGAGCTCGTACGTGCAACAAACTCTGTGGTTTGCGGTGTATCCGAACCGGAATTGAGTCACGTGGGGGCAGCAGACTCATCCATATTTGGGCGTGAAGAAAATCGACGTGGGGAGGGAGTTTGGACGCGGGACGACTCGCATGGAGCAGCCCAGCTCGGGCTCAGCTTGAAGAAACATATGATAGCTGGGGCCAGTTGTCATTTGGATAAGGCAGGGAAAAACAAGGAAAATGGGAAGGTGTAACAGCAGCCGTTGGATTGGAGATGAGAGCTCCAGATTAGATCACTTAAAGATTGAAGAGGTATGCGATGTGGTCCTTTGGATCAGAGATGGAGGGGCAGGATTAGATCACTTAAAGGGTGAAGAGGGTATGCACTAGCAGCCCTTAGATCAAGATCTGATGGCCATGGTGAAGTCACTTAAGTGACCATGGTGGGCTGCACTTAGCAGGCTTTGGCCTATTGGCCCATTCGGTGGAGGGAGGGGAGAAAGAGGGGGAAAGACAAGAAATGGGCTACGGGTTGAGGAGGATTTCAGCCCAGGCTGAATAGGAACAAGGGGAAAAGGTTTTGGATTTGTTCCAAAACTGAAATTCAAAAGGGAAGTTCAAATTCAAACTAGAGTTGAAGGAAATTTGCATAATCCGTATTTAAAATATGTAGAACTTCAAAGTTAAACTAAGGGAATCTTACAAGAATGAAAGATGCATAAAGGAATTGAAATCTCTTCTCTTTTCTCATTTCAAAATTGATTCAAACCACTTGAATTAATTTTGAACAGAAGCCAACAAAAATAATTTGAGCTTTTAGAAAATAAAATGTAACATCCTTGATCTTAAAAAAAATTAAAGCCCTCAAAAAGCTGGATGTTACATGCGTGGGCAGTGTGCATTGGATGAAGGTGGGCTGTGGCCCAGCAAGGCAGTGGGAGAGAGAAATGGGCCGGCTGGCCCATTCTGACGGGGAAAGATTTTGGGCTCCTTTTTATTTTTGTTATTTGCTTCACAATTTTATTTTTCCTTTGTTTTTCTTTTATACTTTCTTTTTTCTTTTTAGGACTTTAGCAAAATAAATTCAAGTAGCTCTTTTTAATACTTGAGAAACTTTCACGGAATGTCTTTTTAAACTTGTATTTTAAAGTAATTGATTTTGGGTATTATTTCCATATCTTTGCAAAATAACTTCCAATTAAAGAGTCATGTATCTAAGTGAGCAGTTTCAAAAATATTCACTTTGAAAAGTTTTGCAGAACTATTCTTAAACTTATGATATATACAATTTATTAAGTTGAGGTTTGATGATATTAAGATTGGGATTTGCATTTAGGTAATTTCCCTATTCAAAGATTAGGGTTTTTGAATCGAGCTAAATTTGGAGGATTTATATGCATGCATGAGGTCATACCAAGGTTTTTATTTCTTTGGGTTTTTAGCAAGCATAATATTGCAAAGTTATGAGATTGGGATGTTACATGATATACCCAAGAAATGGCATGTACTGATGTGCATTTTCCATCCACTTTGCAACCTGCATAATCCGAATCCGAATATCCAATTAAATCAAATCTCGAACCTTTAAGATACCAAAGCCCTAAGTTTGAGATATGATCAAGATATCTAAGAATTCTCTTAACGGCCACTAAGTGACACTCTTTTAGAGTGGCTTGACTTGACTTGCTTAATTTGGAAGAATTGCAACTCCCCCATCATGGATATCTCAAATTTCTCTATCATCATCCTACCAAACTCTTCACTAAATGTTTTGTTAGTAGAACCAAATATAATTTTATCGACATATATTTGGCACACGAATAAACTACCATCAAGTTTCTTAGTCAAGAGGTGGTATCGGTTTTCCCAATTTCAAAACCATTCTTGACTAGAAAATCCCTAAGGCACTCATACCATGCTCTAGGAGCTTTTTTAAGTCCATAGAATGCCTTATGGAGTTTATAGACATGATATGGGAATTTGGAATCCTTGAATCCCGGAGGTTGTTCTACATATGCCACTTCTGAGAGAGGTCCATTGAGGAATGCGCTCTTTACATCCATTTGATATAGCTTGAAATCATGTTGAGTAGCAAAAGCAAGCAATATATGAATTAATTCTAATTTTGTGACGCGGCATATGTCTCACCGAAATCCAAAACTTCAATTTGTGAGAAGCCTTGTGCCACCAATCTTGCTTTATTCCTTGTGACTATTCCGTTTTCATCTTGCTTGTTGGGAAAGACCTATTTAGTGCCAATTACATTTTGGTTGGGCCTTTCCATCATGACCATACTTCATTACTAGTGAAGTTGTTGAGCTCTTCTTGCGTAGCCATTGTCCAATCGGGATCTTCGAGTGCTTCTTCCACCTTTAAAATGTTCAATAGAAGATGCAAAGGAGTATTCATAAAAATTAGAAACTCGAGATCTAGTAGAGACTCCCCTATTAATGTCTTCAAGGATGTTATCGGTGCGGTGGTCTCTTTGAATGCTTTGATGAACTCTCGGATGTGGAGGCTTGGGTTGAGATGCATCGTCTTGATCTTCCTCTTCTTCTTTGTCCAAGAATGAGTTGGAGGTATCTTGGTCTTGGATGGAGGTGGGTGGCTCCACTTGTAGTGATCGAGTTGATGGAATAGAAGCCACCACGGGTTCTTGTGGTCTCACATCACCATTGCCATTATTTAAATAGAAAGACTTGGATCCTCTTCTTCGGCTAGCACATTAGGATCAACTTTCTCTACTTGGGAGCCATTAGTCTCATCAAATGTTACATCATGTGCAATCTCAACAACACCGGAGGTTTTGTTGAAAACATGGTACACATATGCATTCAACCCATAGCCAAGTAAGAAACCTTCATCAACTTTAGGTGCAAATTTAGAGCTCTTACGCTTCTTGTTTATAATGAAGCACTTACTCCCGAATATCTGGAAGTAGGAGATGTTTGACTTGTTACCAATGAGAAGCTCATAAGATGTCTTCTTGAGGAGCCGATGGAGGTATAGCCGATTCGTTGCATGGAAAGCATTGTTGATTGCTTCTGCCCAAAATCGATCAGAAATCTTGTACTCATCTAGCACCATTCTTGCCATTTCAATAAGTGTTTGGTTCTTCCTCTTGGCCATGCCATTTTGTTGAGGAGAATAAGGTGCAGAAAACACATGTTTGATTCCCTCCTCATCTAGAAATCCTTCAATTTGCGTGTTTTTTTTAATTCAATTCCATTGTCACTTCTAATGTTCTTGATCTTGACTTTGCACTCATTTTAGGCTCTTCTTGCAAACTTCTTGAAGATTCTTTGAGTTTCACTGTTATCATGCAAAAAGAATACCCACGTGAAACGAGAAAAATAATCAACAATTACAAAACCATATTTGTTAGCGCCAATACTTATATAAGCAACAGGGCTGAGTAGATCCATGTGTAGTAACTCCAATGGCCTCGTCATTGTCATTATATTCTTGGCGGGGTGAGGAGCACAAATTTGCTTCCCGGCTTGACAACGGAACTTCCAATCCTAATCGGAATTTCTAACCGTCCATTAGAACTTTGAAAGAGCATCTAGGCCCCTAAGTGGTTTTGATGGTTAATGGCAACCCAAACTGGAATCTAATATTTACAATGAGTGTAATCAGGATGAGTAGGTTCCAGGAAGAGGATTCATCCAGAAAAGAATGACCACCCAAAAGCACAAAGGTGGTTTTCAGGACAAGGAGATAGCTACGCTAGGCAGCTGTGCCACAGCTGTGAAGAAGCCGGTGCTGTGCAAGGAGTTGCAAGCAAGGTGATGGTGGCTTGATACATCAAGGGCCGTGACTACAGTTGGTGGAAGCTGAAGCCTAGGTTTGCTAGTTTTCTTGAGTCCTTAGGAAACACCTGTACTACTAAGAAGGATGAAGTAGCAATGATTTTTGGAGGTTCTATTGCTCAAATGCTCAGAGTGTTGGACAGTGGCACTAATGCTTTGAGGTCAGTGGCCCTGTAACAACAGTTTTTGCACAAGTGTTAAACTGGTTTGTGCTAGCACACTGCTGTGCTAGTTTCCTAAAATCCTAGAGCCAAAGTTACTTGAGTGGCACAGCTGTGTCACAGGTGAACTACCACTCTATGACTCAGGTACATCTCTGTGCTAGGGGAGAGCTTGTAAATGCTAAGGGAACTGCACTGCAATAGTCTGTTTGCTAAGTCAAAAGACTGTTGGAGGTTCTCTCCTAAGTAGGTATCAGAGTTGGTGTGCGCGCTGAGGGCATGTAGTGTGCCAAGACCGGGCTGAGTAGTGAGGCTACGTCAGTTAGGGTTTTAACTGTGTCAGCCTCCGGTGACACAGGTGTCGGTCTGCCTGAGCCGGTTACCATTGTGCGTTGTGATTAGCTGTGTCACCAGTGCCTGTCACCGGTGACCCACTTAATCCTACGTGGCATGAGGTTAACGGTCAGGTGCTTGTGGACTCTATATATAGAGGACCAGGGAAGGTCTCAGATCTCAACTTTTGCCAAATCTCTGCAATCCATTTCGACCGTTGCAAACCTCTTTTCTCCTGAACAGAAGCAAACCTTCCAAAGTCTTAGTTCAAGTGAGAGTTAGAGCTTTGAGCAGTGAACACTGGTTCCTCCAAGAGTTGTTGTTGCAGATTGTTTCTTGGAGTGTCTACTCCTAGACCGGTGTAGGAGTTGCTGTGACCACCCAAGCTTGTGTGGGCTGGTGCAGTAGTCTGTGAAGGTGATTTGAGGTCTACCTGCTGCAAGGCGAAAGGACTTTCACAAGCAAGAGAAAGAGACCTGAAAACTCAGGTACTCGGAGAACAAGCACAATTCAATACTGGCAATCTCTTCGGAGTAGCCTCTCCAACGGAGACGTACCATCTCTGAAAAGAGTGGAAACTTCGGTGAAAAATCCCTTGTCTCTCTGAGTACTTTACATTCAGCACTTACATGCTCATCTGATTTGTATGCTTGTGTGAATCATTGTCATATTCATCTAGCTGCAATTCTTTCTTATTGCCTGTGTTAACCTAGCTGTATCACAGTTGTTGTATTGCTTATCTCATATCTGTGCCAGTCATCTGTTACACAACCATCTGTCATCCATCTGTTTAGGGCTTTCTGTTTACCTGTGTTAGCCACTTGTGTGACAGCTGTATGTTAATTTGCATATATAATATTGCATGTGTAGTTGACCTGTCACACAGCTAGCTCAACCCTTCAACCTGTTAAGGCTTAATCTTGATAAAGAGAAAATTTTGTCTAAATTGGTTAGCCTCCTATTCACACCCCCTTCTAGTCGGCACCTACGATCCTTTCAAACTTCCGGTAGGACTTAGCACATTTCCTGGGAACTTCTCAAACTACCTCACTGAACTAGCCTGACCTGCCTAGATAGGAAGTTCCAATCCCCACTTCAACATTACAACCCGAGAGCTCAGAATCTCAAACCTGGAGGTTCTGATCTGGTCAGAACATCCAACACTATAATCAGAACTTCCGATTGAGCTAAAGAAAGCAAAACCTGGTGTTCGTGTTATGAACTTGTGACTCTCTCTAAATAAGCATTGATTTAATTGAGCACTAAGTTTACCAACAAACATCTATGTTGCACCTCTCTTAATAGTACGGTAGTCATATACTCAATTTAAACAATACAAGGAGTAATTTAGATTGAAATACCAATCGCCATCTTCTCTTCTCATTTTTAGGGGTTGCCAATGTTATAAATCTCTCGTTAATAGGACATTCACCTGTTTAAATACTCATTGAACTTATTAGTCCCTTAATCGCTTGTCGTCAATCATCAAACCCACATAGAATGATTAGATGCACTTCTAAAAGTATGCTACGAGACATTGTCGATCAGATAGGATTTGCCCCTCTGTACAACGGGAGAGATATCTCTAGCCTCTCAAGTGATCGGATCCGGAAATACATGACCATGCTACTTTGGTTAAAGAGTTAACCACAAATGGGAATTCTGAACCACATGATCGAGAAAGAGTGGTCGAGCTACCCAACAAGGATGGCATATGCTCGCCTTGAGCTTTACCAATATCACGAGGCAAAGGGCATATATATGATTGAACATTGTAGAAGTTTTGTCCGATATGATTTTTATGTACACTTAGAAGTTGGCACATCCTGCTAGAGACTGCTACCAATTAGGAACTGAGTAAAAGTACTCGTGTCATGTCTAAATGTACATGAACATATAGGTCGCACGCTTAATCGTTTGGAACCCAATTCGAATAAGGATCTGAATTCTATAGAGCCTCCAGTCCTAATGAGCCTCTAACGTAGACACCCATTATGAGGATGCATATATAAGGAGAGGGGGGGTAGGCTTAGGGTTTACCCCAGTTCGAATTCCCGAAACCCTTGTCCACTACTGCAGAAATGATTTGTCCAGACGGTTCGGAACTCCCAGGTGGGGCGGTTTTCCGAACCGTCTGGCCCTAATAGTCTGTACAAATCAGATAAGCGGGACGGTTTTTGAGCCGTCTGTACAAATCGATTTGTACAGACGGTTCCAAACTAAAACCGTCTGCACAAATCGATTTGTACACGGTTCCAAACTAGAGCCGTCTGCACAAATCGATTTGTACAGACGGTTCCCAAACCGATTTGTACAGACGGTTTCTAGTTTGGAACCGTCTGTACTAATCGATTCTGTGATGTCGTGTTTCAAAAATAAAAATATAACACCTCGCGCCAGGAGCCTCGTCCTTCAGCCGCGTCTCATCTGGCCGTCCGCGTGTCCAATCCAACCGCTAGGAATAAATTGCGCAATATGCTTCCAGCGGGATTCGAACCCGCGACCTCGCGTTGCTCAAGCAGTGACGTTGCCAGCTGACCTAGACGGACTTCGCGACACATATGGGAGGGCTTTATTTTTAACTTATCCCTACGACCAAGCGGGACGCCCCTAGTCCAGACGGTTCTAAGCTTGGAACCGTCTGTACAAATAGCACAGACGGTTCCAAACTGAGAACCGTCTGGACTATTAGATTAACACTATGTGTTTTCAGACTCCAAAAATTCAAAGTCCTCAGATTGGGCTCAAACTCTGCCGTTTGGGAGATATATATGTGCTGATCTTGCCCCCAAAATTTCAGCCCTTTTCGTGCACCCAAACTCCGTGTAGAAGCCCACAAAGTCCTGCCGCGGCAAGAAAAAAAGCAAAATCTGCTGCCGCGGCAAGGGGAGTAGCTGAAAAACCCTAGTTTGAGAGGTTTTAGTAAAACGGGCCGTAACTTTCTCATACGGAGTCCGTTTTACGTCCACGACCACTCAAATCGAAGCTAACGACGACGCGCATCTGAAAAAAATACAAGTGTTCACACTTGTACCCATCTTGACCCTCAAAATTCCGCTTCTAAGTGGGACTTTTTCGCTCCGGAAGTTTTTCCGTTACTTTTTCTCATCTTCCGGAGGGCATATCTCCTTCACCCGGACTCCGAATTGGGTGATTCTTATTTCCCTGGTTAGCTTGAGTTAAGGACTTGCTTTCCACCTTGATCCCAGCTTCTGCCGAGCAATTTCGTTTGGGTGCCGTTTTCAAAATCTTCGATTTCGGGCCGGGATTTCCACTAGTCGTTTCATCGACTTTCTCGGAATTGGCTCAAAATTTTTGGAGATGTAGAGTTTGGCCTCCCGCTCACAGCCGTGAAAACCGTTCGACAATCGGAGCTGCCAAACTCCCTCCCCGACGCTGCCACTTTCCTGCCACGGCAAGGAATCTGCAGTTTTTTGCTGCCGCGGCAGCAGAGATCAACTAGCCTTGCTTCAGCTATTTGTACAGACGGTTCCAGTTTGGAACCGTCTGTACTGTTCAATTTGTACAGACTGTTCCAAGTTTAGAGCCGTCTGTACTGTTTACAGACGGTTCCGAACTTAGAACCGTCTGTACTGTTCGATTTGTGCAGACGGTTCCAACTTGGAACCGTCTGTACTGTTCACATATTTGTACAGACAGTTCCGAATTTAGAACCGTCTGTACTGTTTGATTTGTACAGACGGTTCTAGTTTGGATCCGTCTGTGCTATTTGTACAGACGGTTCCAGTTTGGAACCGTCTGTACTATAGCGTCCCGCTTGTTGAGATCATTTGTACAGACGGTTTTCGTTTGGAACCGTCTGGACTACTATTTGTACAGACGGCTCCAAAAAACCGTCTGTACAGGGGCGTCCCGTTAAATGAATTCTGTAGTAGTGGTCGTCACCTCTCCTATGCCCAAGCCACGCTTCGCAAAGCTAGCACTCTGGCGCTCAGTGTTCTATCCCTGTACATGTGGATACCTTGAAGGCGTTGCTACGAGCTGCAACGATAGGACGATTCATTACTTCACGAAGGAACCACGATGAGCCAATACGACCACAATGACACGCTGCAACACTCTACTTCCGCTTATCTGTGCGTCTAGTGATAATCCATCTAGAACTACTGCAGTGGTTCCTGTTTGACGCGGCAAAAAAATTTATTTTACGTTTAGTGCGGCCACCCATTTCTCCTCCGTAGCTATGCTCAGTCTTTCTTGCAAATATTTACTGAACACATGTTGTTTCATTCTTTGCAATTCTCCGTGGATGTTGCTGGCTGCTATGGTTTACTTAGCCTAGTGTTCACAATAATATTCTGACTTGTCCTTCCATTGATCATCGTTGCCTGAAATAACAGATGCCAAGCAAGGCCTAAATAATATGCTATCTGTATTATCTTTTTAACCAGAGTACTATTAGGACTTAATTAGCTACCTTTTCATATCATTTAGAAGAAACACAAGATGATTGTTGTGCGATGTCTAGTGCAAAACGTGAAATGGGACTTCTTTTCTGAATATATGTCAATGTTGATTTTGCAGCTGCATTATTAGCAGCAGTTAGGTGCATAACCTGCTGATCAGAAGACTGCTGCTGATATTCACCTTTGCTTCCTTTTTTTTAACTTGCTACAGACTATAAAGCGTCAGCACCCTGTTTTTGATTTTGCTTCCTTCAATTCCTGAAACTGATTTTGTAAGAATATCAGTTTTTTCCAAGTTTTCTATTAATAGAAATCGGAGGCATCTTACTTCTCGTTCAAAAAGATAAAAATCCTTCATTGGGTTATTTTCCAACGATTCACAATTGTGCTTGCTCTAAAAAATACTTTGGCGCCGTGCTACCTAGCGAGAACGTGAGATTGCCCTCTTACCATCGATAGTTCCAATTTCTCGTTTATCCACTTACCCAAATTATGTAGGAAATACATGTGACACGTAACATAGAATCGCTCAACCACGCTAAAGTTGTCTAGTTGTGAGCTGTAATGTAATTGCAAGTGCATGACCTGTTTTAGAGATCATGGTTGACTAATACTGTATACCGGTTGACCTTTTTATATGGAAAGAGTTTATGGCTAATGTACATTAACGGTTCTGTATTTAATAACTGGATTAACCCTTGTAGCAATCAACACTAGCAGGATGTAAATTTGAACAAAAACTTCAATGGAATGCAATCTAAATGAGAATTCTTTTCCTACACTTCACTTTTTTGAACGCTTGATCAAGTTAATTAAATGGATTAACTCTTGTAGCGATCAACGCTAGCAGGATGTAAATTTGAACGAAAACTTAAATGGAATGCCATTTAAATGAGAATTTTTCTCCTACACTTCACTAGCAATCGACAATCGACGCTACACTACTACAGAATAGCTTATTACAGGCGGTTCGGAAACTCTAACGCAGGCGGTTTTCCCAAACCGCCTGTAAGTAAGGGCCTGTGATGACCGGTCATCACAGCCGGTTTTTATAACCGCCTATAATGATGGAATATCACAGGCGGATCAGGTTCCCTGAAAGAACCGTCTGAGATGAGTGTTCTCATCACAGGCGGTTCTACGGAGAACCGCCTGTGATCTTCGTTACAGCATACATAATAATCTTAGGTTGTTGCATAGCAGCAGGAAACAAAACACACAATACATATACATATCTCATTCATTCAGAGTAATCAAAATTGAATCATACGAAATAACAAAAACTTGATACATATCACATAATTGAGTCACAAAATGAACTCTCATCAAACTCATCAACATCATCGAAACAAAGTAATTAAACTCTCATTTTTCATCCACCTCATATCACAAAGTTCACAAAGTATTTAGGTTCTCAGTTTCATCCACCTCATGTCACAAAGTAATTAAACTCTCAATAAATTCAGTAGCCATATAAATGTTCACAAAGAAATACATCACTTTTTTACTAAGATGAACTCGCCTTCCTCCATGTTGTAGGGGTGGAATTGGCCATAAGGATCGATAACGTCTTTAAGAAGGAACACCGCGATGTGTTCTCTTATCTGGTCCAGATGAGATGAATCCAATGACGTCTTGGGAATGTCTTTCTGCTGTCGATAAGAATATATATTAAGGCCATGTACTTATAATGAAGAGAAATATGATAATACTTATCGCAATAGCATCAAACCTGGACTTCATCACTACTGCAGATAGACCCTCTCCTGAACCCCCTCCACTGACGGGCATAAAAAGGTCCGTCGCTAGAGGGGAACTCCACCGACGGACGCAAAATAGCCCGTCAGCGGAGAACGCAGCAAAGAAGAAGGTGAGGAACACCACTGACGGGCTCCAAAACAGCCCGTCAGTGGAGATGAGCATGAGGTGGGATAGATGACGCGTCATTTCTACTGACGGTCTCTTGTTAAGAGCCCGTCAGTGCAGATGACATCTCCACTGACGGGCAACTATTTGGCCCGTAAGTGAAAGGGTGAACATATGACGTGCCAGTTCACTGACGGGCTCTTATATTCTGCCCGTCAGTGGATATTTTGTCTTCACTGACGGCGGTCTTTCCCGTCCGTCAGCGATATTTGTTGCTTACGTTGCTGATGAATCACTGACGGTGACCTTTTAAGGACCCGTCAGTGGTGCTCCTTACTATAAAAACAGAGCACGACCTCGCTGCTGGCCAGTGCTCGCGCGCGCCAACCGGCCAGCAGCGAGCGCCGCCGTCCCACAAGCTGCTGCCGCCGCCGCCGCTGCCCCCCTTCCCCCTCCCAACCCACACCATTTCTTCCCTCTCCCCAACCCTCATCCTAAGCTCTAGAGGGACTAGATCTAGATCTAGATCTAGATCTAGATTTTGCTCCTCCTCTCACTCTCTCCCTCCTCCTCATCCTCTCACTCTCTCCCTCCTCATCCTCTCACTCTCTCCCACCCTCCTCATACTCTCACTCTCTCCCTCCTCCTCATCCTCTCACTCTCTCCCACCCTCCTCCTCATCCATATTTCTAGCTCTCTCTCATTCTCTCTCCCATTCTCTCTCTCCTCCTCTCACTCCCACTCTCTCCATTATCATTTCTCACCAAAAAGATCGCTAGCGCTCGGTAATAATGCTCGCCAGTGTTCTTTTCATGTCGTATATGTATTTGATGTGATTTTTGGTTATCGAACTGATTAGTTTCGTGTCGTAGGTGTTGATCGATGGATCGCAGCTGGATGTACGACAACCGGGCGACAGAGAGTTGGGCTATGGCTTTGAACGAGTTTCTTGATGCCGCCGAACGAGATATGAGGACAAAAGGTGGCACGAAGATTTGCTGTCCATGTCGCGATTGCAAAAATTTGGTAATGTTCGATACGAGAGGGAGGGTGACGGTACACCTGGCGCTGAAGGGTTTCATGTCAGGCTATACACGTTGGACAAGTCACGGCGAGGAGGAGGAAGATCAGGTGTTACGGCAAGATGCCGAAAACGGAGATGACGAAGAAGACGAGGGGAGTATCGAACCTGACGCCGAAGGAGAAACGGGAAACAATTTGGCCGATATGGTGCAGGATGTTCACATGGTGGAGCAGGTGGTGATAGATCCCGAGGATGAAAGAGAGGCTGCTAAGTTCTCGAGACTAGTTGAAGACTCACAAATCCCGTTGTATACCGGTTCCGATCCAGAGCACACGCGTCTGTCGGTCACGCTGGAACTTCTAAGGATCAAGGCAGCCCACAACTTTCCGGACGAAGGCTTCGATGAGACACTGGCTTTTCTTGCAAAAGTTTTTCCGAAAAACAACTTGCTGCCCACGAGCACCGAAGAAGCCAGAAGGTTGTCTGCCCTCTTGGGTTAGAGGTGCAGAGGTTCCATGCATGTCCGAATGACTGCTTTATTTACCGCAAAGAGCACGAGAAGCTGTACAAGTGTCCCACGTGCAACACGTCCAGATTCAAGAGGGGTAGAAAGCAAGCCGATGATGAGGACCCAGTGAAGAGTGGCGCTCCAGCAAAGGTTGTATGGTATCTTCCGGTCCTTCCCCGTTTGAATCGTTTATTTCGCTAACAAGAAGGAGGCAAAGCTGCTACGTTGGCACGCCGAGGGGCGGAAAACTGATGATGGAGTGATGAGACACCCTGCCGATGCTTCGCAGTGGAGGGCAATCGACGCCCAATACGATGATTTCGGAAAAGATCCGAGGAATATCAGGTTCGGTATGAGTACGGACGGGATCAATCCATTCGGCAACATGAGCAGTAGACACAGCACTTGGCCCGTGGTTCTATGGATGTACAACCTTCCTCCATGGCTGTGCATGAAACGAAAGTACATACACCTCTGTATTCTCATACAAGGGCCGAAGCAACCTGGGAACGATCTGAACATGTATCAACAATTATTGTTCGAAGAACTAGCTACACTGTGGGAACCAGGAGCCCAGGTCTGGGACGCATACGAAGAAGAGTACTTCAATCTGAAAGCGCTGTTGTTCACGACGGTCCAAGACTACCCCGCGTACGGATATCAGTCCTGCCAGTGTGTTCATGGGTACAAAGGATGTGTGAAGTGTTTGGAGTCTACTACAAGTTTACACCTAAAGGGATCCAAAAAAATCGTGTTCATGGGCCACCGAAGGTGGCTGAAACAGAACGACCCATGGAGGCAAGAGAAGGAATTGTTTGACAATACTGTTGAGGTCCGTTCGGCGCCTCGGGAGAAGACCGGGGTGGAAATCTATGACATCGTGAACACGATGCCCCCTGTTACGCCCGGTAAGACACAACCGTCTGTTCCCATGCAGGACGGCGTCTGGAAAAGGAAATCCGTATTCTGGGATTTGCCTTACTGGAGATTCCTAAGCACACGTCACAGCATAGACGTCATGCATGTTGAAAAAAACGTGTGCGAGAGTTTGCTTGGTATCCTGCTCAACATTTCAGAAAAGACAAAAGATGGACCGAAGGCACGAGCTGACATGGAATTCTTGGGTATAAGAAAGAAGCTGTGGGCTACGAAGCGAACGACCAAGTTGGGGACGGGTGCAGTCAGAATCAAGACGGACTGTCCCGCTGCTTGTTACACTCTCAGCAAAAAAGAGATCGTTAGCTTTTTGGAGTGCCTCCAAGGTGTCAAAGTTTCTTCCGGTTACTCGGCAAACATCGGGAGAATAGTTGACATGAAGAGTCACCGTGTAATTGGTATGAAGTCTCATGACTGCCACGTGATGATTACGCAGATACTTCCTGTTGCAATCAGAGATCTCATGGAGCCGGAGGTCCGCAAGACAGTCTTGAATCTGTGTAACTTCTTCAACACGATATCTCAGAAGTCGATCTCCGTTACGCGTTGCCACAAGCTGCAGGAGGAGATCATTGTCATACTGTGCGAACTTGAGATGTACTTCCCTCCAGCATTCTTCGATATCATGGTACATCTCATGATCCATATCGTCCCGGAGATACTGGATCTAGGTCCCGTGTTCCTACACAACATGTACCCGTTGGAAAGGTACAATGGGGTTGTGAAGCGCTACGTTCGTAACAGGTCACAACCAGAAGGTAGCATCATCCAAGGCTATGTTGCCGAAGAGTGTGTCGAGTTCTGCACTGATTACTTGGCTGATCAAAAGTCCATAGGTGTTCCTGTTTCACGGCACACGGGAAGGCTCGATGGTGAAGGCCATGCACGCGGACAAAGGCCTTTACATGTCTACAATTCAGTACCCAGTAGGTCAGATGACTATGACAGAGCACATCTCGTGGTCTTGCAACACCTGACGGTGGTGCATCCCTATCTTTGGATGCACATGGTAAAGCTTAAAAAAGAAAACCCGAAGAAGGGAGAAGCGTGGCTCTCGAAAGAGCACAATGGAAAGTTCGCAACATGGCTTAAGAACTACTGGTATGAAAGGCCTCCAACAAATTTCGAAGAAGAGACGGTCAAAATGCTGTCACAAGAACCTGCGAGCAAGGTCCTGACATATCAAGCATACGATATCAACGGATACACATTCTATACGGAGGCTCAAGACAGGAAAAGCACGTATCAGAACAGTGGGGTGACGATGGAGGCTAAAACCGGTAACCGTAAGGACATATACTACGGTGTTATCGAAGAAATTTGGGAACTGGACTACACCGTCACGAAGATACCCATGTTTCGTGTCAGATGGGCGAAAAATATCCATATCCATGATGACAAACTCACTACCGTGACTCTACCTCCCCCGACATCTATTGAGTCAACACAGGTCAAAGAAATCAGTGCGAAAGATGAGCCATGGGTTCTAGCTAAACAAACCTCACAAGTCTTCTACATAAAGACCCAAAGGCACAGAAGCGCCATGTCGTCAGAAAAGGGAAGAGGAGTATTGTCGGAGTCGATGGTGTTGTTGACGAAGAGGACTACGACCAATTCGACGACCCGGACTCCGAGCCAGAAGCCGTTGATAAACGCCCCATAAAAAGGAGAAAAGCTAGCAAGGATGCTGAGCCCTACGTCAGACGCAGTCACGCCGAAGGACTAACGTATACCACCAAGAAAATCACAATTCATGAGAAGATTTCCGAAGACGACGAAACCTAGCTATTTGTATGTGTGTGTACAAAAGTGTCTTGGTTTGAATGATTTCATGTAACGTGTGTACTTCTGTATGTGTAAATTGTGGATGAATTTGAAGTACTTACAAACCAATGTATAACCCAACTTCAATGAAATTGTCTGAAATTTTAAGTATAGCCTCACGAGGTCATGTAATTACCCCCATGCCAATTTTCATTTCAATTTAGAGGCCTTCTTTAAGATAGTTGTAGTTCAAATCTGAAATATACCGAGTAAATAACTAGATATTAATTAATGCCTGAAAAATAGCAAATCATTTCAGAAAAATGCCGAACTTTGACACTAACCCAAAAAGGGTAAAAGCCCTAAACCAAAAATACAAAAACGCCCATAGCATATAGAAATAACCCTAAGATAAACCTAAAAGAAAAACATTCAGCAAAAACCAGAAACAAAAAAACAACCTACACTGACGGGCATATGTCAGATGCCCGTCGGTGTAAAGGACACCACTGACGGGCACATATAAGATGCCCGTCAGTGTTAAAGAACCATCACTGACGGGCAGACAAGATGTGCCCGTTAGTGGAGACCTCCGATCACTGACGGGCAAACACTCGGTGCCCGTCAGTGGAAACCCCCAGCGCTGGTACCAGCACACATTTAGTCCCACCTCGCCGAGCGAGGTGCGTGCGCACCAGCTTAAAAGGGGAGCTCCGTGCGGGGCTTTCGAATTCCTTACAATTGCTACTGGTACTCGGGGCCGGTGCTGGTCCCTTGCACGGCTTGGGCTCGTGGGCCTGGGCGCTGTGCTCGGGATAGGCCTCTGGCTGGTCCCTTGCGCGGCCTGGGCCCGTGGGCCTTTGAGCTGTGCTCGGGATAGGCTGCTGCGCCAATAATTTTTTTTAAATAACCAAATTATACAAAACGAAACTAAAAGGGCAGACCTAGAGGGGACCCCGAAATTCCACCAAGTGTTAGTCTGGTGTGCCAATAATTTTTTTTTAATAAGCAAAATATCAAAAATGAAACTAAAAGGGCAGAGCTAATAAGAACAAAACCTCCACCGAGGTGCACCAATAAGGCACTAAGTCTTACTAGGACCTAAAAACAAACTACACCGACGGGCATATTTCGGCTGCCCGTCGGTGTAAAGTCCACCACTGACGGGCGGAGAGTGATGTCCGTCAGTGGTAACAGACCATCACTGACGGGCAAACACTCGGTGCCCGTCAGTGGAAACCCCCAGCGCTGGTACCGCACATATTTAGTCCCACCTCGCCGAGGGAGGTGCGTGCGCACCAGCTTAAAAGGGCAGCTCCGGGCGGGTCTTCTGAATTCCTTACAACTGCTACTGGTACTTGGGGCCGCCGCTGGTCCCTTGCATGGCTTGGGCTCGTGGGCCTGGGCGCTGTGCTCGGGATAGGCCTCTGGCTGGTCCCTTGCGCGGCCTAGGGGTCGTGGGCCTTTGAGCTGTGCTCGGGATAGGCTGCTGCGCCAATCATTTTTTTAAAATATACAAAATGTAAAAAACAAAACTAAAAGGGCAGACCTACAGTGGACACCGATAAGTCACTAAGTCTGTAACTGACGGGGCTCTACTGACGGGCTCTGTACTGCGGCCCGTCAGTGATTCACTAACCCTAACCAGCCGTGATACTACTGACGGACACCCGTAAGGAGACCGTCAGTGGAGGTTCCTCTGCGCTGGCAGGTTTGTTTGTACTGACGGGCTCCCATAAGGTGCCCGTCAGTGGTACCCCAGTTACTATATAAGCCACGCGCGGGACTTGGCGAAAATTTCGCCAAGTCCCGCGCGTTCAAAAGAACCAGCAGCGAGACGGTTCGCACCCGACGCTGCCAGGCTGCCGCCGCCGCCCCTGAAGCCGCCGCCGCCTCCTCCCGCCTCCTCGAAGCCCGGCGCCGCTCCCGAAGCCCCGGCCGCCGCCTCCTCGAAGCCCCCGACGCCGCCACCTCCCTCAGCCGCCCCCTCCGGCGCCGCCACCTCCCTCGGTAGGTCCATCTACTGGCAACGCGTCCTGGATCACGTGTCCTCACTGATGTGTTGTGGATTATTGAGGACGTGGAGAATAGGTCTGTAGTCCGTGTGTAGGCGAAGGGGCGGCGCTGGTTTCTCTGGCGCTTTCTGCTGCCGTTGTGGGTGTGCCTGAGAGGGGGTGCGTGGTTTGGTCGGCGAGGGGAGGAGTTCGCCGCACTGGTGTGTTTTGCAGGGTGGGTGGGTTGGGTTGCCTTTGTTGGGACGAATGCTGCTGGTTCTGTTCGTGTGGAAGTTTGTATTCATGCAGGATGTGTCTTTGCTTCTGGACATCCCTATACTCTGCTACTGGGCATATCCCACAAAGTACATGGTGTTCTTACGCCAAAATCCTAGAAGGAAAAAGCACAAAATACCCAAGAAAAAATGAACAATAGCGCTTGGCTCATGAATAGAGAAGCAAATGAGAAATGGTTGAAAAAAACAGTGCGGCATTCTTTTCGGTTTACTAATTGCCACTTCTAAGAAGCAGTGTAGATAGTTGAGTACTTCCAGCAAGGTTATAAGAAAATGAGTAGGATTTGTATACCTTGTTCAGATTTTGAGTGGGGGTAACCATCTCATATATACATGTGTATATCTTTGGCATATTAATTCAATTTTTGAAGTGTTTAGTTTATGGAGGAATTCCTATAACACGTATACTTCTGGGTCATGTGTTGCAAGGCGCGTGTATTCTTCTTGTAAACACCAATTGGCAAAGATGCCACCCACTATTATCACACCGAGTGAGATCGCATGCATGCTGAATTGTTGAGTAATATAGCGCAGAAACTTATATGACACATGGAAAAGAAGGTCCTATTGATGAGTACAATTCTCCATTATCAATCTACCTACATTAACAAGGAGTGCACGGGAGTTTGGTTCCATTTTTTAACAAGGCAACTTAGACCAGAAGGAAGATGCTTACATGGTTATAGTTGGAATAAATGTTTGATATTTAGTCTTAATCAAGGTATTCAGTTACCTAATGCTTTCGTCCTGCTTAGCTCAATAGCTGGTTTAAGTTAATCATGAAAGTTTCTTTTAAAATCTCACAAGCAAGTTGAAGGCTTGTATTTAAGCTCCTGTAAGCATTCTTTTCAGCCTCGCTTTATATCACTTAAACAAAGGTCAGAAGCTTAGGTTAGTTAAAATAGACTTGGAGTTTTCTATGACTGGTTAGTTAAACTAGACTTGGAGTTTAGCAGGTCTTTGCTATGCTAACTGAGCCGATGGAACAAAATAAGAATTGATGCTATTATGTCACCACACTGGATAATTGTCAAATTGGAATCTCTATATTGTCAAAGCATTTGAGCTATTCTTTTTCTTCAGTTTTACAATGGCGGCCAGTAGTACTCCCGCTGGGTCCCCGACCCGAGCAGTAGAGACAGTTGACGACAGCACGGCCCCCCCCCGTCGTGGCCGCACTGATCGATGCACCGGCCCTGGAAGGACCCACGCAAGGTGCCTCCGAGGCGGCCAAGGAACCTGCCCTCGAGCTGGCCGAGGATCAACCTCTCTTACCGGCCGTAACAGCTGATCAAGACCAAGCTTCCTCGGAGTCTAGCTCTGGCTCCGCCTCCGGGTCAAGTTCTGAAGGGGACGAGGCGCGTGAGGAGGAGGTACCGACTCCAGCCCCGACCAGGTCTCTGAATAGGAGGAAAGGCAACCAGTTGCCGGACAAGACGTATGTCATCACCCGTGTCGACGACGTCAAAGACATCCCGGCGAGTCCACATAAGGCCGCTAAGACCTTTAGCAACGCCTGCGGGTGCTTAGTGCGCGAACAAGTGAAGATTACCTGCAAAGAGTTCGGCCAGTTGACGCAGTCCACGAAAGATACTCTCTTGAGGAAACTGTGGGACAAGTACCAGATACCTGCAGCCGACAAGGAAAGAGTCGAAGCGCAAGCCCTCAAAATCATGGCTAGGGCTCTGAAGACTTGGCGATACGACGCACAGAAAATCGTAGACGAGGATTGGGACACGAAGATTAGTAAAAGATGGTCGAAGATACAGAAGGAAGACTGGGACGAATTCGTTGCTCAAATAAGGAGCCCAGAATTCCAGGAGAAGAGCCGGTGGGGGAAAGAGCTTCGCAGGAAGAACACCTTAGACCACAAGCTCGGCAGCCGTGGATACCTGGGGAAGAGACCGAAGTGGGCCAAAGAGGACGAGAAATTAGCCGTGGCTGGGAAAGCACCTTCTTTCGCGCATCTCAGGGAGCCGCGCGCTAGGGAGTACATGAGGGCGCACACAAGGTCTGACCCTGTGACGGGGTCACCAATTTACGAGTCCGAGGAACTGCAGGTGGTGGCCGACCGGCTGGTAACGACTCAACCAAGTCTCTTTTCGTACTTCCTTACGTTGCATCCAAATACGCTGTCTTCTCATCACGTAATTTAACTTGCAGGCCGAACTGAGCCAGCAGCCTGGAAGCTCGCAGGACTCCGTCACGAGCTTCCCAAGATGGAACGACGATCTGGCGAAGGCCCGACAGAAACCGGAGCATCGGGGCCGTGTAGTAGGCGTCGGGGATGGCGTTAAATGGGATAAGGTATTTCCCCGAAACCCCGAGGGGAGCCGCCGCCCCCGGAGAGACAGCCAGGAGTTCATGGACAATCTGCGGGAGCAAATGCGCGAGATTGCCGAGCAGACGTGGCTATGTATGCAGGTGGCCGCAGCGCAAGGCCAGCAGAGCGTGCCTCCCGCTAACCAGCCTCTAGGATGGAGCAGCTGCGCATCCACCTCGGACGGCGGCCCCTACTCGGTGAATCCCGTCGACAGCATCACCGTAAGTCTCGTCCGCTAAACGTGTCGTTATAGTACGAGCTGTTCTCATTTTCCTGACTCCAGTGCGGACGGCACGTCTATCCTCTGTTTCGCAGGAAGCCACCAGATGCACACTCACGGTGCAGATTCCTGGCATGAAGGTTCCGGTGGCGCACGGCCAGGTTTTCCCAACGGCGGAGGGGGCAGTCCTGCACTGTGTTCCTATGCGGGAGCACCACGCGAAGGTCCAGGTCGACCTCGTCCTCAATGACTACAGCGAGGTGTTAGTCCCTGTCCCCCCCCGAAGAGGAGCTGACGAAGCTAGGGCAGTGCAGAAACTGCTTCATCCAGTGGCCGAAGAGCCAGATCACTATAACCGAGGCGGCCTCTCCTCGCACGGGCCCCTCGTCCAACAACCCCTCTCCATCAATCGGACGATCTCCGTTGGGGCTCAGCCAATCACCCCCGTCCTTTAAAGACCTGGAGGACCATCTTGTCGGGGACCAGCACATGTCACCGATTTTGCGGTCCCCGCCCTCCGAGGTTCAAGGCGACCCCCTGGATCAACCGAGGGGGAAGATTTTCTCTCCCGCCACGCTAGCTGGGACGCTGGAAGCAGCGTTGGCGGCAGGCATGAGCCCGGAGCCGGTACACCAGAGGAAGAAAAGCAAAAAGAGACGGGCCGGCACCGGCGAGAAGGAAAGAAAGGAGCAGAGGCAGAAAACCTTATCCTTCTCAACATCGTCAGTAGAATTATCTACACGGAGCAAGGGCCTCTGGCGATATCATTACGAACCAGGTCAGGACTTGCTCCCACAGGATGAGCTGGACAATCTGTCGGAGGACATGAAGACGCTGCATGAAGATTACCTGAAGATGTCCAGAGATCCTGGTACATTCTGCCAATATTGGAAGGTGAAGGTGCCAAAGGAATACAATTTTTTCATGCAACATGACCAAGACACCTTCGACATCAACTTTGAAGACCTATTCAACATGTACAACCTCTATAGGCTCGACACCACCATGATCAGGCTATGGGCTCTGTACCAAGCCCAAGAGTGCAGACGTCTTCGGGACTCCCATATTGGCATAGTCGATCCGATATGCATGAACGAAGGCTATGCCGGGACCCCAGAGGGTCAAGGATTTCTTCAAGAATACCTGTCGAATGCATTCGTGGTTCATAAGGACAAGGACTGCATACTAGCCCCCTATAACCCTCCGTAAGTACTAAACTTAGCACCGTGGAGTTTATTTTTGTTTTTTATGTACGTATCTTCGCCTGCTTACGTTCAGTTGTTCACATTTACGCAGCGACCACTGGGTCCTAATTGCGATCGTTCCAAGCTGGGCCAAGGCTTTTTACTTTGACTCCTCGTCGAACAAGACAGCGGACTTCACAAATATAACTAAGATTCTGGATGCAGCCTTTTTCAGAGCCAAGTTCTCGGGCCATCAAAAAATACCTGTGAAAGCGAAAAAATTGGTACACCATTACAAGTTCCCTTGCAGAGTTCAGCCGGAAGGTTCCGTGACATGTGGGTACTACACCTGTGCCCATATGGACCTATTTGTCCGGTACAAGAACAAGCATTGGAAAGATATGAAAGAACTGAAGGCTTGGAGCGAGCTGGGAAGTCATATGTACGACTGGCGACAGGACTTTGCTCGGATCCAAAAAGTCTTCGCCAGACTCATCAACCTTGAAGTCATCAATCCGATGGGTGAATTCTACGCCGGCCCCCAATTTCCGAAGCCAAACTTAAGCGGGAATCAATAGAATCGTTGTTTCTGTAATTGAATAAACAATTGTTTCATACTTGTGACCGTCGTTGGAGTGTACATACTATATATGTGATTATAAATGTTATGCGATTAAGAGATTTGACTCTGTGAATGAATAGTTCGTATAGCCTGTGATTAGGAATAATGTAATACTATAGTCTATTATTATGAATAATCTAAGTGTGATTATGAGCTAACACAGATCCATTTCGGTTAGCAGGAATGCATACCTCTACTGACGGGCACTTACGGACAGCCCGTCAGTGGAGTTGTACCTCTTCTGACGGGCTTTTATTAAGCGCCCGTCAGTACTGATACAACTAGGAGCCCGTCGACATATCTCTACTGACGGTCACTTACGGACAGCCCGTCAGTGAAGATATACCTATACTGACGGGCATTTATTACTCGCCCGTCAGTACTGATACAACCAGGTGCCCTTCGGTTAGCAGGAATACATATCTCCTCTGACGGTCCCTGTGTGACCGTCAGTAGAAATTAACAGTACTGACGGACCGTATGACCATCAGTGGAGTTACCCCCTCCACTGACATTTCCAGGGTGACGGGCCCCCTGTCCGTCAGTAGAGGGGGTTTGGCGACCGTCAGTAGTGACCTGTTCTGCAGTAGTGCATTTTTGCTAATGTTAGTGAGCATAATTTCCATGTTATGGTAAACGTAGAAGCCACAAACGTTTGTTCCTCCTTGTTGTTGGTGGCACTAGCAATCTTTACTATTTATAAAATTTGAGTTGGTGGCTATGGTGATGGTGGTGTCACACCCTTCTCTAACCAACTTTCCAACTCTTAACAAACTTTGCTAAACATACTCCAATCTTTACGTAACTCTCAACAAACTCTGCTAAACATACTCCAATCTTTACGTTCTGATTTAGTTTTTTACTCTGCTGAAATTTATTATCTTACTAAACAACAGAATCCAATCTTTACGTTCTAAGTTAGCTGGCTTGCTGGTACTGTTCCTTCCCCACACATGTGCGTAAATTTTGTTATATGTGTGCATGTGTGTTATACGAGCACTCTACTATTAGATCGTTGTAAGGCAAAGCAGTATATTTTGTTATGGACTTATGGTTTGGTCAGAACATGAGATGTTATTATACTTTCTGTTGCAACGCACGGGCACCCTGCTAGTATATACAATTGGTTAGTAGTTAGAGATCGTCATTATAATAATTTATGAAAATTTGTATTGAGTATAGAAAGATACATTAAAACTCTTGTCATTTAAAAGGGGCTGATTGGCGCCTTTTCCTCCGTTCTTGAGATAGCTCTTCCACACCCCACGTGAATCAAAATGGTTTGTCTTCAGCATTGCAACACGAAAGTAGTGAACGGTAGGTTTGTATATGTTGGAAATATGCTTACTTGCTCATAAATCTTCCAAGTATTTCGATGTCGAAGTTTGCTCGTTTTAACGAATCCATAAACATGAGCCTTTGATGGTGTGGTATAAGGACAACAAGAATCCAATGCTCTCTGCATTTAGTCTCAATGGTTAGTAAATTCACGTTATTTTGGTAAAATTACCAATAGCCTGGGATGGTGAAGTAGGCAGTGCGACACTTACGCCTGGTTATACGGAAAAATATGAATTCCTTATCTTGTTGAGCAAGTAAGGTGTTTAGCACCTACTGGGCAATAGCGTCTTCCGCACTTATGATCATCCCCGCGGAGACAATGTATGGGTTGAGGAACCGTACTTTTACGTGTTTCCTTTTGGTTTGTTCAATCATCATCCTACACATAAAGAGAAGGATGTGCAACTATGTAATATATGTTAAAAATATTTTAATTGGATTTTATCTCAAATTAATCCAAGGGTAGGAATTAATTTGAGAGCAAGAAGTGTTGTTTTTGAACTTTCAATGGGCCATCATTTGAAAATTTGCTCTAAAAATATTTTTATTGAGTTCCCCATGTTCAAATTGATTTAGTGGAATTTTTCCATAATTTTTGAAACCCATTTAAATCAGTTTGAAATTACTTGCTTTTTTCCCATTTGATTTAATCCGAAAATACAAAAAAAAAGGAAACTACTTGTGGGCCAGCCTGCCGTGTGCATGCATGCATGCAGCAGGGCTGCCCAATGCGTGCGCGCGCGCACGTCTCCGCCGGCCGAGTTTCCGATTCGTTTTCAAATTCTCCCGAATTCTTTTCATCTAATCTCAGTTTTCCCTCTCTAATTATTCTTTCCCATAATCAGTACTTCTTACCCTTTTCTCTCCCATATCTCCCCTATAAATAGACCCCAACCCCCGTGATTTATTCATTGCTCTCCCACACCTAAAATTTGTTCTCCACCTCTTTTTCTTCCTCAACTCCGGCGAGCAATTCCGGCCACACCGACGCACCCCTACACCGAGGATTTGTTGTTGGAGTTTCCCCACGCCGTCGCGCATCTCCTACCGCAAGAATTCGGGAGCTTCTTCCACTCCATCAACCGAACCGCGAGCATCTTCCCCAACTCCGATGATCTCTTCTCTCCTCGATTTCTCCACCCACGGTGAGCCCCACTCCAATCCCTCTCCGAGGTAGTCTCCCACCAACCCAAGCAACACTTCCCTCCACCAATTTCATCCATTAATTTCCCATCTTGTGTAGCCATTTGGTTCAATCCATCCATTACTCTCTGCTACAGTACCCATGCTACAGTAGCATGCGTGAATAGTACCACCTGTACAGTAACCCTAGCCAACCTTCTATCTAATTTTTGGCTCCAACCAATCTAAGTCCGATCTCTGATCTTAGGAGTAAAATGGAATCGTTAGAACCCCATGAATCCAATGGTGTGATCGGATTTTTAATCCGACCACCGGATTTTGAATTATAATTAAATTAATATGAAATTTGACCTAATTTCATGATATCTTTGTACTAGAAGATTATTTTGAAGTGAATCTTTTTTTGTAGATCATTACTATGATAGGGAGTGCTTCTGGAAATTTTCATAATTTTTGGATTAGTGAAGAATTTTCTAGAATTAAACTAATCATTATTTTAATTATTAAAAATAGAAATGCTCTCTGTTATTTTTATTCAATTTTTGCTTAGGATCAGAGAACCCTAGAACTCATTTACCACGTAAACCAAAATATTTTGTCTACACTGTTCTGATCTATAGAAATCAATATGTGTTCTAGATCTATTTAAAATTGTTATTTAAATTCTGTTTTAGCAATAGTTGCTTATTAAATCTGTTTTAGCTATTAAAAATGCATGACCAGTACCCAATAAATCATGTTATATTCTAGGAATGGTGTCAAGTCATTAGAACCCATTTGACATGATTAAATAATGCTTTACCATGCTTTTAGGGTAATTTTCATGTTTAGAATAATAGTTATAATTAGTTAAAATACTTTTTCAGAACACTTGTAAACATGAAATATATCTGGAATTGGTATAATGACATGTTGATCCAATTTCATGATTTATTGCTGTTAATTGGTATTTTCTATTTAATTGTTACACTAAAAATGATAAAAATAGATTTAATTAAATAATGTTCAGAGTTAATATTATTATTAAATCACTTTTGGTACTATTCTAGTACTGATGTTACACCCTAAGTTGATCCATGCTTAATTAGTTTATGCTAATGGTAGGAAATAGCTTTGTGATTAATTTCTAGTCTTTAAATAATAGAAAAGCATGTGTAAATATGGTGTTGTGTTATAAATTTATTCTTACTGTTATTAACCATTATAAATATTTAGATTTCATCTAAATATTTATTTGTGGTTAATTGTGAATTTTTTTACCTTTTGTTGTGGTTATTAGCATGTTAAGGTGTATGTTATGTGGGTATGTATAAGAATAACTATTCTAATACCTGGTAAGGGATATATGCTATATGTTATTTCTAGATATATTATATATGGTTTGTATAAATGGTTATGGCCAATCTTAGTAGACCTATTATATCTTCGCCACGATGACGCTATCGCGCCATCGTTCCATTCCACCCTATCTTACCTTCGTCGTGCTTCTCTTTCGGGTTGCTTTTCGGAATGTTTATTGGAGTTGGTTATTTATTATTTCGTTCTGTTTCGTTGCAACGATAGGGAGTGAAGAGACCGACCTGGTGACTGAAGCAGCTGAAGAAGGAGAGTACTACCACGAAGGAATGCCACTTTTTCTTGATCATATTGATCCTATATTTTCAAAGTCATCATATTTTATTGTTTATAAACATGCATGCTGTTTTATTTCAGTAGTTAGCGTGTCGATTGACACACCTTTACCTTTCCGCTTATCGCCATTTAATTGATACCCTGAGTAGACTAATAGGTCTTATTCTGAATAGAGTAGAGAATGCTTAGCCATGCTTTATATATATATATATATATATATATATATATATCTTTAGGCTGTTTTGATTGCCTCCTCGGAGGAATGATCTTGGGATCAATGATCCTTGTTGATACTTGTTATTGAGCTCGCTGAGCTAGGGCCGGATGCCCGATGTTTTCCTCTCTCTCTGTTCTTCCTATTCTACTCTGGGTGAAACTTACCATCTAATATGGTGCGGGCGGCAGCTGAATCAGGTTTGAAGGAGCATATGGTTGTCCTACCCGCAGGAGGCCGGTTTAAAGGAACCATTTGTCGTCCGTACCGCATAAGGCCGAAGTCATGTAATTGGAGAATTGTGAAAACAGTACAACCACATGCTATATGGGCACTGGCTTGGTTAAGTAGGTTAGTCGAGTCTTGGTGTTGACATCACCGTACCGTAGAAGGGTGGACGTGGCTACGAGGACCTCGGCACAAAAGGGGGGCACACAGGGTAAGCAGGTGTATGCTCCTCTGTGTCGAAACCTAGTGGGCATGTCACATCGGGATGAGGCTAGCTAAAAGACCTCGTCACGGTCACCCTGCCGACACACTGATGGGCGTGTGTACAAGCTTGCACAGCTTCGCATAAGGGGATGATCGTGTCGTGTGGGTAAAGTGTACACACTCTGCAGAGTTAAAACTAATCGATTAGCCGTGTCCACGGTCATGGACAGCACATGCCTCATTCTTGATGAAAAGGACCTGTCCCTCTCCCCCTTGCTATTTACCTCTACCCCTTTGCTGATGAATCCTCTGGTCGAGCTAAGGCGGGAGTTCTTGCTTGACTGTGTTGGTCGTGGACCACACCTGTTGAAAATACCCCTGATAATAAAACTGATTACATCAAAATGCTGCATTTGAATCTTGTTAAGTAGTTCAACTAAAAAGATTGCTTTACGCAAATAAACCATAAAGCCTTCCTTTGGAGCCTTGCATGTAGTATGATAGGACCATCTGTCGCCAGGTGGCTTGCTGAGTATGTGAAGTACTCATCGTGCATGTGTTTCGTGGTGGTGTGTAGAGGAGCATGCTGAAGAAGGCGCCGATGAAGACTACTTCTATGATGATCCCGAAGAGTAGGTCGCGTGGCCTTCGTCAATTTGCCTGTGGCTTGGATGGAGCCGCTTCAGTTTTATTTCCGCTGTTTCCTCTGATGTAATAATGTCGTGAAGACATGGAACCTTGTAAGCCGTGTGGCATATCGTACTCAAATACTATGTCTTTAACTTTGAATGCGTGTGATCTTATTCATTTTGCTTGTGTACCATCAGCATGATCCTGGACTGACGAGGATGTACACAAGGGGGGTCTGGTAGTTGAAACCAGGTCCTCACACATATATGTGGATATGGTACGTATAACACGTGTTGACCGTGATTGCAAACACTTACAGTGTGTAGCATCTGATGAGAGAGATGTTGGAAATATGCCATATAGGCAATAATAAAGTTGTTATTATTCTATTTTCATGTTCATGATTAAGTTTATGTTCTATGCTAGAATTGCATTGGTTCTTGAATATGAGATTCAGAGGAAAACCTAATTGCATGTGTGGAATAATAAACACCATTCAGATCCCTAGTCAGGCCTCTAGACTAGCTCATGTATTATTGATGGTCTTGTTTTCCTGATCATGGGCATTGTTAATGTAACAAGGATACCGACAATAATGGGAACACATTGTTAGGGTAACAATGGTGTTGGATAGACCCCCTTATGAGATACTGCGAGATCACTTCGTCAATATGTTGTCAGTATCTTCTCACTATGTGTTAACGTTTACTTGCGTCCTTAGACCATGAGAATATCGTAGACCTGGATACCGGATGGTTGCTTTGGGGTCATCAAACGTTACTCCGTAACTGGGTAATTATAAAGGTGACTTTCAGGTACACCAGAAAGTATATCGTGGTTCTAGATATCTCAAGACTGGGATTTGCCCATCCGGCGATGGAGAGATACACTCTGGGCCGACTCGGTATTACGGTGTCCAGCATCGCCTGGCCAGGTATTGTGACTAAAAGGTTAGTCACGGGAATACCGGAATACGGAAACGAGAAAAGAGTACAAACCGGTAACGAGGATAACTAGGTATGGTGATCAAGGAGTTGATCACAGGGATACCGTCAAAGTCTCGCCTCGGGTTGTGTAATGTATCGTGAGGCAAAAGGATGATATGCGGTAATACGAGGTTCACTCGATAAAGATCTTCGATGATATGTGGGAATCGTTATGGGTGTCCAGATCCCGCTGACGATTATTGACCGGAAGGTGTTCCGGACATGTCCACATATGCTCGAACCTATAGGGTCACACGCTTAACGTTTTAGCGACATTTAGGAATGCTACGAGTTATGGAGAACGAGAGAGAAGGGTTTCGAAAGTGTTTCGGATGATCTCGAAAGTGTTCCGGGAGGTCCCGGATGGTTCCGGTGATGTCCGGAAGTGTTCTGAAAAGTTCTAGAAGGTTCTAGAAATTCTAGAAGGTTTTAGAAGGTTCTAGAAGTTCTAGAAGGTTCTGGTGGAGTTGGACTCCAACTCTAACAGGGTGTCCCTGTTGGAGTAGGACTCCACCTGCCTAGGGAGAGCTGCCCCAACCCCTATAAATAGAGGGGCAGGACACCTCAAAGGGTATCCCGAGCAGCCCCAGAGGCAGCCCCAGAAGCAGCCCTAAACCCTAGGCCGGCCATCTCTAGATTGGCCACAGCCTTCTTTTTCTCTCTCTTCTAGATTGGATCTAGTACAGCTGCCGGCGCACTGCTGCTTCTCCTTCTCGTAGATCCTCGCTGTTCTTGTGTGCTGGTCCACACATTACCGTGGTGTCGCTGATCCGGTACACGTGGATACCTCGGAGACGTTGTATACTTCGGCGTTCGATCGGGCGAACTGTTCGCGAGGAGATCACTCTCGCGGCTGGGAGGTATAACCTAGCTGCAGGAGTCTGCGGACTTCATCGACATCGGTCAACTTCTCCGCTGCATTGACGTGATCGTCGAAGGTATGATCTTGTTGCCTGCACCTCGATAGTGATCTTGGGGTGGATTGTGGGCGGTAAATTTTTGTTTTGCATAGCACGTTCCCCAACAAGAGACTTCGAGGAACCGGAGGTAGTAGAGTTCCCACAAGTCCACGAAGTTCACAAAGAACTGACAGTTCTCGAAATCGTGGTGGAAATGTCCCTTACTAAAGCCCACCTTCAAATTTGTGATACGTTGATTCTTTGGCTTCTTGACCTCCTTGAGGTAGTACTCATGCAGCTCACAGGTATATATTCTGAGGGCACTGAGCGCCTCTGGCGATTTGAGCCATGGCTCTTCTTCAATGTATTTATCGACCAATGGCGCGAAGGGAAACTCTTCTTCAATGTAAAGGTGTGTGATGAGACGGTGGCCCGATCTAAACAAGGTGGTAGTCCTACATGATTTGTAGATGTGATAATGTAGCAGTAGCTAAACAACTCAATGAAACCCGAAAACTGAAGGGTGAATCCTAGGGGGTATGTAAAGAGAAGATGTGATCTGTTTTAGAGACAGTCTCGAATTATTTTGGCTGTTACGGTCAGATTGTAAGGAATTTGGAGAGATAGGGTTGGATAGGTTGGAAAGAGCACGAGATAAGCTTTCCAAAGAGTCCAAGATCACCCAAATCAGAGTCCGTTTGCTCGAGATAAAGACGTTTGAAGTCAGGGCTGTCTCAGCAATCCGAATCAGAGTCCAGATCTTGTGAGACTCTATCTCTAGCTATTCTTGGACCAAAAGTGACGTGGGAAGACTCCTTGTACAACACCAATTCATGTGGGGACATCTTTATTGACACATGAACTTCATTCCTTCCTCCTCCCGAGAGTTTGAACTTGAATCCTCGCTTGTTCTTGACGATCTTGACGAACCACCGTTTGTTCTTTAGCTCGAGCAGCAGATGTAGTTGAAGTAGTGGAAGTAGAGGTGGCAGTGGGTATATCCATGCGGGCCATGTCCTCATCATCCTCCCTTCCTTGAAAACAAAGCCGTCCTTGGCTTTGCATAAGCTAAAAACCATCAAAGAACAAAGAAAGCATGTATGCAGCATATATGTATCTATCAATCATGGTTAGCTTTTCTTGATTAACAATTATATCAAAACCATGATCACAACTATGATTCATCTTGGCGGATTTTAGAAACATGCATAGTGGTACGTCATTCTTATAATTCCAACAAGTATTGCAACTCAATTTGCAAGTATAAGTGAAGTGCTTATGCATATAATCTGCTTTGCAAATATACGGGAAATGTTCATGCATATAATCATGTTTACAATGTATATCACTTAATCATCCCAACATAGGTGAATATTCATCAGCGGTACCCAAATAAGAAGCCACATCATGTTGAATTTTAGAGCAAGTCAATGCACTAATGTTGGAACAATCATGTGACAAGCTATTTAACATCAATTCACCACCAATGTTGGAGGTCATATCAAAACAATGAAGCATTGGTGTCAAATTATCTCCTCTAAAAGCAAAAAGTTGACCATATGCAATGAAAATCCTATGCATCAAGAATTCATTGCCTATGTCATAAATTGCTACAGCATGTAACATAATCATTTGAATCAAAGAGCGACAATACGTAGGTGATGAGATGTGAATAAGTTTTGAAACAACCGGTTCAGTACAAGTGATACAAACCAAATGCACACAAATTTCATCCTCTACACTAGTAGCTCCAATTAAATTGATCCTATAAGCAGGAGTGTAGGCGGAATTCCAAGATGGTAAATTCACAAGTTCAGAAACCTTTTCTAGAGCATTTGTCAAAGTCATAGGATTAACAAGTTCGATAGCAGATACAACATCATGAGTAATGGCATTATACACGTCATTATATTCTATCAACTTATCATATCCTATCTCAGAATTATTCAATTCACAAGGCTCAACTTTTGGCGCTGCTAGACTATCATAGCAACCTTTCTTAGCATGTAAAGCAACTAAAGTAGTAGAGTCAATATTACTATTTAGGAGGCTTAAAACAGTACTGTCGATGATGACTTCAATTCAAGAAGGGGAGGATGATGAGAACATCCCTACTAATGATACGACCACAGCTCCTACATCCGCCCTAAGTACCATACTGAAAATACAAGGACCTATAACTAGGGCTCGTGCTTGGCAACTTAATTATCAGGTATTGTTATTTCTTGGTACTTCATTTGATATTAAAGAACATATGGTGCTGTCTAAAGGGTATGTTTTTTTTGCTTGTTAGGAATGGAGGTCCAAGCCAAACTAAGTTGAACAAGCAATGGAGCATGAAAACAAGAAAGCATGAACAAGGCAACCAATATACAAACAAGTTTTCACTCAAGACTTCAAGTGCAAATGCAAGTGATGATTTGGTACTGTTTAAGAAGACTTTGTTGAGTTATTTAGCTACTACTACAATATTGCATCTACAAGTCGTGTAGAACTACTGCCTTGTTTAGATCTCTAGTGGAATTCCAAACTTTGTTCTTCTAACTCTTGTGCCAATTTAATACTCACAATTTTAGATTATAATTTATCATAGTTCTTGCTGGCTCTTTGGTTGCTTCCTCGTTGTTCAGGTTGATCGTGCTTACGGCAAGGTCAATAACCATCAGAAGTTTGTTTAGCGATTGCTAAGACGTATCGTTGCGTACGGTATAGTCAGATTCTCAAGGTCAAACTCCACCAAACCGTTAGCTACCTTCGTCTCATCGAAAGATCGGCCCATCGTCTCATCAGAAGAGCTCCATGCAGCGTCCATTGCAATAGATTGAGGAGGTGGTTGGAGGGGCAGGGAAGGAGAAGAGGATCGAGGAGGTGGCTGGAGGTGGCGTTTGGAGGAATAAAGAAACAGAGACATCGAAGAGATCAAGGCAGCGTACGGTTTATAGGGGGGCCGGACTCTTCGTGTTGCCCACCGCACGCGAACCCGAGGCAGTTGCGGTCGCTACTAACTTAAGTAATATGACATCGCACACGGTTATAAAAAACAACCGTCACCGATTCTCACAACATTGCACACGATTAGCTAGGAAAAACGCTACCGATGCTTCCTACCTCATCGCAAACGGATATTTTCAGGTGACCGTTTTGCCCAGGCACATTGCACAAGGGTGTGATTTGGCGACCGTGTGCGATGTTTGCATCGTTTACGATTTGCATAGAACCATGTGCGATGGAGGGTCTTAAAAGACTTGTTCTATAGTAGTGACGGCTCCACACAATGGACATCCTGGCTCACGCGACCACTCTTTTCTTAATCGGTTCCTCTGTCACTTATATGCGCCCTCTACAACACATTCAAATAAAAATCTTCTGTTCAGAGGCATATTAGCTCTCATAGATGCATGATACGAAAATCACGCAACCCCCCATCCAAAATTGCATTATACATAGAGTTAGTCGTGTATCTCCCATTCTTGGTCAGACACCACCTAGCGACATCAGAAACAGTTGACAATTGAACCAACGGTAAGATTCGCATCAAATCCTACCACTCAGCTATCTCAGGATCTCCAAAGGAACAACGAAAAGCAAGGCTGCAACCCGAAATCACCAGAACATCCGCGACTAACTCCTCTTGCTATTCGCAGCACACATATAATAGAGGATATTGGACATTGAGAGGAGCGTCACCCAGCCATACATATCTCCAGAAATGAATCAATCGCCCATTACCAACTTGGTAAGCGCTTCCAATAGCAACCATTCATTAATGGCATATAATCCTTTCCAGAATTGGGAAGCCCTAAACGCACAGGGATTGGAAAAAACACCTCCCATGCATATATTTCTTCCTTAATATTTGACAGCTAACATCTAATCCCCTCATTCCAATTTCATGATCCACTTGGTTAATAGTGTCACATTTCTCACTTTACCGTCCAAAATACCCAAACCACCATGCTTCTTTTGTCTGCATAAGCCAGCCCACCTGACCATATGGTATTTCTTCTCATCACTCATTCTTTACCAGAAAAATCTAGCCCTAATCATATCTAGCTTATGGTGAATACCATCAATCGGCCTGTAGAACCCCATCATGTATGTTGGCACATTAGTTAGACATGAATCAATAAGTACCTTCCGTCCCCCATTTGAATGTTGGGCACTCTACCAATTATCTTTCCTTTTTTTCCCACCTTCTCCACTAATCCAGTAAAGTCAGCAGCAAACAACTTGTGAGGGGAGATGGGATGCCCAAGTACTTAAGTGGAAATTCCTCCACCAGACAATTAAACAAGTTCGTCACACTTTCTGGTTCCATATCATCCACTCCATGAACAGAAACCTCACTTTATATGAAAATTGATCTTCAGCCCTGACATTGCCTTGTAGCAGTACAAGAGAAATTTCATTGTTATGATTGATTGATCCTGATACTCTAGGAACAAGATGGTATCATCTGCATACTGAAGATGTGTATACCATTCTCCACTAAGTGAGGCAGCAGCCATTTAAGATGCGCTTTAGCCTTTGCAGCATTAATCATGGCTCCTAAAGCATCCTCCACTGAGTTGAATAACAAAGGAGACAAGGTATCCCCTTGTTTGACACCTTTATAAGTCCTAAAATAGGTATCATTCTCTCCATTGAGATCGATACAAACTTTCCCCGATTATATTGCCGCCCTAATCCAATCAATCCACTGTTGATAAACCCCTTCCTCTACACCACCTCAACTAGAAAAGACTAGTCCACCTTACTATAGGCCTTTTCAAAGTCCAAATTCAAGATTATACCTTTTGCTTTTGTGGCCTGAAGTTCATGCAACACTTCATGAAGAGCAACGACCCCCTCCAAAATGTGCCTCCCAGGTACAAAAGCTGTCTGAGCCGGCTACTCACCTTGATTGCCACAACTGTTAATCGTTTGGTCAGCACCTTTGTGATAGTCATAAAGATGGCATTAAGCAGACAAATAGGCCTATATTGTTTAATCAAATTACCATTCTTGATCTTAGGCAAAAGAGTGATCACGCCATAGTTGAGCCTCCCCAGATTCGACTTACCAGCATGCATGTCATCAAACATCTCCTTGACCAAAAGTTTCACCCAAGACCAGAATTACATATAAAATAGAACTAGAAAACCATCTGGTCTAGGAGCTATGTTAGTTTTCATGTCTCTGATAGCAGCTTCTGTGATGAGATGGTGACCCGATCTTTCGATGAGATGAAAGTAACTATCGATTTGGTGAATGTTGATTTTGACGATCCGACTATATCGTACACGATGATATGCCTTATCAATCGCTAAACCAATTTTCGATGGTTATTGACCTTACCGTAGGCACGATCAACTGGAATAACAAAGTTCAAGTTTGTGCAAACAATCGAAAAACCAACAAGAACTATGATAAATTGTAATTTGAAATTGCGAGTATTAAATTGGCACAAGAGCTAGAAAAAGTGTATTGAGATTTCACTGGTGATCTAAACAAGGTGGTATTCCTACATGACTTGTAGATGCGATAATGTAGCAGTAGCTAAACAACTCAATAAAACCCAAAAACTAAAGAGAGAATCCTATGGGTATATAAAGAGAAGAGGTGATATGTGTCAGAAATAGTCCGAGACTATTTTGGCAATTGCGGTGAGCTTGTAAGGAATTTAGAGATGAGGCTGGACAAACTGAAAAGAGCACGAGATAAGATTTCTAAAGAGTCTAAGATCACCCAAATCGGAGTCCGTATGTCCCAGATAAAGATGTTTGAAGTCAGGACTGTCTTAGCAATCCAAATCAGAGTCCAGATCTTGTGGGACTTGATCTCTAGCTCTTCTTGTGCGAAGAGTTCTTATACGACACCAATTCATGTGGGACATGGTCATAGTCACAGGAACTTCATTTCGTCCTTCTCCTGAGAGTTTGAACTTGAATTCTCGCATGTTCTTAAAAATCTTGACGGACCTCCTTTTGTTCTTTATGGCTTTAGCAGCGGATGTAGTTGAAGTAGTGGAAGTTGAGGTGGCAGCGGGTTTATTCATGGAGATCATATCCTCATCATCCTCCCCTCCTTGAAAATAAAGTCATCATCAGCTTTACATAACCTGAAAACTATCAAAAAGTAAAGAAAACATGTACGCAACATATATGTATTTATCTAGCATGGTTAACTTTTCAGGGTTAGCAAATATATCAAAACCACAATTAAAAATGTAGATTTCAAAAACATGTAGAGTGGTGTATCATTCTTATAAGTCCAATCATTGGTGCAACTTAATTTGCAAATAAGTGAAGCATTCATGCATATAATCTATAGTGCAATGCCCATCATTAAACTATCATAATCTAGAAGAATAAATATTACTGTTATCCAAATAAGACACCACATTATGCTAAAATTGATAGCAAGACAATGCACTAATATCAAAGCAATCGTGTAACTAGCTGTTTGTCATAAATTTAGCACCTATATTGGAGGTCATATCAAAACAATGAAGCATTGACATCAAATTAACTTTTTGCAAAACAGAAAGTTGACCACGTGGAATGCAAATCCTATGCACCAAGAATTCATTGTCTATGTCATAAATTGCTACAACATGTAACATAATCCTTTGAATCAAATACCGACATTGCAAAGATAATGAGATGAATAGTTGCAAGTGGTCATTGTCGAAATGAGTAAGTTTAGAAACAACCGGGTCAATGAAACCTAAGTAATTTCACATCTCCACATTTCATTGCATATTCCATATCTCACAGATTTGAACATATAATTGGAAACATAGTAACAAGGGGTCAAAAGTGCACTCAATTTCGTTGCATAAGTAAACATATAATCATAGAATTGCGAAGAATTAGTCTTCTAGTGGAACTCACCGTCTTTGCTAAGGACATTAGATAGTATGAATAAGGCCAGGTCCCTCGGATCTGTCGTATGTCTACATCGGACAAGGGCTTTGTTCCAATTTTGAACCCATCCTGTAATCATGAAGATTAAATTCACTTATAATTGTCAATTCGAAATTTTGAATTCATCATTGATAGGTTAGCTAACCTTATGTTGTAAGCTCTTCACCCCATACAATATGAGCTTCATGTGGTGGCACATGTAGTAACCACAAAGGCTAGTTGCAACTGGCTGCTGGTGGCACTGCGAAAACAATTTTTTTTTATTTATGTACACGAATTACTTGATGTTTGATGAGATAAGAGCTTGTTTTAAGTTAAGCAATGTCTTGTAAGCAAAACAGTATTTGAGAGTGTTCGGGCCACCTTGATTTTCGGATGCCACCCATGCCCTACATGGTTGGAGCAAATTATGCTCAGCACGGATTTGCAAAGGTAAAGTAAAGTAAAAAATGAAGAATGTATGGATGATTGTTTACAGACCAGTCCCTCTTTTTATAACTTAAGGAATCAAGATAATAGATCTTCTTCTAGACCTTTTTGATCACGATCAAGATCCAATGTCCTCTACAGAAAATGATCTCGCTTTTAACATCTTGGTGGTGCTGTTGGAGCGGGACGGCGAGAGGTGAGCACAAGATATGGCCCTCTCCAGTGGCGATCTTCTCCAAAAAATCCTCTCCAGCGCATCTGGCAGCCGGATCCTCCCTGTGTGTCTTGTTCGGTGGCATGAGAAGTGGTGCCTAGAGGCACACGCCGCAGCGAACTCAAGGCCGACGCCCTCGGCCCCTTCCGTCTAACATCGCCAATGATGCCTCTTTTTATGCTCCCCTCTGGATCGTATGTTGCTTAATGTAAGGGGTGAAGCGTCCGTAGAAGGGCGTCTGGATGTAGCTTTGGCTCCTACGAGGTGGACTCAACGCGCAGCTGCGGACCATCGCACCACAAGCTGGAATGGACTAGAAGAAATCCATTTTCTGCTCCAAGAAGTTCAAAAGTACTAGGCGTAAGAATCCTCAAGGGACTCGATTTCAGGGCCAATTTGCTGAAGAAAGCTTTGAATTCGAAGCAGTCTCAGATTCGCAGTTTTGAAGAGCAATGCGTAGCTGACTTAGTCAAGGGAAAAGGAAACTTGTGGAGATTGGGGGATCCGATACACCAGGGCCATCCAGCCATCACCAGAGCTCCAAGCAACCTCCCCGTTACTGCAGGGCACCTCGGTGAGCTACTCGTGTGCTCTCCCTAATTTTTGCTCTCTCCCGCTACCCTGCCACGGCTCTATAACACACGTGCCACGTGCTCTACCCACGGCTACTCCTTAGTCTCCTCCCTCCATTTTTTCCATCACCTTGTCTCCAGCCCTCCTCTGCTCTCACCCGAGCTTCGCATGAGCTCCAATGGAGTCTATTGTGTTTTGCTTACGAATTGTGGAAAGGGAGAGAATGACCAAGGGTGTCATATGGCACCTGACATGTGGGCCTAAATGATGAGAAATGGTGATTAGTGTGGAACAATGCTATTTAGGGTTCCATGTTACTAACTATCCCAATAGTTGGTGGTTATGTGAAAAGAATATAAAAAACTATGGCTGTAAAATATGCGGATATGTGAAATTTACACTTTCTCGTGGGAGCCCATTTTATACGAGCACGGAAGTTATATGTTCCCGGGTCTTTCAAACAATTTAAAATTCTGCTTCGATGTTTTGAGAAATTCTAATACATTTTATGGATGTACATTGTTGGAAGAAGTGTGAACCTACATATTTTGAGCAAAGAAATAAGTACATTTTGTGGGTTGTACAAACATATAAGATAAGAGAGTCTAAAATAGCAACCATTAGTATACACCATGTGTTTTTGTACAGTCCAAGATAGACATATCATAGACCTAAAATTTGTAAGTTGACATATTATCAATGTTTTGCAAAACTTCAAAGTTCTTTATTTTACCCAAAGTGCATCTTGACATTTTTCCCATTTTACACCCTAGCTATCGGAAAAGTCCGAGTAACCCCTGAAGTACGAAGCTAGTTATTTACTCCGTAGACTTCCAAAATATGGTCCAAGTTAGTGGCTCATGATCTATGCACCAAATCCCTGCATTGCCGGTTGCACTGCAAGGCCAGCACCCCATGTGTCGGGATGGGACAATTAATACTCGCCCCGTTCATAGGTACACGAGGCTTTGAATATACATACGGTAGCTTCCATATAATTTTGATCATTACTTTTTATATAAATATGTCAGTAAAAATTATATTATGAAATAGACTAATCTAAAGATATTTTTTATGTTTTTGTATGACTAATCTAAAGATATTTTTTATATTACGAGTTAAAGTCAGAGAAGTTTGAGTGCACGGTTTTAGAAAACTGTCATCTAGTTAATCCATGTGGCCCATGTGTCAGCTAAGTGGCAAAACAACACTGATTTACCAGATCAGCAAAAGCACCCACAAAGGCGCATCAAGCCGTGATTTCATTCCATTGGAATTTGGAAAGTTAATGGGGGTAAATAACCGGCTTATATATGAGGGGTTATGGAGACTTTTGTGATAGTTACAGGTGTAAAAACAGACTTATTCTTATGGAAAATTTTGAAACTATCCCTACTCCGAAGCACACATGGAAAAATATAGATGGTTTTGGAAACACAAGGAAACGTGAAAACGTAAACCCTGATCCGTACATCTAAAAACGCTAACTCATCGTGAGTGTTTGAATCAGGGAGATCCCTTTGAAATTCTAAATGAAAAACATCCTTGTCCAATGGCCTTCACATTCTCAATACCATCACGAGCAAAGCATGTGTACCCATATCGTACTGCAATGCGTTCCTCCCTTGATTTGAACAAAAATTTCCGATTTCCATGAATCATAACATCAACGCAGGAGTACTTGTTGTCACTCAGCAGTTACTTTTCTACCAGTATTGCAGCTAGCAAAAGAATCCAGAAGTCTGAATCCCAGCTATTGCAATTAACTTATAGAGGTACAGTACGGTATGGAATAAAAGGATAAAAATTACAAGCATCGTATGAGCACTATCTTTATCTTCCTTGCCACAATATAACCCACTCATGATCCACAGCAAGCTGATTTCTGCGACCCTGTAGCTTCAGCGTCGCCATCAGGTTTGTTGATCTTGATGGTACGATCCTGAAACCAATAGTGTATGCTAAGCAACCTTGCAGAACAACTATTTTGATAGTTATGGAATAAATATCATTGACGTTGGGGTTTGTTTTGTATGCACTATGGCATAGGGTGCACTATTCTTGCACTCGAACTAATAAAAGTCACCACAAATTCTGGAAAAATATCCAGATGTATTTCATGGTTTACTCTACCCATGTATAAAACTTCAATTTCACAATCATCCGATGTTAAGAGTAATTAAAATCAGAAATTCTGGACAATTTGAATCAGTTTCCACAAGTTTTACCTCAGGCTTTGAATCAGTTTCCGCAAGCCTTTGCTTGATATCTCTTGCTACTGAAAAGAAAACCTGCTCTACATTTAGGTTTGTCTTTGCACTCTGCAGAAACAACAATGAAGAGGAACACGTGTAGGATATAAGGCATCACACATCAAGCAATGGCTTGTTGTATACTATTAGCACGGATGCAGGGATATCATGGCAGAAACTATAATTTCCATGTGGTTCCCTAAAAAAGAAAATCCATGTGAACTAACCGTTTCAAAAAATGGAATGCCATATTCATCAGCGAGTGCTTGCCCCTTTGAAGTCGGTACAGCCTGTATTAAGACAATAGACCTATTAAAACAGTTAACAGAAATGTGAAATGTCCAAAAAGTAATAGTTTTGAGAGCTGGATTGGGACTCATGATGACAACTTTAGGAACATTACATTTATATACTGCAGTTGAAACCTACTAATGCAAACATTATCAACAGAAAGAGGGGCCATATCCAGTGAAAATGGCCTAAAGTTGCAAATTCCATGAAAGTCAGTTGTAAAAGATTCAAATAATTAATAATAGGAGGGAAGGAGATGTACAATAACCATGCAAATTTCAGAATCAAACTCAAATCATTTGCGAAATACAAAATGAAAGTACTTAGAGAACAGTATAAGTATAATGAACAGCAGTATTAAGTATTCATATTTTTCTTTTTTTGTATCTCGCGAATGAGATTGAATTTTATCATTTTTTTGCAAGGGTGTAGAACATGCCCTTCCACAGTACTACAAATTATTTGAGATTTTTTTGAAACTTGTAAAGCCCATTTTCATGGAATTTGCAACATTATGGGCATTTTCAGCTGATATTTCCCCATAGAAAGATCCAAGTTATACATTGAAATTTAAACTATACAATATAAATAAGAACATAAGAGAAGTTTGACGGAAACAATCAATACCAACAGCACATACCCTTTTGCTTTCATCCATGTCAGCTTTGTTGCCTACCAAAATTTTGTTCACATTATCAGAAGCATGTTGCTCAATGTTCCTGATCCAGTTTCTTATATCTGTCAATAATAACACTACAATCAGAAGGGAATCTGAAGTGCCATATCAACCGATTAGCTGAAGTGGAAGAGCCAGTACTATTGAAGGATGACTCATCAGTGACATCATAAACAAGCAAAATGCCCATTGCTCCCCTGTAGTAGGCTGCATTGTAGAAATAATCAGATTCTGAAAAGTTTACCTGCATAATAGCTTGAAACTAACTTAACTTCAAGTCAAAATATACAAGCATACCAGTTGTAATAGTTCGGAAGCGTTCTTGGCCAGCGGTATCCCAGATTTGTAGTTTAATCCGTTTACCATCCAGTTCAATTGTTCTTATTTTGAAGTCAATCCTTTTTAAAACAACACAAAAGGAAAACTTATAGAAACACAGTAATAACAGCATCCAGATGCACGCCAACAATTCACTCAAAAGCAATTTCTTCATAACTTTCACAGTACTTACCCAATTGTGGTGATAAAGCTAGTGGTAAAGGAGCCATCCGAGAACCGTAAAAGGAGACAACTTTTCCCAACACCTATAAACGGATTGTTTTGCAGTAATTTAGTTAAGTTATGCAAGATAAGAAATACGCATAGCCCTAATGTCTGTTTAGAACAAGCAAAATCTTGAATCCATGAAAGTAACCACATGAAGGTAATAATGTAGCTGCAAAAGCAACATTGATATTCATTCCGGAAAAAAACACATCTCATTTCACATCTTCCACTAGAACATATACACAACTCTTCTAAATGATTAGAAAAGGTAGCTAATTAAGTCCTAATAGTACTCTGGTTTAAAAGATAATACAGATAGCATATCATTTTGTCCGTACGCATTGTTTGCCATCTGTTATTTCAGACAACGAACATTTCACAATTTCGGGTAGATTTACTGCAGTATTAGCTACTGTTCAGATATACCCATGAATGTTGCGCATTCGTGAGAGAGCAACTGAGCACGTAAGCACAATTTATAGCCAGCGAGCATGAGCCATCGTAAACGTAGGAATCAAACGGATTCACCCGCAACATAACTGTTACGCACAAACTGAGACGAAACAGCACGATTTTCAGCGCGATCTACACCACACAAAATCGCCTCCCAGATCCCCCGCCCAGACCCGGGCCAACAACTCCGCCAAATCGGCACCAAATTTGGCTCTAACCAATCAGATCTGGCGCAAATCGAGAGAGCGAGCGGGGATGGCGGGACTGACCGCTGTCGCCGATGAGGAGGAGCTTGATGAGGTAGTCGTAGTCGGCACGAGCCCTCGCCGGTGTTGCCGCCATCGAGCCCTAGAGACACTCCCCAACCTAACAAGCAACCACGAACAACCATCAGATCAAGGGGGTCGAGTCCGGTCGAATTCGAATCGAATCGAGCGGGCGAACAAACGGCGAACAGGATAGGAGGCAGACGGGCGATGTCACGTGTGCGGGGCGGAGGACGCGGCGGCGGCGCCGTTTCGCTGCTCGACGGGCGGCGGTGCTGGACGCGGAGGTGGAACGGTGGCGAGGGGGAGAGGCACGAGATCGCGGGAGGGAGAGAGCAAGAAGGTGGTGGAACCAGTCCACCGTGGACTTTAAGCGAACGGTGTTACGTAAACGGTAATACCATTTCAGGAACGAGGAGGACAGTGTTTCTGAATTCCGCAACCGCTGTCATCAGAGCCAGAAATTGAAGTTCGCTGGGGCAACTTCTAAGGTCAAAAAATTTGAGAACATGACGCAACTCCGTTTCAACGTAACCAATCATACAAAATAGAATCGATCTATCAGAATCCAGGAAATACAAAAGAAAAACATCATAAAAGGACTTACAGACTACTAACATAAACTACTAACACTTCAACCACTGATCGGGCAACAAGAGGTAGTAGAGGTAGATGCCCTCAACGATTCTTCGTGGCATGAAAACATTGTATAATTTTTTATCATTAGTTTTCACAAATATCTCTTGCACAACTTAGCATGTTATCACATCATTCAACCATTCATCACTAATGAACATCAAGGAGCGGCGGCAGTCCTGAGCGGTGGCGCGCAAGCGGTCATTGAGTCGTGAGTAGAATTTGGGGATTTGGTAAATAGGCTAGCAACATGATGGAATAAAGGAAGGACTGACGAATATTTTAGATGGCCTTTCACTTAACCCCTTGGCCCAGGGCCATGATGGCTGCAGACCTCCTTTTCCATCTTCTACCTCACAATTTCCTACCATCACTGCCTCCATGGCTGTAGATCTAAGCTCAGACCTAGAGCTTCCATGGTTGAAGGTAGAGTGTGGATACCTTGCTTTGCACCGGGAGACCCGGGGCAGCCGCCCCTGCTCACCCCTACGGTGGTGCCGCCCTAGCTGTCATCACCTCGGTACTGACTTGTATGCAAGGAGTTTAGGTGCACTCGTGGCCTTTTCAAACTTGTCTGTTTCAAAATTAAACAACTAAATTTTCTAAAGAAAATAAAATGGTTAAAATTAAGGGAAATGTTTATTGCAATCAAGGAACGGGTCTATGAAATGGTGGACCAGGATCAAGGTTCTTTATTTACCGGTTCTACCATCCAACACAAGGTATCTAAGGCAGTTTGGTGGTGATGAATGTGTATGGGTGCCTAAGAGGAAAGCTGAGTTTCTGACATAACTTTCTAAATATTATGAGTGTTACTCAACTAATCATCATAGGGGGTGATTTTAACCTTATCAGGTTTGCTTGTAAGAAATCTAGTGGGCAATTGCACAAATAGTTGATGGATCAGTTTAACTTGTTCATAGCTATGTTGCAACTAAGGGAGTTACACAGGCTTGCGGAGAAATTCACCTGGACAAATAAGCAAGCCTCACCTACTTTGGAGGTTTCGGATAGAGTATTGGTTTCACCATCTTGGGAAGATGTGTTTCCTCTAGCTTTTGGTCAAAATTCTGGCAAGGGTAGAGTCTGATCATAATCCTTTACTAGTGGATTTAGGTATTGAGAAAGTCATTAAGTCCAGGCTCTTTAGGATGGAATCTTCTTGGTTTTCCTGATGCTACTTTCAAAGAGAAAGTGACCAGTAAATGGCCTACTAGAGGTAGGGAGGCTATTCTTGATTTTTGGCATCAACAGCCATATCTTTTGAGGAAATTTATGAAAGGATGTAGGTAGAATTTCAGGGGTGAAATCAGGACGGCTAACGAAGCATTGTTGTTTAAGTTGAGGCAACTAGATGTGAGAGGTGAATATTTTAGAATTACTAGCCAAATACCCTTGCGTTGCTACAGATAAACGAATTATATTACTGAGCATGTTGAAATATTGTTGTCGCGCTCGGTGCCACGTTCTCGGCTTTGTCTCAACTCTTGGTTGAGCTTTGGCTCTGGTAGAATTGAGAGTTGTTTGTGGGGAGTAGCATCTTGGGTGAATTTGGATTATTGAATTTGGAGTCGATGGATGAGAAGGATATCTATTGAGATTTCGACATGGGCATATAGGTTTTGTCAAAATTCGAGATGATCCCCACAGAAAGGAAAGTGAAAAGAAAGTGTACGGACCGCTGCCACCGGTAAAGATACCACTGGAATGGAGACTTAGTATATGCAAGAGGAACAATTTGTGCAGATTTATGCCATTGATGAATTGAATTGGCAGAACAGAGGGGGAGCAGTGGTTATTTCATGATGATAATAACACCATTTACTTCCACAAAATTGCTAATGGTAGGAAGAGGAAAATTACCATTTTATCTTTCGAGGATGATGGCCATCTTATTGAAGAAAGGGATCAGTTAAAGGAACACATTAGTTGCTATTCTAACAAGTTATCTGGGAAAGACAAATACTGACCGTGCACATTCACCTTGATAAATGGCAGACTAAGGCATGTGTCTGCTAGAATAATTGTGTGGAGCTCACCAAACCTTCCATCATGGAAGAAAAAGAATGATGAGGACATGACTCATATGGATACATCTGTTTCCATCTCTACTTCCACTATTTCAACTACATTCGTTGCTCAATCCATAAAGAATAAAAGGAGGTCCGTTAAGATCCTCAAAAACATGCAAGGATTCAAGTTCAAGCTCTCGAAGAAGGAGAAAATGAAGTTCATGTGACTATGACCATGTCTCACATGAATTGTGCTATATAAGAAGTCTTCTCATGTCATTTTTGGTCCAAGAAAAGCAAGAGATCAAGTCCCACAAGATCTGGACTCTTATTTGGATTGCTGAAATAGTTCTGATTTCAAACGTCTTTATCTCGGGCATACGGATTCCGATTTAGGTGATCTTAGACTCTTTAGAAAGCTTATCTCGTGCTCCTTCGAACCTATCCAGCCCCATCTTCAAATTCCTTACAGACTCACCGCAATTACCAAAATAGTCTGGGATTGTTTCTAAAACATATCACCTCTTTTCTTTATATACCCCTAAGATTCTCTCTTTAGTTTTTGGATTTTATTGAGTTGTTTAGCTACTGCTACATTATCGCATCTACAAGTCGTGTAGGAGTACCGCCTTGTTTAGATCGACAGTGGAATCTCAATATACTTTTTCTAGCTCTTGTGCCAATTTAATACTCGCAATTTCAGATTACAATTTATCATAGTTCTTGCTGGTTCTTCGGTTGCTTGCATGAACTCGAACTTCGAAATCGTTGTGTACGGTATAGTCGGATCGTCAAGGTCAACCTCCACCAAATCGATAGTTACCTTCATCTCATCGAAAGATTGGACCACCATCTCATCAAGTGGTATTAGAGTTCAAGTTGCTCAGTGAGAAATTTACCATTTTCATAGTTTGGATCGGTTCTACCAATCATCCAAAAAGAGCCTACAAAAAAATAGTAGATTAGTTTATCCGATGTCCAAACCAATCTGAGCCTCGCAATTTTCATCGTTGTTCTTGCATTGTTGAACTTTTGCTGCATTAATCGTGTCAAGTTGCTAGATTAGATTGGTTTGTAATTAAAATTTTACTACTAGATCATACTTAGTGTTTGTTCCATCTAGCTCTTGTGGCAGGAAATCAGAGAAAGAGAGGAAGGACTCCCTGCCGTCACACCAATTTCACTACCGCGACAGCATCCCACCCACCCATACGCTACCACCTGCCTGCGGTGGCTTCAACTTTGTTGCTGCAGCCATCCAGAGCTTGCCGTCCACACCGTCCATGTTGCCAAGGAATCAACAAGGAAAAAGAAAAGAGAAAAGAGTTCAAGTCGGCTTGCTAGGGTTGCCTTGTTGGAGTCAGATTGCATCTTATATATTTTGCCCCAGAACTTGGTCGACCCAAAGGGTTCCCCCACGTCCTTAAGAAGCCTCCTGGATGTCCACTTCTCCTTGCTTTTGGCCAAGAACTCCAAATTTAATTCGGAATCAAATTATGTCCGAATTCAAAGGCCTTACGGACTCAAAATTTCAAAGTGCTCCAAAAAGTCTGATTTTTTTAAAAAAATCAAGGATATTCTTGGAAGCCTACCATAAAAATTTTAGTCAATTTGGCCTAGCCATTTGGGAGATATAGCCAAAAAAACCGAACCAGGAGTGGTTTTGTACCCTTGCCACGGCAAGAAATTCTACTTGTTTTGCTGCCGCGGCAGACTTGTGGCAGGAATCTGAAAACTTATTTCTTCGATAACTCTTGCTCTGTTTTGAATTTTTCTGAGGTTCAGAAAATAACAATAAAAAGGAAAAGAATAAGAAGCCACACAGAAGGCCACTGATAAAAAAAAATCTCAGAAGAATTCTTGCATTGCATTGCTTCTTGAGATCTTTTGCCTCTATTATTTCAGTATCTTGACTTGGTTAAATTTTGCTGATTCTAGCCTAAGTCCAGCAACTAAGACTACTATTTTTTTAGCATCTTTTCAACTTTGCATAGCTATTTTGCTCATTTGTTATTCTTTGCTACTATACTGAAGCCAACCAAACTCCACCTTCCTATACTGTACTTTGTTCGGTCACCTTGAAATCGCTATATTAATCTTTGATCATCTTTGAAACCGCCAAAGGCTGACAAGCATTGCAGCACAGCTAATTGATGCATGTTAGAATTGGATCTACTTGATATATGTCAGAATTGCTATATGATTTTGTTATTCTGCTATTTTTCAGAGGGCATGGCTAGCAATTCCTAAGGCTAGCTGAAAAACCAGGAAAATTTTGGTACAGTAAATTGATATCCCAGCTGGTTTCAAAAAATAACCGTCTGGAGTTAGAATAATAAATCCCTGGGATATGAGATAAATCTCAGGCGGTTGTTTGAGCCAACCGTCTGGGATATGAGATAGATCCTAAGGGGTTGTTTGGCCGAACCGTCTAGGATATGTGATTATCTTAGATGGTTGCTGAACCAGCTGGGATTAGGCGTCTACATCCCAGACCATTAAACACAGTCGGTCATGTAAGTAAACCACCTAGGATGACATTTATGAACCGGTTGGGATTAGCCATCCTGTAGTAGTGGGATCCTCTTGATCAGGGAATTAGCTATGATACATGTCTAGTTATATATATTTAGAGAGTAGATGATTATTTAATCAATAGGAAAGTTTAGGGTTTAGAACAATCTAGAAATTGTAATTCGTATACTTAGATATATGTAAGTGAGAATATAGTTTGCATCTTGGTCACGAAGTAAAGAGATAGAACTTATATTATAAATTGTACTTTACATCGTTATGCTTATTTTAGAGAGATCGAACTTTAATTAAATCTTTGTATTAAAAACATACGTAGATGGATCAAAGGTGGATGTACAATGAGTACTGTTTTACTGAAGGTTACATCAATGGGGTCTCTTTTTTTAGAAGAGCTGCCGAGGAGGATATGATAAATAAGGGAAAAGAGTGGGTGTATTGTCCATGCTATGACTGCGATAATACTAGGATGTTTCATAACTCAAAGTAGATCGAAGCACACTTAATTCAAAGGGGTTTCATGGAAGGTTATACATGTTGGACTAAGCACGGTGAAGAGGAGGGCGTACAAGAAGATAATAGTAACATTGCCGACAACGAAGTTAATGATATGCCGGAAGTATAGCCAATGATGATAGGCCAAATGACAGCAAATGAGCTGGCAGTGATCAAATGTCGGTTAATGAGGATAAGTTGCCTGATCTAGATTAGTGTTATGTGATGTAAAGAGAAACCATGATGATAAAGGGTATAATCAATTTTTGGGCTTGTTGGAGAACTCGAAGAAACCTTTATCTCCATGTTGAAAGGAAACTACTAAAGTTTGTCATTCATACTTGAATTTCTGAAGCTAAACACAGGTAATAGATGGTCTGACAAAAGTTTCACCATGCTATTAGGTCTCTTAGCGGACATGATCCAAAGGGGAATGAGTTGACCAAAACTATCTATGAAGTCAAGAAGGTTCTTTGTCCATTGCATGTTTTAAGGACTGTATCATTTACCATAAAGACTTGCATCCATTTACAATGTGCTAAACATCTTGATACAAGTATAAGAGTCAATTAGACGACAACGAGGATGTCACCGATCAAAGAAGAGAATTGTCTTAGATATGCCGTCCTAGATGGTTTATAAGGGTCGATTATCCCAAACACATGTTTTCAACCAGTGATTAAAATCATCTGGGATGATAATTTTAAAACGTTTCGGAACACGTTTTCTAGAGTTTATGCCGAGAAAAATAGACCGGAGATTAGAAATCAAGATTACAAGATTGATCTACTAATGCACATATAGAATGTTATACCTGGTTTGATGGGCTATGACCAAGTGCTGATAATGTGTTACAAAACTTTTGAGCATCACCTTGCGGGATCAATCACACATCATAAGGTATATATGATGATGTTATTCGTTCTATTAAATTAGATTTCACGAGTACAAATTTCTTGTTGAATAATAAAGACTACCCTTTAATTTAGAGACCTCTTACGTAGAGCCTAGGGTTTCAGTAAGACCTAAATTGGGTCCCCAGGAGGAGACGGCACGCTGGCTAGCCCAGGCGGAAGAAGGCCCAGTTGCTAATAAGTTTTTATTACGAAGGAAATGACAGGAAAGGTTTCAGGGAGCACTGAATTATATAAGAAAAATGATTACAGCATACCTTATTTACTTTTAAAAGTGCCTCTGTTCCAACATTTCTGGATGCGACACGCCATCTGTTACATGCGCAAAGTCACGACTCACGATTCAATTTTACGTATTGGCAGAGAAATTTACCTCATCCGCAGTTCATCAGTCGGCCGGTTGGAACCAAAAGATCCATACTTTGTGCACGTATACACCTAACACATATTTGTGATAACCTAGGCCGGTCGATAAGCCGCTGATGCCTGATGATCGGAACGGGATAAGAGGGAGAAATTAAGGAAAACTGCGAGGAAAAATAACTGAGGAAGAAAGAGAGATGAATTGCGCAGTGAGATAGGAACTACGGAACTAATTATTCATGATGTTGCTATGGCATGGTTCATCGGTTATAAGGTTGTCTATTTGTCAGGTGACCAAAATTTTCTTAATCGTATGTCACAATTTCTATCCATTAGATCATTAACCAATTTATATACGTATACTTGTCTCTATACAAATCCAATGGTAAAAATGAATGCTGAATTCACAAAAAGCACCTGCAACTTACAAATAACAAAAAAAATTAACCAAACGACTTAGGGTTACATGTGTAACACCCGGCCCGGTTCATAGGCCACTTTTTTGCATGCATTTGACCAACCTATTGCATGGCATGGCGGTCACTGACTTGGTAGTAGAGATAGGCCCCACTAATCAGCCATGCGTGCAATCACTTACACGACATTTGTTCTCGGTATTATTTCCTCCTTCAAGCTTCGGATATTTTGTCCATCATGGATCCCTGATCCCAACTATCCCTAATCGTGAATCCGCAGCTAGCGGCAGCGCGACAATATTCTCTCATGTAGCCGCAGCTTGCGAAGACATTAAAAATCTACTCCGGTTTTACGGGTTCACTTTTCGTATTCATCAATTCTATAGTACTACGTACTAGACACCTAAACACACACGTGAACTATTTGGCTAAGGGCCTGACAAAAGAAGTGAATACAAATGTTCTATTCATATATTTACATAATGTCAGGAACCACTTAAAACATTCATATATTTTCTTCGCTTGTAAGTTGTAACTATTTGATTAAATAGGTTGCATGTGTCAACCGTTGTTTATTTACAAATCGAGCGGGATATCTACTTACCACGTTTGTTGGACATCCATCTATTATTATATATTTTTCACTGGACATAAAGACACAAAGTGTGAAATGGACAAACATTTTATATCCATTTGACATCGAAAGACCCTACTACAGAAATGCTCATCCAGGACGTGTCATCTCAGTCGGGCAAAGTTCAACCGCCTCTGATTTACTCATCACAAGCGGGTTGCCATGGGCACCGTCTCCGATGTTGACGCTGTGTCCCCACGATGGAAACATCCGAGTTGATTGAGAGATAAACCGCCTCAGATGAGTCATCTGAGGCGGTTTACAAAGGAAGCCGACTGTGATGTCTAAACAGATCTCAGTCGGTTGGTATACAAACCGACTGAAATGAGTCATCTGAGACAGTTTGTTGATGAACCGACTCAGATGTAGGATATATCACAGACGGATCTGAGCTGAACCGCTTGTGATGTTGCATCACAGTCGGTTTAAGTGACCCAACCGACTGTGATATATGTCGCCTTCATAAGCACGGGAGTCGGGAAGTCTTTTAGGGTTTCCCAGATCTATTCTGTTGGGTGGCGGCTGGTTTGGCTAGGGGCGATTTTGAGGTGATTTTGAAGGGAGGGAGAGTGGATAATGAGGAGTAATTGCATTGGACATTGAAGAAGGTTAGTACTACTTGCTCCTCTCTCCCTATTTTGCTTTCATTTGGTTGGATGAGATAATTAGGTTTAGTTGTTTAGAGATGATAAAGTGAAAATTAATCATATAGTTATGATCTTTTAGTATGTGGTAGGTTAATAGGTCTCTTGCATATGTATTGTGTAGCAGTATGTGCGAGATGGATCGAAGTTGGATGTATCCCGAGAATCATGTGACCCAAGAGTACATTAATGGTGTAGATGATTTCCTATTAGTAGCACGAGACGATATGTTGGCAAAGGGAGCCAAATTTATGTGTTGCCCGTGCTATGATTGTAAGAACGAGAAGATGTTCAAGGACAGAACCCAGATACAAGATCATTTGATTCGTAGGCGTTTTGTAAGTGGTTATACACGGCGGATCAATCATGGCGAGGCGCACATAATTTTACCGGGTGGAGATGAGGCGACTAGCAACGAAGATGATGTCGACGGTGAGTCCGATTGCGAGGAGGATGAAGATATGCAGCCGGCCGATAATGAATTGGAGGAAATATTGTGTGATGCAGAAGGAAACGACCTAGAGGGGAGACAATACGAGCAATTTCTGGGCTTGATGGAGGACTCAGAGAAACCTTTGTTTTCGGGTTGCAAGACAAAATACACAAGATTATCAACTGTTCTTGAACTATTCAGATTGAAGGGTCCGATAAAAGTTTAACCTCTCTCCTAGTACTCATGGCAGATTTGCTTCCACAGGGAAATGAGATGCCCATGAGCACATACAAAGCGAATAAAGATTCTTTGTCCTCTAGGTCTAGAAATAGAAAAACTCCATGCTTGTAAGAACGACTGTATCCTCTTCCGTAAAGAGTATGCGAACATACATGTATGTCCAGTATGCAAGACATCCAGATACAAGCAGCTCGATGTTCAAGGTGATGAATCAGATGGTGTCGAAGACAGGAAAGGGCCGCTGGCTAAGGTAGTGTGGTATCTTCCTATAATTCCCCGTCTGAAGTGTTTGTTTGCAAACAAAAAGCACGCGAAACTTATGAGATGGTATGCCGACGATTGTAAAAAAGATTTCATGCTAAGACACCCCGCTGATTCAATCCAGTGGAGAAATATTGACACTAGGTATCCAACTGTTGGAGCCGAGACGCGAAATGTAAGGTTCGGGTTGAGTACGTGTACAACCTCCCTCCTTGGCTTTGTATGAAGCAAAAGTACATCATGATGGCCATGCTAATTCAAGGCTCGAAGCAACCTGGAAATGATATTGATGTATACCTAGCACTCTTGATGGAAGATCTTCAGACTCTATGGAACGAAGGGGTTGACGATGTATGGGATGCCGACAAAAGATACCTTATGCAGCCTCCTGTTCTGCACCATAAATGACTATCCTACCTATGGTAACCTGTCTGGTCAAACCACTCACGGACCTAACGCTTGCGGTCAATTCTTGGATAATACAACAAGTGTGTACCTCAAGCACTCGCACAAGACAGTGTACATGCGGCACTGATTTGCGAAGGAATCATCCATACAGAAATCTCAAAAAGGAGTTTGATGGCACAATAGAGGAGGGTATGGCTCCAAAGCCTTATTCAGGAAATGAGGTCTATGATATGGTGAAGGACGTTAACGTAGTTCTCGGTAAAGGAATCCCATTGAGAAAGGGCATATGGAAAAAGAAGTCGATTTTTTGGAAATTACCTTACTAGGAACACCTCGAAGTTCGCCACTGCATTGACGTCATGCATGTAGAGAAGAATGTATATGATAGCTTGCTTGGTCTATTATTGAACATCTCTGATAAAACAAAAGATGGTGTGAACACAAGGCTTGACATGGTCGATATGGGCATCAGACTTGATTTAGCACCCTAGAAATCTGAAAAAGGTCAAACATTCCTTCCACCTGCAAGTTACACCCTGTCAAAGGCTGAGAGAACCGAACTTTGCAAGTGCTTGAATGGTATCAAAGTTCCATTCGGTTACTCCGTCAACATAAAGAAACTTGTGTCGATGAAAGATTTGAAATTGCTTGGAATGAAGTCTCATGATTGTCATGTTCTGATTACACAAATGCTCTCTGTTGCTATTCGAGGCATTTTCCTCAGAACCGACTGTGATGATGGACTCATCAGAGGCGGTTCTTCCTTAGAACCGATTGTGATGATAGAATCATCAGAGGCGGTTGTTCCTCAGAACCGACTCTGATAATGTTACTTCAGAGGCGGTTGTTCCTCAGAACCGACTCTGATGATGTTGCTATAAATATCGCAGACTTAGTGTTTTTTCCATCCCCCCAGTTCTGACCGTAGCCCCTTCGCCTCCCCGTCACCGCTGCGCCGCTCGTCGATCCGCCGCCCGTCCCGCGCCACCCCATCCTCCCCGACGTCGCTGCCCTGGCCCCGACCTCGCCGTCCCGGCCACCTCGCCGCCGCCTAGGCCACCTCATCGCCGCTACGACCTCCCCAGCCCCGACGCCGCCCCGGCCACCCGTCACCACCACGACCTCCCCGGCCACCCCGGCCCCGACGCTGCCCCGGCACCGACGCCACCGCCCCGGCCCCGACCTCGCATCCTCAACGCCACCCTGACCTCCCCAGCCACCCCGGCCCCGACGCCGTCCCGACACCGATGCCGCCCCGACCTTCCCAGCCACCCCGACGTCCCCATCGCCGCCCCGGTTTGTCTTCTTTAAGAATTTAAGAATTTAAGAATTCCGCATTACAAGAATTACAAGAATTTAAGTAATCATTTTGCATTATATGAACGCCAACATTGTATAATTCTTGCCGAGATTAAAATCATTTTGCATTATATGAATAGGAATAGAAGTGAATTTAAAGCATTAAAATCAAACTTGAATTTGCATTTGCTTAAATCTAGATAATAAGGCTTTATTCAAATAGGTGTTCTTCAAAATTTATGAATGTGGATGATTTACTTTTGGGTTTGTACCTCGAATTAGGGTTTAATTTTAGTTTAATGTTAATAATCTTTGTAATGAATTACAAGATGTCGGACGCACAATCTTCTTCAAACTCATCGTCCTCTACATCGCCGCCGCCTGCTTCTTCGCCTGCCCATTCTTCGCCCAAAAAACTCAAGAAGATCAGGAAGCCTAGAACCATTTTGCAAAGACCCACGCGACGCATGGTAATCACTGAAATATCAACGCGATTTGGGGCCCCGATCCGAAGAAAGTGGCTACCAAATTCCGATCATTTTGTGGGATTCTCGGGCGTGAGAGGGTGGACATCCATATAGATAACTGGAAGCTAGTCACCGTTGAGATGCAAAATCAATTGATGGCGGAGATAAATGAGTGGTTTTAGTTCCCTCTAGAGTTTAAAAAAAGCATCGAACGAGCCGCGTTCACGAAAATCTCGAAGGCGTGGAGGAGATTTAAGAGCGAGCTCACAACTAAATTCATAAGGAAGGGACATAGTCCATTCAATCAATACGGCTTCTTGGATCCAGAAGTGTATAGGAGATTTGTTGAGATGAGGTCCACTCCTGACTTCGACCGTCTCAGTGCAAAGCAGAGGGAATTGTTGGCTAGAAACAAGCACCCGCATCACCTCGGCACAGGGGGATATGAACAGGCGGAGGAGAAATGGGCGCATGAGGACCAACTAGCAAGGGAGAAGAATGTAACCCCTCCATTTGCAGGCCTGCAAGGGCGGGCCCATTCCTAGTTAAGAGCTTGTGCCAAGTCTGACCCTTCAAGCGGCACCACAAGATTTCTGAATCTCACAGATGAGGAAGTCGCACAACGCATGGTATAAGTCACTCACTTTAGTCCTTACGAACGTAAATAATAGAATTAGTACAACTCATAATTCTTGAGTCATAATTTCTTCTTGTAGGTGCAAATGAGTTCTCAGCCCTCCCAAGGTGATGTGGTTATGTCATCACGGATACACGACATCCTCACCACTGCACTGGGAAACCCCGAACACCCTGGTTGCACACAAGGCATAGGAAGTGTTGTTTCATGGCGCCAGGGATTCCCCGAGACTGAGGAGGAATACGAGCGTAGGAGGAGGGCTAGGAGGAGCCAGACGCAGTCTCAAACAACACAGATAGACCACGCTGCCATGGAGGAGCGTATAAGAGCGGAGGTATCGAGGCAGGTGGATCGTATCAAGGAAGAATTGAGGGCACAGTTCGCCCTTGCTGCTGCAGCTGCGAGCCCTGGCAACCGTCGAAGTATCTGCGCATCCAGTGGTCTAGTTGGAGATGAAGGAGGCAGCCAAGGATTACCGGTTGATCATATCACGGTAACAACAATAAACCTATTTGTTGTCACATGTTCAATTATACTATGAACATGTCTTACGAAATCTTCACGCTATTTTCTAGGAACCAACTCGATGCAAGCTCATGGCCAGAGTGATGGGTGACAATCTCCTTGATGCTGCTTTTGGGGTGCACATCCTTTGGAACCGGGGATTATGGTGCATTGTGTGCCCCTTCGCCCTAACTTCGTGAAGGTTATAGTGGACTTTGTTTTTGATGGTTTCAAGCTCTTACCGGTGCCTGTGCCCGTACCTGATGAGATCACCATCCTGCAAGAGTCCGTCGGCACCTCGATCCAATGGCTAAATAAGGATGTCGTCCTATTGGACCAGCCTTCATCGCACTCGGCATCCCAGACGTGCAAGAAGAATCCAACCCCCATGGAGCTTGTAGCGGAGACGGTGCATGAGAACATCCCTGACGGAAAAGGTCAGAAGAGAAGCAGGACCAGCAAGAGCACGAGCATCAAGAGCACGAAGAGTGCGAAGAGTGTCATGAGTGTTAGTCCACCATCTCTTGAGAAGATGCAATTGGCTCAAATTCGTTAACAGAGAGCCAATGGTGACGGAGCATGAGTTCAAATCCTTGTCAACAGCATGTCAGAGATTGCACCAGTGGTACATGGAACAGAGCAACATTCTTCGAGGAGTCACTCAAAGCAGGCCACGAAGCTTCAAGGTCAAGTTTTGAGAGGAGTACTTGTGGCACCAAGACCTCCATGGGGTGTTCTTTGTGTACTTCGAGGACTTGTTTGATCTGCTAAGACTCGACGCCCTCGATCAATCCCTCTTGAGATGCTGGACATTGTAAGTCTGCTCACTTGGATCATAATTGTAATATCTACATATGCATGTTATGCTAGTTATAATATCGTCCTACAATTTCTGTAGATACATGTATAACGAGGCCAAGACGCTCAAGGACCGGTTGGTTTCCTTGACCCATGCAAGATCACGGACCAAGCCATTAGGGACAATGAAGAATTCGTGCTGCAGTATGTTACAAAGGCGTTGTTGGCTCAAAAGGATAAGGAATACTTCATGTTTCCATACAAACCTGGGTATGTGTTCCGCTATTTGGTTATTTTCAAACCAGATCAACATTTTGTAGTACCCATGACAACACATCTATATATGCAGCTTCCATTGGGTTTTGATAGTCCTCATACCAAGAAGGAACAAGGTGATATACCTTGATCCTTCGATAAATCCTACTCGCGACTTCAAGCCCATTAGGCAAATACTTGACAAGGCATTCTTGGAATTCCATGCTCGGGGAGGGAAGGGCAAAGGATCCAAGTTATCGCACAAATTTAACTTTCCGGTAATATATATGTTATTATATCATATCTCTGCTAAGTACCGTTTCAATGTATATAACAATACATTCCTTTCTAATTGTAGTGCAGACAACAAGTTAAAGGAACTAACACTTGTGGGTTCTACGTTTGCCTCCACATGGAGAAGGTGATGAGTTTCATCACCAGAAAACAAGATATCAAGGTTCGTTATTTTTCAATATATATTCATATATGTATTTGCATGTCAGATAATTTCTCCTCTCCGTCGTTTGTGAAAGATTTGGAAGGTAGAAGATGAGGGCACGCCCACTTGATGAAGCCTTGCTAGCGCGGATTAGAGGGAATTTTGCGTTCTTCATCAACACACACGTCCTAAACCCTCAAGGCGATTTCTATGGTGGAGGTGTAGCGGAGTAGCTTTGTTTCAAAACTTGCGATTATTTTAGAACTTTGTAGTCATGTGATTATTGGTTGTGAATTGTGATGTGATTATTCATACAGTTGCTTTATTGTGATGTGATTATTCGCTGTCAGTTGCTCTATTCTATGAATCTGTCATTATATATGTGCATCTATCATTTTTCAGAGGGCATGGCTAGCGAAACCTGAGGCTAGCCCAAAATGCAGGGAAATCATGCCCTCTGGATACAGACATCAGAGGCGGGTGGAAGACAGAAGCCGACTGTGATGCCCTTGAATGTACAGTCTAGGGTACAATATCACAGGCGGTTCGATCGAGGCACCCGTCTGTGATGACAGAGTCATCACAGGCGGTTGGAACAAGTCACCTGCCTGTTGTCGGCGATACGGGGAACAGGATCCCCTAGACCGCTGGCAGAGGCCCAACTTGACGCCACGTCGCCAAGGGTGTGGGGGTCAAGAGGAGGTGCCCGGGGGAACACCCTGAGCACTGTGTCCCTTTGGCCATCAAGGGGAACCCCAAGTCGTCCCTTAAGGATGCTCCCCGAGCACCCAAGGCGACTTGGGGCCCACTCGGGACAGCGACTGCCTCCCACGAGCGATGGAATGTCCTAAGTCACGTGCTCGGGGGTCCCCGAGCATGCGGGAACCCCGAGCACCCCACGTTGGTCTTTCCCCAGCACACATGGCCCGACGGGCGCATTTAATGCCTGTCTGTGCGGGCCCACCTACTCCAAGTCCTTGCGGACAAGATGGCGGCGTCCTGGTCGAATTACGTACTCCCATATGATGGGCCCGGTCAGCTATCGGTCCTGTCAGGGGATGGAGCGGTCTGACTCCTTTTTGACTTTAGGACACGCCGCTACGTGCCCAGGAGCATGCCTCCTGTCCCTGGTCAGTAGGGCTAGGGTAGTTGCAGCATGGTCCGTGGCAGAGAGCGTCCGGGAAGTCTTCACCTTCTGACCCAACCACATCATGATGACCCAGATTCCAACCGCAGCGTGACATGCACTATTCTGCTACAAACAACTCTCAACCGTCGGCGTGGGTCGCCCACGCCCTATCCATCAACAATGGTGCTGCTATAGTGTTTTTGCCTTTTGGCCGTTGTGGTGACCCCCGGGTATATAAGGGGAGAACCGAGGCCATGAAAGGAGGAGATAGAAAAGAGGAAGAAGATCTGTGCTTCCAGGTTGACTGTAATCATCCAAATATTCATATATACACAAAAAGCAGGACATAGGGTTTTACACTAAGAAGGTGGCCCGAACCTGGGTAAATCACTGTCTCCATTCTAGCATCCTTGCCACTCAAGATCGACGTAGCTTCTGTTCCTGTGCCTCCCCGGCCGAATCCCAAAGGGGGTCCATCCGGACCATCGACGCCGGCGTTTGTACGTCGACATCTGGCGCACCAGGTAGGGGGGCCTAGTTTTCGAAGCTACGACGGTCATGGCAGACCAGTAGTCACGTCCCCAGCAGCGGGGACACCCACGGCCATCCGCTCCAGCACGCTCGGCGCCCCCTCGTGTGTAGGGGCGCCACGCCGTGTCCGGCGGCACCTCACCAGCGGACGCTGCCCCAACGCAGCCCCAGCACCTAGCGCGTGAGGGTGAGGCGCATACCGACCCAACCGTCGCTGGGTTTCCCCAGCCGGTGCGGCGCCGGCTGGACTTCGACCAGCTGGGTGACGCAGGCACGTTTGCATGCAACGCAGCTCCTCCTCTGGCACCCTCCAATCCAGGTGGAAGGTATATCTCCTGTGGGCCCTTGGCTCTAGGAGGTTGCCAACCTGGTGGACACCGCTCGCCGTCAGGTGGCGGCCAGAGGCTCTTATACCTCCTCAAGGTCTAGCAACACCCGACCCGGCCCCTCAGCGGCATCGCCGCCACTACCACCGCGTCTTTCACGTGGTGAAGCGAGGGAGCTCTGCAGTGGGTCCCCCCCATTCGGTTGCTTCTCCTATTTTAGGAGACGGTCCAGATCTTCGCCATCGCATCAACCAGCGAAGGCAAGGTGAAGATGTGCGCGTCACCGTCGAACCTTTGATCGGCTCAAGAAATGCGGCACTGGTTTGGATCGACGAGCTCCCTGCTGTCCTTTGGTCAAACTGGACTTCGCCCAGTAGGGCAAATGGAGAAACGCCTTTCTTCCTCGTATACGGGGCAGAGGCGGTCCTCCCCTCCAAATCACTCTCGGCTCGCCTCGGGTCAGAGCTTACTTGGAGGGTGATCAGGAGCAGAGAAGGCTCGAAGACATCAACTACCTAGAAGAGCACCGATGTAGAGCTGTCCTCCGTGCCGCTAGATATCAGCAGAGCCTGAGGCGCTATCATCAGCGCCACGTTCGGGCCCAGTCGCTGGAGGTCGGGGATCTAGTACTTCACCGCGTTCAAACGCGGGAAGGAAAGAACAAACTCTCCCCCATGTGGGAGGTCCCCTACCGGGTGACCGGCGTCTCCCGACCTGGCTCCGTTAGACTAGCCACGGATGATGGTCTGCCGCTGCCCAATGCTTGGAACATTGAGCATCTGTGCAAATTTTATCCATAAAAGCTCGAGTAAGTTTCTCTTTATGCTTTGGGTCAGACCCCCGAGTAGCAAAGCAAGTCTCGGGAGTGTTTCGGGTTCGTCGCTCAAGGCCCTGGTCGCCTCGCTTGGTTTCTAAACCCTGGGCACCAGTCTGGCTAAAAGCCGCCCAAGTATCCCACGCGCTCACACAAATGCTCGGGGGCTCCCTTGTACCATAGGCTATGTAAATAACTTTGATAATGTTAATATAAGTGATATTCGCCTTTTCAAATTACTTGTCAAGTTTTCTCCCCCCTCGCGTGCTCGCAAAAGAGATCACTCTCATGAGTATCGGGCTCCCCTGTCTCCCTTGCGCAAATAGGTCCCTACTGGTCTGTGGTATGAGGAGTCGGGGTAGTCTAGTCTCTAGTGACAAGCTGTCGGCGCTCGGGCTAACGACTGTACCCTGAGCACTCTAGAGTCTGGGCAAATAAGCCCTAGACCGTACGTGCTCAGACTGGTCAGTCGCCCCGAGCATTACCAAGCCTCAGAGTACTCGGATAACTCTACCCCTCGTACTCATGACCAGTCGGCTGACTCGAAAGCCCGTGGGTCCTGACAGAGGGGTGTTTCGAAAAAACTCGGGGCAGAGGTATCTTTTGCCTGCAGGTTATTATAATCGCTCACGAGTTTACAGATTAACCATGGTGAAGTTCCCAGGTGCCGCCAACAATATCAAGGTGAAGTCCCAGGGTGAAAAGTCACAATGGATTCCCCTGACATCATTCGATCCTACTCATAAGCTAAGTTTTTCTGCCGTGTTTCCTCGGCTTTAATGCTTTTATACCGTCCCCACGAGTAGTCTCTCGCGTCAACTATCCCGTGCACTGTTCGATCATAGGGTAGGGGCGATTCAGGGTAACGATGTTAGTCATGGGGAAGTTCCGGGTTGTCGCTCAAAGCCCTGGTGGCCTCGCCTGGTTTCTAAACCCTGGGCACCAGCCAGGCAAAAAGCCGTCCGAGTATCCTACGCGCTCGCACATGTGCTCGGGGGCTCCCCACAGATGAAGGGCTAGCAGTGCGGGGGATCCTTGCTGCACGAGAGGAAAAATCAGTGGAACTAGGTGGAAAAAGTTGGCACAATCAAACTTCTGCTAACGCCTAGCTATCTGCTTAACCGTCCCCGAGCAAGTGCTCGGGCGAACCTACAGGAGCGCCAAGACCCGAAGGCACGCAGCCCTAAGCACCGAAGATGACTCGCAGTGCGGCGGTTTGTGCTCGGCACCCGCCTCTCGGGGGTCTGGGGTCCTCGGGGTCCCGAGGGGCCCTCGGGGCACCGAGGCGCGGCCTGCTCAAGGTCAAGTTCGACGCACCCAGCTCTCAGGGGCTGGTTCCTCGGGGCCGCCCCCAAGGGTCAGCCCGCTTTGGCGCGAGTTGGACGCGTCTGCAAAAAAAAAGGTGTGGAGCCAGAAAGGTCTGGAGCCAAGTCCGTACCTAGCTTTGCATTAGCTATAAGTTCTTTACAAAAAGGCTCTTCAGCCTTGAACAAAAAGCAAACAGATACAAAGGAAGTGGGCTTGTCCTCGCCGCTGTCATCGTCGTCGTCGGAGTTGCTCTCGCCCTCCTCCCGCGTAAAGTGCTGGGCGATCTCCCCGGCTACCTCGCGGACGGCTTCGCAAGCAGCGTCTCCTTCCTCCTCGGCGACCTCGAGCCTAGCCGGTTCCAAGGAGAAGTTCAAATCCTGGCTTCGATAGCACGCGAGCACATGCTCCGCCACTGCGGCAGCCAGCTCGTGCCCCTCCCGAGTGGCCACGTCCTTCACGGCCGCCGGCAGCGTCTCCAGCCGCTCGGTGATCGTGCCGAAGGGAAGGACGAAGTGGCCCAGGGACTTCAGGCCTTGCTCGCTCGAGGTTACGCGGCCAAGCCCGGCAGCCGCCACCGCGCGCCGCACCCGGTTGAAGATGTCGCGCATCATCGTGGTGGCGCTGTTCCTTTCGGACCGCATCTCCATGAGGAGATCCCTCTTCTCGGCGGCCGTCAACTTCAGTCGCTGCAGCTCCTCCTGCAGCTTCTTCACCCGCTCTGACAGCCTCCGCTTGGAGACGTTGCTATCCTTGAGGTGCTGTTCCACCTCTCGGATGCGACGGTCCCTGTCCTCTTCGGCTCGACGGAGTTGCTCTCGGGCCTCCACCTTGGTCGCCTCCAGCTGGTCGGAGACCTCCTTGTGAGCGGCCTCGACGCACCGCTCCACTTCTCTCTCCAGCTCCCGGGTTCGCCACACCAAAGAGACCTCCCCTTCATCGAGCGCTTTCTCTTGCTGATCAAGGATGATCTCCCGCGTAGCAGCCTCAGCTTCACGAAGGGAAACCTGCTCCTCCCGCAGGATCAGCCGTTCACCTTCACCGATGACCTCCACGCGCATCTCCTCCAGGGACTCCTTTTCCCTAAGGATCTCCGTGGTGGCTCTTTCGTGTTCTGCTTGGTGATCTGGACCCACGCGAGGAAGGCTTCTCCGGCTTCCACGAGAGCAGCCTCCCGCTCCTCCAATGCTGCTTTCTCTGACGCGACGGTGGCACGGATCTTGTCCACCATGGCGTGCACCGTTTTGAACAGCTCGGGAAAGAGCCCCTGAGGCATCCCTGCTTGGCGCATGGAGCCCCGGCCCCCCGGTGGGGCAGTTGAGCCCGAGCTCGCTCCGGCGCCGGGACGGCCATGGGCCTCCGCGAGGGCAAGGATGGGCTCCTCGCCTTCGGGCACCGAGCTCCCCCCGAGAACCTCCGACAGGCTCTCGGGTAGCTCAAGAGCGGCTGGGTCCCCGAGCTCTCCCTCGGGAAGCGCCTCCTCGGTCTCGGCCCTCGCAGTCTCGGCTGTCCGAGTAGGCGACGGAGTGCCAATCGCCACGACCTCCACCGGTGTCTCTGACGCTGCTGCGCCCTGCTCAGGCGCTACGTCCTGGATGTCAGGGATCGAACTCGACGTCGTCCGCACGGCCTCGGCCCCCGGGACGGCCTCGGCTCTCGGGGCATCCTCGGTGCTCGGGGCGGATTCCGCACTTGGGGCGGTCTGAGTCTTTTTGGATGACTTGCAAACAACACAACGAAGCTCGGGTCAATCCCCGAGCATTATATTAACCTGACAGAACAAAGTGGGAGTTGTCTTACCCTGACGAGGGCCCTTTGTACCGCCAGCGTGTGATCGGGATCTCGAATCCCGGGCTCGTCGGCGCCGACGGCTCCTTCCTTTTCTTGTTCGCTGCCTGGGGCTGGGCGGCCCCCGAGCTGCCGCCCCAGGCCAGTTTCGATTGGGCGCTGCCTCGCCCCGAGCTGCCGCCACAGGCCGGCGCCGATTGGTCACCGCCTCGCACTGAGTTGCCGCCCCCGGTGCTCGCCCACGGGCAGGGGGCGGAGGAGGGGGTAGCAGCGATGATGAGGACGACGGGGGGAAGGCATCCACACCTTCTTGCCCTTCAGGTCTGCAGGGTCCTCGTCGGCTACACGAGTCCCCGGGGTCCTCGTGGTTGTTTCCTCCTCGACGTCGCCGCCTCCCGGGATCGTTAGCGAGCCAGGCGCCCTAGCCGCGTCCTTCGGCTTGATCCCCCAGGAGTCGAACTCGGGGAGGGCCGCACGGATCACGTTGCGCTGCGGGTTCACGTAAAGCGCAAGGTCCCGCCTGGGCAGCTCGGCGGAAGCGGTGTCTCCCATGCCCAGGAGAATCGGCAGCATGGCCCTCGTCGTGTCAGGGCTGAGGTTCCCCGCCTCGCCGATCTCCGTCCGGCCGATTTCCCGCATACCGGTGTACATCCAGGCCGAGCGGCCACGCTCCCGCAGCGGTGCCAGCCACCGCCGGAGGAAGTCTCCGACCACCATCATGGCCGTCAAGCCCGCAGCCCACAGCTGCGAGATCCTCTCCATCACCGGCCGCAGCAGGTCATCGTCCTCCGGCAAGAATTCCCATTTCCGCTTGTGCACCGGTGCCGGCCGTCGAGAAGCGGCAGCTGGGCATGCGGATCAGTGGAGATGTAGCACCAATGGTTGTGCCAGTTGTCCCATTTGTTCCACGTCTCCTGTGGGATGTAGCTGTCCCCGATCTTCTCCCGAAGGCGGAAGTTGTAGCTCCCCGCGGCTTCCACCCGATCGGAGCCCTTGCTTTTCCTCGTGGACCACAGCACGAAGAAGTGGCGGAAGAGTGCCACCGACGGCATCACCCCCATGAACATCTCGCAGAGGTGGGCGAAGATCGCCAACATTACCACGGAGTTGGGGGAGAGGTGGATGAGATGAATCTGGTATTCCGCCAGCACCTCCAGGATGAACGGGGAGAACGGCGGCACCAGGCCTGCCACGATGAAGCTTGCAAAAATCACCGTCTCCTCTGGCCTTGGCTCCGGCGGGCATGTGGCTAGCCTCACAGTCGACGCCCCCCGTTGGCCCTCCAGGACCAACATCTTCCGCACCTTGGCAATGCTCTCTTTGTTGAGGAGGCGGGACCTGGGAAGAATGGCATTGGTGGCGGCGGGCGACGAGGAGGCGTGGCGCCTTGCGTGTCTCGGCATGGTGCCGGTACGGTGTGGAAGTTGGAGGCGAAAGGAAGGAGGAGGCGAAAGGGTGCAAGGAGGCGAAAGGGTGCAAGGGTACAAGGAAGATGAGGAGGCACGGCGGCGGCGGAGCATTTAAAGGAAAGAATCAAGAATTTGAAGCGTTTCACGTGCGAGCAAATGTGGGGGGCTCACGGGGCACGAAAAGCGAAACGTGGGGGACGTTTCTGTTTCCCTGGCAGAGCGCGCTCCCCCACGACACGTGAAAATCGGAGCGTTTCCCCCGCGTGGCGCTCAGAGCGGGCCGGCATCTTCGTTGGCCCATGAAGAGAAGGCCCCGCCCCCAGCCTCGTCCTCTTTCTGGGCCGTCGCCTGGTCGCGGGCTCGAGGGCTACTGTCGGTGATACGGGGAACGGGGTCCCCTAGACCACTGGCAGAGGCCCAACTTGACGCCACGTCGCCAAGGGTGTGGGGGTCAAGAGGAGGTGCCTGGGGGAACACCCTGGGCACTGTGTCCCTTTGGCCATCAAGGGGAACCCCGAGTCGTCCCTTAAGGATGCTCCCCGAGCACCCAAGGCGACTTGGGGCCCACTCGGGACGGCGACTGCCTTCCACGAGCGATGAAATGTCCTAAGTCGCGTGCTCGGGGGTCCCCGAGCATGCGGGAACCCCGAGCACCCCACATTGGTCTTTCCCCAGCACACATGGCCCGACGGGCGCATTTAATGCCTGTCTGTGCGGGTCTATCTACTCCAAGTCCTTGCGGACAAGATGGCGGCGTCCTGGTCGAATTCCGTCCTCCCATATGATGGGCCCGGTCCTGTCAGGGGATGGAGCGGTCTGACTCCTTTTTGACTTTAGGACACGCCACCGCGTGCCCAGGAGCATGCCTCCTATCCCTGGTCAGTAGGGCCGGGGTAGTTGCAGCATGGTCTGTGGCAGAGAGCGTCCGGGAAGTCTTCACCTTCTGACTCAACCACGTCATGATGACCCAGATTCCAACCGCGGCGTGACAGGCACTATTCCGCTACAACAACTCTCAACCGTCAGCGTGGGTCGCCCACGCCCTATCCGTCAGCAATGGTGCTGCTACAGTGTTTTTGCCTTTCGGCCATTGTGGTGACCCCCGGGTATATAAAGGGAGAACCGAGGCCATGAAAGGAGGAGATAGAAAAGAGGAAGAAGATCTGTGCTTCCAGGTTGACTATAATCATCCAAATATTCATATATACACAAAAAGCAGGACGTATGGTTTTACACCAAGAAGGTGGCCCGATCCTGGGTAAATCACTGTCTCCATTCCAGCATCCCTGCCACTCAAGATCGACGTAGCTTCTGTTCCTGTGCCTCCCCGGCTGAATCCCAAAGGGGGTCCATCCGGACCACCGACGCTGGCGTTTGTACGTCGACATCTGTGATGACTCTGTCATCACAGGCGGTTCGTATAAAGGCCCAACTATGATGACCCCTAAGTTCACAGTCGGTTGGTTACCGACTGTGAACTTAGGGGTCATCAGAGACCATCTCGCACAGTCGGTTGGGTGAACCGCCTCCAATGATCATTTTCACCTGCCTCTAAAGGCATGTTTCGTAGTAGTGAGGAAACCCATTCTCAGAAAATGATAGCTACCGCTCCTTGCATCCCCAGAAGCCAAAATCCACCCAATTTTAAGTTTCGTCTAGCCACCACGCCTCCTGCTCTCCCTCTCCTCCACTCATCTCTCGACCCATGCATGCATGAAACACTATAAATACACCATTGGAACCTCAAAAAAATTTCAAAGTTTACCACAGAAAACAAAACAATAGAAAAGCAAAAGCAAAAGCGCCTTAAACTCAGCATGGCCAAAGCTAGCCTGCGCCCGATGATCCTAGGCTTCTCCCTGGTGGCTCTCCTCCTCCTGAGCACTGTCGAGGAGGCCGCCTTTGCCGGTGAGATAAACTACGATGCCTTGGGTGCCGACCAGGTGCCTGGCAAGCCGGCGCTTGATAGGCCCGATGCCGAAGCCAACAAGTACACACGCGCTTGTGAGGCGCAGGCGGAGTGCAGGGACTCAAACCCAAATCGCTAGCTTCGCCATGTATTATTTGCTTTGTGTAGCATGTCACTAATGTCGTGGATTTTTTGTTTTGTTTATGATGATTTCTTATTATTATTATTATTACTACTATTATTATCATCATCATCATCATCATCATCAAATTATTGCTTACAAAAAACTGATTATTAATTTGTTGTGACAGCAAATGTTCTACTTCATGGAATATCTATGAAGACAAATGTCTCGCACTCTCACTGATCAAAGGTATATACAATCTTAAGGGAAACTCTCACGATCGTAGTCGTCCGGGCACGCACTCCAATCCCGCTGGACTCCCATCAGGCCATTCGGGCGGCTAACAACCTGACGATCCAGTTTCCGAATCACCCGTTTGAACCCATTACTACACAAGGATTTATTTTAGATACTTTAAACGTTATGATAAGTCTTATCGCAGATGGTTTTTATTAAAATAGATATCTAAGACAGTTTTCTAAATCCTAGACGGGTTTAAAGAAAATGAACATCACTGATGGTTTCTTAAAAAACTCATTTGTGGTAGATAAGTCATCACATACAGTTTTTACCATCTGAGATATTACCCGGCCCATATGAGGTCCATCATCTGGCCCATCTCCCAGAACCCATTTATAATACACCTAACCATAACTCATTCACCTCCACCCAGATCAATCTGCTGTCCAATCCACCTCCTCAATCGCTCTTCTCCCCATCTCTTCTCCCATCCATATTAACTTCTCCTTCCTTCTCTCTCTCTTCTCCGTGACTCGGCGGTGACGAAAAAGGTGGCCGGAGGAGGCAGTGTTGAGGACGATGAGTAGGAGGCCAGTGTTGGGGGCAATGCGACAGTGTCGTCCCTGGTTTCATGGGCGCCTGGTGCGGGTGGTGCGGTAGTGGCCTCACTAGCTCTGCTGCTGCTTGGTGGCCAGAGGAGGCAACGCAAAGTAAAGGAGGCCGAGGGAGCGGTGGATGGCCTCGTGGGGTGACGCAGCAGCCAAGACGGCAGTGGGGAGGGGGTGGGGTCCAGCATGTGGAGATGGAGGTGCGCGACGCACTACTCTGAGGCAGTGTGAAGCTTGGGTCTAAGGCACGAATCTCTGAGGCGGCGACAATAGGTCACAGGGCGGCTGCCACAGGAGGTCACGCAGTGGCGGTGGTAGCAACAGACGCCAGATCTAGAGGGCTCAGTGGGCGGAGTGGTCTTGCAAGCTGCCCAGCCGAAGCACAAACCTGTGTGGTGGTGAAGGCAAGCAGTGTCGTCGATGGTGGCATCTATGAGAGAGGCTGTGACGAGGCAGATCAAAGCGTCCGGTGGGCCGCCGAGCTCTGTGATGCACTGCTATTTTATATTCATAGTTCAACATCATAGACGAGTATGAGGAACTGCCTGTGGTGATTTGTTGTCATCACAGACCATTCCTCATAGATGAGTTTGAAACTATCTGTGATGACAATTTTGACCCATTTGTGATGTGGTCTTTTGTGGCCATAAAAACCATCACTATCACACTTGTGGCACAAAAGTGTGTAAAGTCCAATGGGCAACCAAACACACCCTTAGACTTTATAGTTTCCTCAGCATGTGAGGTTCTTTTTCCTTTTGCTCCCTTCATGCTATTCACATCCACTTCTCTCATCTCATCACTTCCTCCTCTTCTTCTCAAGCTCCCGTGACGGTGGCATATGGCCAATCATTGTTCCCTCCTGTCATTGCTCTCCTATTCTTCTCTGTAGCTTTATGCTCTTCTTCTCGAGCTCTAGCAACCACTGGGCAACTACATTGAGTTTTTGCGGTGAGTACATAGATGTTGTGAGTATGTTGAGTTGTTGCACTGTGTACATTTGACTTCTTTCTCCATTGTTGCAAAATACTATTTGCACTCTGTAGCTTATATATTTTTATTGCAGTATATTCTTTCCAATTTGTTGCGTTATGTTTCCATTTGTAGCAACATTTGTTTGGCTCGTTGCATCATAGTTTTCCCATGTGTTGCAACAATTGATTTTGATATTGTGTATACTTGAAAGTGCATCTTTGCCCTCTAAGTGGGTTTTGATGATTAATGACAAAACTATTAAGAGATTAATGTGTGCATCAAGATATTGATCAGGTTTTTAGTCCCCAAGGTAAGTTGGAACATGCGTTGATGACCCCTAAAAAGATTGAAAAAGAGACAACACGGAATCAAGAAGATTAAGAACATTTTCTAGTCCTTTTAGTGATCCAATGATCAAATTGAGTACAGGATAGCCGTAATATAAGGAGGGGAGTTAGTAACAACATGAAAGGAGATAACTTGCTAAATGCTCAAAAGAATTCATTCTAAAAGTCCATGAAAAACTCTTTACACCAAACTTCAGTGTTCATCCAGAATGTCCGGCCCAGTCAACCGAAATGTCCGGGTGTCTGCGAGAGTAGGTTCTAGTGTGCTAAATGTTAATCTGGACCCTCCAAGTGAGGTTCGTTCGGATTATCCGGAACCTTTCGTAGCTACTGTCCACTTAAGTTCTTGTTATCTGGATCTTCTGAGTGAAGTTTATCCAGTCACTCCGAGTGAAGAAAGAGCTTCTGCCTAGAGATCATTTTTCACCTGGACCTTACAACTGAAGGTCATCCGGACTATCCAAAGTCCACAAAGCATTATTCAAAGTGTTTCATGTTGTCCGGAACATTAGCGTGAGTTTTTTCGGGCACTTTGAGTGGTGAAAAAGCTTTTGTATCGAAGCCCTGTCTTTGTCCAGACCTTTCAAGGGAAGTTCATCCAGAACCTCCGAGCCATGACTAAGCCTTTGTCCTAGTGCTTTCTTTCGTCCAGACTTTGTGGTCTAGTACCTCTGAGGAAACCAAGTTGGTCCTTGGTGAAGAGTCGTACCACCCTTCATCCGTACCAGCAAACAAAATCTTCAAAGATCCTAGTGAATATGCCAAGTAGGAGGGAAATGGCTAGAGCACCCTGGGCGGGCCAAGTGATCTCGGGAGCGAATCCGCAATCTGCCTAGGGGTAGAGATATATTTGCACTTGAGCTTCATCCTCCTCTATAAAATGGGAGGCGTCCTCTCTTGTTCGGGGGATCGACTATAGAGAAATAATGAGCCCTACACTCCTCTTGGCCCCATGTGTGTTCCCGAGTGAGGGTGAAGTCGAGTGCCAGTGTCAATTGCTAGGCACGAGCTTAGTTAGTTCTCTTATCACCTCGGTCGATCCAGTACCCAAACCAGGGTGGTACAAGTTCACTGTCCAAGAGAGTACTTATCGACAGTTGGCACCAACCGTGGGAATCTAGCTAGAAGTCACGTCCAAGTGAGTAGCGAGTGTCACCAACATTCCATCACATGAACATGCCCCCCAAAGCAGAGAAAGGTTCCAAGGGTAATAAGAGGAAGGCCGCTGCAGGAGAAGCATCGAGTGCCCCACTCGGCATCAGACCCTTGCGCGTCCCACTGTTGAGGAGGGAAGGCGTGCAGGCACAGAAGCAGTTGGAGGAGCCATGGCCCCTTCTAGGGCTAGCTTGGACAGAGGCCGCCATGGACGTGCCTAGGGAGATGGTGACCCGCTTAGCCGTGGGCATCGAAGGATGAATCAGCTACCCGGAGACGGGCGCCTAGACAGCCCTTCCAGTGGTGGCGGCGGCTCCCGCCACTTCAAATCTGGCCAAAGGAGGAGTTGCGGTGGCAAGTGATAGAAGAGACAAGTCGGGCAAAGACAATGCAAGTGCGCCTCCATGCAGCCGAGCGCTAGGTGCTCTGTGGAACCTTGTAGATTGAATAGGTGACTGAACTCTACCATGCATAGCTCAATTTGACATGAGCCCTCGCCACAGCTGGAAGCTGGTGTGACCGAAGAGCTACACTACCAGCAGGGAGAAATGCTTGTGGCGGCACATGAAGGAATTCGCTATGACGATCTGGCCGTGGATGAGTTGCCCTAAGGGTTAAGTGATGCCCAGGCCCGAGCCACGATCCCTCCATGCCAGTGGCACAAGAGGCGGCGAATCACCTCACAAAAATTCAACGGAGCTAGGAAGCCGCGTACGCGGCCTTCTACAGCAGCCACACTAGCTCGAGCGTGCAAGGGGCTCATCATCCAGGCCAGCACCCAGGCAATGCCCATTAACTCGGTGCCACCCTAAGTCACCTGTGCACCTCCACTGCTGCCTCCCTTCGAGATATCATGTCAAGTACCGAAAGTCATTGACCTTACCAGCATGACGAGTCCGCTAAGTCTAGGACTCGAGGCTACCATGGCCAAAAGTCTACTGCTCATGCTCACAGATATAGTGCAAGCGCGGTACCTAGGCTTGAAATCCCAAATAGTGTACTCATCGGAGTAGCTACGGGACATGCTCCATGGACACTTCCAAGGATGTTGAAACAAGGAAATGACATCTACCGACCTCAGCAACCTTTGCTACCGCCCGGGCGAAACTATTAGGCCTTCCAGAGGCACTTTTTCAAGGTCCAGTACCAAGTCAAGGGCCTCATAGAGCAAACCATCTGCGAGGCCGCACTTCAAGGGATCAACAACGAAGCGCTAGTGGACAAGCTGGAGAGAAAGAGGCCGAGTAGGGTCAAGCAACTCTATGAAATAATGGAGGTGTATGCCCTTGTCAACGAAGGGCAAATTCTGTGAAGGAAAAAAGCACATGGAATGCAATCGCAGTGCAATCGAGAAGGAGAGAAAGCCGATGGGCGCCAACAGCGTCACCGGGACATCTATCATGTCACAAGCCATGCTAGCGGGCGCATTAACCATGATGCTCACGAAGACAGGTGCACTCAAGGTCACACACAGGATGAAGATCCAAGCCTAGCCCAAGATGCATGCCAAGACTGTCCGCGTGAAAGAGCTCCACCTTGAGGGCTTCGCAAGCGCCAAAACCATGACCACCAAGGAGGACGTGTAGAAAACCATAGGAATCAGGTCGAGCATCAGCAAGAAAGAGTCAATCACTTTAGTGACAGGCGGCCAAAGTACTGCGAAGTGCACCTAAATCACACTCACTCCACTGTCGAGTGTGATTTGATGGCTCAGGCCCAAAGGCATCATTCGGGTGTGTCGGGTGGCCAAATGTGCCACAACCAAGTGGTGTGCGCGAACCCTTCGCCCATGTTGCCACCACCCCTCCACGTGGAGGTCCCCCGATCAACACCTCCAAGCCACGTCGCGTCATCCATGCAATTAGTAGCGGCAGTGCCCACACCTTCCCGTCTAAGCGAAGGTGTAAGGCATACGTTAGCAGCGTTGTGGCATGTCGCGCCCCTACTGTTGGGAAGACTAGGCCGTGTTCAACCGTCTTCTTCACGTCGGGCAAAGGGATAGTACGGTGGCATTATGTGGGGCCCTGCATAATAAACAATGTGTCGTATCCATTGTTATCCGCACAATGTGTCATACAAGTGATTCATGGTCGTGATGTCTTTGATGGGACTTGGCGACTCGGGGGTGATGTCGGAGGCTAAGACGTAGCTACTCCATCCAACAGGATAGGAGCCTTGATGTCCATGAGGATGCACAGGTGGACGAGACGCATCGTGGGCATCGTAGCCTCTAGACTCTAAAAATTGTTGTGCCGCCAGCTTGCCAGCCTCCTGGGCTGCCCTTATCATCTCTTGCATAAGAGATGTTTGCCTTCCTCTCCTCCTCTGGCGGGCAGCCTCACGGTCTTGAGAAAAGACTTCGTCCCATATAGCCCCGCTCCCGATCCCTCGGACACGCCCTGTCTTCTCCCTCGTTCCTAGAGCCTTCGAGAGATGGTCTTCCCACCTCTCACTATGGACGGAGTCCTGGGAGCTCTCAGGCTGCTGGGATAGCTGCCTCTGCAAGGGAAACGGAACAAGGTACAGGCCGTTAGCGTATTGGAAGCACAATAGTATATTTCAAGAAGATATTGGGTTTAGATTATACCAAACATTCAGAAACCGCCTGAAGCTTGGGGTCCGTGATAATTGGTGACCCAATAGCTGGGTCAGAAACTGTGTGCACCCTCATCCAAATCTGGGCACGTTCCTGCTTGATATCGGCGAAAGGAACCAGTTTGCCAGCCGCTATCAGCGCGGCGTCCTCTTTGGCCTAGATCGGTCTCTTCCCTGGAACACCTCGGCTGCCAAGGTGGTGGGGGAATTTGTTCTTTGCGTGCAGCTCCTTCCCCCGGTGGCTCTTCTCCTTGAATGCGTCACTCTTCTTGTCAGCAATGAACTCCTCCCAGTGTTCGAATTCTATCTTTGGCCATTTAGTTTTAATTGCATTTCGAAATCGGCGTCTAGCAGCTTCGTTGCTTCATATCGCCATGTCCTTAACGCAGCACACATGATGCTGTCGGCTTTCCTCTGCACTCTTTCCTTGTCATTCTCTGGGATAGCGTACTTATCCCACAGCTTGTTGAACATGACCTTTTTCTGGGCGTTGGTCATTTTTTTGAAGTCCCGGCATGTGATCCTGACATGCTCACGAACAGTGCACCCACAGGTGTTGCTGAACGACCTCGCAGCCTTCTCGGGACTTGTAGGAACACCTGTTATGCTACCTCGAGTGACCACGAATGTCTCGTTCGTCAGCTGGTTCCCTCCTCTAAGGTTGTACTGTCTCTTCGGCTTCGATGGTGCCGGCTCGGGCGTCACCTCTTCTTCCGATCCTGACTCACTAGACCGAGAATCATCAGACAAGTCTGACGCACTCTCTTCATCTCACGTCGAGGGAGGTGCTGATGCTGAAGGTACGCTGGCCGGCTCGACGGCAGGTTCACTGGCCGGCTCGACAGCAGGTTTACTAGCCGGCTCAGGGGCTGTTTGATCGGTTCGGGGCAGGGCGTCAATCGGGGCCGCCACGTCTAGGGGCGCTGCCTTGTCATCATCTACGCAGGCTAGTTCCCGGGTTGGCGATGAATCCATTTCCAATTAAGAAACTTAAAAAATGAGAATACAAAACAACTATTAACATTTATGCAGTAGGATTTTGATTAGGAAAAATAAAATGAGAATAAGGCAACGCATAGACTAGAATAACTTTAAGCTCAACAATTGTGCAAGCTATCAGCCGTGATCTAATGCACATTCTTATTGTTGAAGAAAAGATGCTTAAGCATGAGAGTTACCTACAGGGCTGAAAGATATAGGTAGAACAAAGAATGACTAATGTTGACTTCAGCGTTAACACATCAACTAAGCTAAATGTTCGTAATGACAACATTACTAAGATATTTTGCATGTTTTAGGTCACTAAAATATAACTACATCGAGTTGAACAAAAACTTCTAGATTTTTAGATATTGTGACGTCCAAAAAATACTTTAAGTAAACACTATCCAAATATAGTATGATAACAAAGAAAAATAGTGTTTGGCTAAGAAACATATCGGCCATCCAAGTGTTAAAAGTATTGGGTAAAAAAGGAACATATTTTCAGCCAAAATGCCCCCATGGAAACGAGGTCACCACAAGAAGCTATAAGCCACCTATTCGATCATGATTTTTGTTGAACTATTACAAACAATACATTTAGCTTGATATATCCAATTTTACATCTTAACATACAAGTAAAAGTGAGCAGCCAGATATGATAATTTTCATGTCTTCGTAGGAAGAACTACTATGAAACAACAAAAAGATAATCTTGCCAATTAGTTGCAAATGCCAACAAAAAAAATCTTAGGTATCCATCTCATCCAATGTAGTGAAGAAAATCATCTCACACTAATTATGGAAATAGTGAACACTACATAAAACATAAAACCAAAAAGCAAATTAAAATGTAAATGAATTTTTTGTACTGCACGGAACTTAGTTCAGAAATTCAGCATCCGATTTCTTTCCACCCATGTCATTACAAATCAATGTCACAACGAAACCGATTTTCTTCTCTTTCCAATGTTCAATTGGAGAGCAGCATCATGAACATCAAAAAGTAGACCAGAACAATGTATCCAACTTTGAAAACCAAGAAATGTCTTTGATAAAGCAAATGATGCGCATTGATCCAAGGAGTGTATTACAGCAGAGCTTCTCTACCACTACCATTCAATTTGGATCAAATTTTTTCAGAAAATATCACAGTACTTCCATTACATGCCTAAGCTTCACACCGAACAGTTTGAGCTGCCCCAACAGCATCTTCTCCACGGCTCCGAAGATCACCATGAGCGGAGATGCCTACTCCCAGTGGTCGAGCTACCTAGCTTTGATATGGCATCCATGTAGAGATAGAGTACAGATGTGGCCTCCATGCAGAGATAGAGTATAGGAGGAAGATGGAGAGGAGTTGGGACCTTGAGAGGGCAGGGGGATGGAGTCCGGCGAGGAGGCAGCCAGCGGCGTCTGGCTCGGGGGTGGCGTCGGGCTCGAAGACGGCGCCGAACGGGGGCCTCGGGCGGCGGCTCGGAGGTGGTGCCGGACGGGGGCCTCGGGTGGCGGCGCGGAGGCAGGCACGAGCTGCGGCGACGTGGACGGGGGCCTCAGGTGGCGGCGCAGTAGCCTGGCGGTGGGGATAGGGCTTGTTCGCGGCTGGTTCGAAAATAGAACGCGCGAGACTGCGAAATTTCACCAAGTCCTCGGTTAAGTAGTGTAATATCACCACTGACGGCCTCTTACTATGTGCCTGTCTGTGGAAGTACACTACCTCTGACGGTTACGGTATCCATGCCTGTCAGGGAAAGTATATACCACTGATGGGCATGGTGTCCATGCCCGTCAGTGGATCTGTTTTAGGGTTTTAGACTAATTTGCTCAATTTCTGGGTTTGCGGAGTGAAATAAAGGATGATTTTAGGTTTTGCGGAGTGGATTTAGGGGCTGATTTTAGGGTTTGCGGAGTAGACTTAGAGCATACATGCAACACATGCCTATTTCACCTAGTCCCGAACATAATTAACCATTAAATTCATCAAAACGATATTATTACACATTGAGGTTTGTTCTGAATTGATTGAAAAGCTAGGTTTTGTCGTTTTCGACACGCTTCTCAATAGTAGTTTTGATCTTCTTGCTGGTATACGTCAGTCCTTCGGCGTGACTGCGTCTTATGTAGGGACACACATCCTGAGTACCTTTACGCCTTTTGCTCGTTCGATTGTCAACATCTTCTTCATCTGTGTCCGGATCATCGAATTGGTCGTAGTCCTCTTCATCAACTACACCATCGACTCTGACAGTACTCCTTTTCCCTTTCCTCACGACAACGCGCTTCTTATTCTTTGGGTCGGTTATGTAGAAGACTTGGGCGAGTTGTTTGGCTAATACCCATGGCTCATCTTTGGGACTGATTGATTTGACTTGACGTGACTCCATAGAGATCGGTGGAGGTATGACCATGGTACTGGTGTTCATATCTTCGATTCTAACGTCTTTCACCCATCTGACACGAAACATGGGGATCTTGGTCACGGTGTAGTCAAGTTCCCAGATCTCTTCAACAAGTTCCCAGATCTCTTCAATCACACCGTAGTACCTACACTTCTTGCCCTGATGACCAATTCTAGACTCCTACGTTACACCGCAGTTCTGGTATGTACTACGTCAGTCTTGAGCCTCCGTATAGAATGTGTATCCGTTGATATCATACGATTGCCACATCATGACTTTCCTATCGGGTTCTTGTGACAACATTCAGACAGTTTCTTCTTCTCCATTTGTCGGCTCCCTTTCGTACCAGTAGTCCTTTAGCCACCCGGAGAACTTTGCATTATGCTCTTTCGTGAGTGCAATTATGACCCTTATCTCGGCCTACGGACATTCGATGGTCAGACTATCTCGCATAGACTGGATCTAATGCCAAGTAGACTCCGTACCACACCAGTAGAGAGCCCAATACACATGACAATAGTGCTGCATGTTGTAGTTCTGATCATGAGTCACTGTATCTTCTATATCGAAATGTAAATTTTTATGCACGGCGCTGATCGCAAACTTTTACAGACGGAGCCTTGGACCTCACCTTACCTATTTTTTAGTGTCTAGCCTACTGAGATACAAGTACAAATGCCACACTCACAAATTTATAGACAAAAGTACATAGCTTATCATTGCTCCCTCTTTTGAGCCTTCCGGTTCAGATCCCTAAATTTGTCCGTTAAGCCCCCACCCCTGACAAGTAACCAGCCCCATCTGCCAAGTTAGCCGCGAATGACTTGCCTACCGCGCCCTACGTGTGCCGCAAAACTAGAACACTGATGTCAGGTTTTTGATCATGTCATCGTAATCCGTGCAGAACTCGCGGACGCACCTATATCGGTTAGCATAGCCTTAGTCTGAATGCTACCTTACCGATGGACCATGTTACGAATGTAGTGACTTGATAACCGTCAAT
>JAGXJF010003901.1:0-18686 GCA_019208055.1 Stipa capillata
CATTCACTGGTTAAACCTAATCACTTGGGGACTAATCACCTGTATACACTTAGTAAACCATTAGTCCCTTAATCGTTTGTCATTAATCATCAAAATCCACTAGGGGCACTAGATGCACTTTCAAATACCTTCTCCACAAGGAAATAAGAAGAAACTCTTTGCTCAAGCTCAGAAAGCAGTTAGGAAGGACGTTGAACGAGCCTTTGGAGTCCTTCAAGCTTGTTTTGCCATTGTACGTGGACCAGCTAGATTTTGGGACCAAGAAACACTAGGAGAAATCATGACAGCATGTGTCATCATGCATAACATGATCATCGAAGATGAGCGGGATGGAGGGCCAGAAGACTTCTACTACGAAGGAGTAGGAGAGATTGTGACTTTCTCATGAGCATACGCCAGAAATTTTCGAGTTTATTCAAACTCATCATTCCATTAGAAGCAGGGAAACTCACTCTCAGCTACAAGCAGATCTAGTTGAGCACATGTGGGAACGTTACGGAGCCATGTAGTTTTCTAATTGTATGGGGCTACGAAGTTATTTTATGCATGTTACTGCATCGTTCGTGAAATAACAATTAGTTTTCGTACTCTTCTGTTCATACTTAAATATTTTGTTGAGCTGAACAATTCGTACGAGAGTACTTCAAAAGACATAGAGTTCACATAGTAGTCCGTACAACAGAACGACAGATACAAGAATAACTCGTCCGACTCAGCGGCGTCGCCTAGCAATGATATCGTTCTGCATACTCGTGTAGTACTCCTGTTGTGCCGCTAACATATCACTGATGTTCAGGTTCATAATCCTCTCCTCTTCCAGCATTCTCTTAAAATCTAACTCTCTTTCCCGTACCTCAATCGACTTTTGCTCATTTGCAATCTTCTTGTCCTCTTGCGCAATTCTCAATTTCTCATTCTCAATCCGTTCTTCTTCCAGTGCATAATGCCATGCGTAGCGCTCTTCTTTTTGAGCTCTTTCTGGGAGTCTGTCTCAGTTTTGATTGACCAAAGAGACTGTAACACATTCTTGTAGACCTCGCTATCTTGAGAGGAAGAACTTTTACCTCCGCGAAGTCGTTCTTTCGCCGCCTTCCTACCAATTGGCCTGCCGATTACCTCTGTTTCTGGAGTACTACCGCCCACCTGAGCTTCGCATTGACTTGAGTTCGTGCTAGGCGTAGAAGAACCTGGACTGGCATGTACGGTTGTCTTCTGTTTCTTAGAGGATAGCCTATCCGTCCATTTCGGATGGTGGCGTAAAACATTCCAACAGTGCAAGAAGGTGAAAGCTTTCTTCTCTTCCGCCGTGAACACACTACAAGCCTGAACAATCTGTGCATAATAACACGTATTATTAGCTACGCATAAGTACGAGACTACAACAAAAATGAAAGATAGAAGACTAGTACCTTATCATTTTCTGTCGTCCCGCTCTGCCTTCGACGTTCAATACGGTCATAGCATCCACAAAACTTGTTAACGTTCTCTTGAATAGTACACCAACGTTTCAGGAGAGAGTTCTGATTGCGGTCCGACTCGAAATCCTTGTTCTCCAGAAAGTAATGGTGGATCCTACTCCAATAGGTAGAGCGAAACTGCTCGTTACCCTGTGCTGCATCCATACTAATGTTAAGCCATGCCGACACCAGCAACAAGTCTTTCTTCTCGTTGAAATTCTTAGTTCTCTTGTTGGATCGATCGGTAGAGGGAGTTTCTTGTGCACTTGGGAACTGTTGCTCCTCAATAGGTGTAAAATGTTGGGTATCATCCCAAGCAATGCTGTCATTTCCCTCACTCAGCAAGTTTATGTACCCATCCATCTCTCTTTTGTTAACACAAATACTTCTCAAATTAAGAACAAGTCAGACATCATTACATATCATACAAGAACAAAACACATCGATTAATGCCAATACTACAATTCATAAGTTTTCAAGGTACAATAATAGTAGTGCAGCAATGAAGGTTACACATTACATATAGCTTCGACAGTACAACACTAATGGTTCCACATTACAAACATAAAGAAAGTACTACACAATACAGCGCCTACTTGTACAAGGACTCGAGATCAATATCCTCGTCGTAGCAGTACTCGTAGTAATCACGTTTACCGCTATCATCAGATTCGTAGTCAGCTGATTTAACATCAGCAGGGTCTACAAGTTGTAGTTCGACGTCTTCTTTCCATTCTGGTGGACAAATGATTTCAAGCCTATCCGTAGACTGCGTCGCAACCTGCTCAAGCCCATCAGCAAGTACTTCGACTTGTTGTAGGAGAATATTCAGTTCAGCTGCTAATGGACACGACAGAGGTTCATAGTTATCTAGGGCTAATTTCTTTAAAGACCTCGCTATCCCTTCTACTTCATTAATTGTCCAGGCCCATCCTTCCTTAATTTCGTTCGGATCCAGGTCCATGCCTGTTGATCAAAGAGCTATAATTGAGCACATAACATTTTCTTCTCCAATGAATCAGGAGTTTAAAATAGTGACAACTAGTTGCATTTGAATCCCTTTAAACATACTCTTCATTGCATGCAAGTAGCTAATTATGCTATGGCAAGGTATCCTATACAAGCTTGAGAAGGGTATCCTATACAAGCTTGACAGGTCATCAAATTATGCTAAGTGTTATATGATATTAGTGCTGAACTGATCCAAGGTATGTAATACTGATTCAAGTGTATAAGTTTCTGCGCTATAAAATGTGAATTGAACTTATAGGCTAGCTTCTAAATCATTTTTATCATGCAGCGCTGGAGTGAAATTATGTAATAAGGAATTTACTGCTCGACAATACCTTCCAAATATTGTGCCAAACAGCATGCTTTTGTATCATTGTGCATCATTAACCACACAAGAAGCCTAGTTCAAAAAAGAAAGGAAAAACACCACGCAAGAAGCCTAGTACTGATTGCAAAGCTCAATTCTTTTTCCTTCGGGAAGGAATGGGGAGGATAAATGAATTACCTTGTCTTTGATCTGTTCTGGGCTTCGTTCGCAGCAGTCGACGGTAGGGCGGAGTGGACCGGAGCTTGGGTGGCTTGGGCGGCGTGCTGGTCTTGACGAACGACGTGCTCCGGCGGAGGGGCGTGGTAACCGACAGAGGCAGCGGAGCTTGCGGGAGCTCCGCCGGAGGAGGACAAAGGCGGCGCTCGAGCTTGAGTCCGGTGGGGAGTGGCCGGCGGGGAAGGGGCAACCAAAAACATCAGCACAACCAAATACATCACGAGAACCAAACATCACGACAACCAGAAACCTACCCTCCCCTAAATCATTGCGCAACCGTGTTTTTCCCCTCAGATCTCGATCCAAACCCTAGAACGTGCCGCCCCTACCCGACCACCATCCAGATCTACCACCAATTTGGATCGATTTGCACATCACCCTTTCAGACCCCCAGAAATCCCGAATCCACGGCAAGAAAATCACCAGAACAACGCACAAATGGAGCAGACATGCCCTACCTGTCCCGAACAAGCTCAGTGGAGACCGAATCGGCCGGCGTGGGGTGGACCGTCGGCGGAAGCCTGGGCGTCTCAACACGCCGCGCAAGCCGAACGGAGATGGATTCCCTGGGGGACAGAAGACTCCGAGCGCCTGCGGGAACGCGGGGAAGGGACGAGCGACGACGTCGGTTGCGATTTGGGCAGTGAGGTTCACTCCCCACCGATGGGGACTGGGGAGCGGCGGAAGGGAAGTGCGACAGCGATGGGGAGTTCGAAGGGAGGCGGGTTGGAGCGTGTTCTCTCGGCCGAATACCCTTTTTTTGGGATAGGGACTCCGAAAGGAGGCGGGCTGGAGTTGCTCTTAGTTCAGCAGCTTACGTTTTCTTTGAATATTGGTGGAAAAGGTACTATTGCTGGATAGGAGGACGAAGAGTAGCCGCGGGGGAGGAGGAGGCGCAGCGTGCCCACTTGGCCAGATCCTCCTGCCACCCGACGCGGCTGCCACCAAGGCGGTGGTAGCTGGGATGGGATTAGGGTGGTTGGATTAATAGAAAGTAACCGATAGATAAGAAAATAATCAGGCAACTAACAAATAGGCAGCCCCATACTTATTTAGCACACAGGTTTATGATACTTAGTGCACAAAATAATACGCATGCATTGTCGATAGCATCATAAGCTTAGGACTACCGACAGAAATTATGTCATCAAGATACCTTCGCCGGTCATAAATTACAAACTAAAAATAAAGTGCAAGATGTGTTCAAGAAAAAAGTAAACATAAACATGCAACCAATCGTTGGGACAAACCACGAAGATATCTTCAGCCTTTTTACTTAGATTTCATATGCCATTCCCACCTTGAGCACCTGCTGCCTTGGGATTGCAAAAGCTTTCTCCCCTTGCCTGAAGTTCTTCTTCAAGAAGGAGTACATATAGTTGACAACGATCTTCTTGAAAAGTGAAGAATTAGGCCCTGCTTTAATGTCAGTTTCTCCGAGAATATAGACCACCCCTTTCTGTAGCTCCCTCTGAATTAACTGTTTTTCGTCGGCAATAATGCGGGATTGGTCTTCGCTAATCCTTCCTGATGAGTGTGGTGAGTGGCTGCTTATGCGTGGTTGGGTGAGCTCAATATGTTCACTAGGCCGCGGTGTCTCTTCATTCCACACTGTGGAGCTCCCCACTTTACGTAGCCATGTATTACTATCCACTATGGATGTTGTTTGAGCCTCTGTTTCTTGACTTTGCGTGCCTTTGATCAAGTACTCCTCTTCAATATATGACTGCAGATACTCACTAAGAGAAGCAGCAAATTCCTTAGCTCCTTCTAGTGTATCCATGTATCCATAGCGTGCCACGCAGCGGAACATACTGGAAGCTTTTGTGTCGATTTTTCTGAAGAGGAAGCGCTCTGAGACCTCCACATGAGGGATTGGCAAGTGTTTGACTGAAACAAACACTAGTACTGAATGAACAAAAGGTATTTTCTCGATGAGGTGGGGAAATATGGGTGAAATGCCTTGCACGAGTTCTGTATAGAGGAAGCCGACTCCAGGAGTTCTTTTCAAATCATGTGTTTGAATCAATTCTTCCATGCCTTCATTTGAAACTATGTGCTCGAGCTCATACCGGTATTTCTTTACGTGAACATAGTGCCATGTAGCCATTATTGCCACAAGAACTGTTGCGGTGGCTATAGGCAGGTAACCACCCTCTTTAAATTTGTACAGAACTGAAGAAAGATAGATGAGCTCTGATAAACCAAATATAAGGCCGAATGGTATAATCAACCAAATGCTTACTCTCCATATGAGAAGCATCACAATTACCAGCAGCATAGTTGTAATAATCATCACAGAAGTGACACAAATTCCTGCTTAGACAAATTTACTGTCAGTTTTCCAATGGAGTGCAACATCGCATACTAGAATTTTTATAAGAAGCATAACAAAAATAGGTGAGCTACTACTGTGCCGATGATTATTGTGTGGTGTGATTAGCAGTTGACACTTAACAATGGAAAATGAATTTATATCATGAAAAATATATTGATAATGTAGTGTTGCTTGGATGTAAAAGGAAAAGGACAATAGCTAAAGAATACCTAAAACAGGTAAACCAGTAGAATACTGGAAGGTATAGCACTATTTGTGGAAGCGTTTTGATTTGTATTTAAAACTATTGCTAGCATCATCACGTTATAGACTTCTTTGCTGATAACCACATTTGTGTGATTTTGTCTAAAAGAGTTATCAGCTTAACTAGTGATACAAAGGTTATGTCGTGTGCATAGCAGCAGGTCAAATGTCTTACCGTAGGCACTGCCAATATTAGTCGTTGTCTGGAAGCCAAGCGTTACTATAACACAAAGCAACCCAAGAACAAAGTTTAATTCCGGAATGTACACCTGACCCCCATAAAGTTTTGAGGTGTGGAGTACTTTGACCCTAGGAAAGCAGCCCAATGTTTGTGACTGAGAAATGATCGCAAACGAACCAGATATCATAGCCTGGCTTGCTATAATAGCAGCGGAAACAGCAATTATGAAGGTTGGCCAGAACAACGGTCCTGCAACAAATTTATAATTGTGTTTGATTCAAACAAAGTTCAAAGTAAGAAGCAACCTGACCCAGAATAGCTTACCTGGAATTGATTTATAAAAGGTATCAAGAACATGCTCTGGGTGTTTCCGAAGGTATGCAGCTTGCCCAATATAAGCTAATGATACAGATGGGAATAAAATGAAGCTGAAGCTAAGCTGAAACATAAGATAAAGTGATTGCTGTTATAATATGATAATCATGAAGGCGTAAATCAATACTTTCATCGCCTCATATTGGTTACTGATTTGCTATAACTGGCTATAATGTAAAGGAAAAGGTCTACTTGACCCCCCTGAGGTTTGGAGCCACGACAACATGACCCCCTGAGGTTTAGGTCCGTTTCTGATGTTAGTCTCAGAAAGAATATAAACATACCTGAACTGACCTCACATTGAAATGGCCTAAATCAGCAAACATAGCTTCCGTACCTATTTCATGCCGATATTTTGAATTTAGTGTCTGCTAATAAGAAATCCATTTTGTGATATGCTTCTATGCATGGTAAAATCACCTGTAAAGCATAAGAGGATGCCTCCAAGGGAGATCCATGCATCCTTTCCATTTCTTTTGAAGTAATCTACAATGTATTTCGGATAGAATGCTTTCAGAACACCCACATCATATTTGATTAAGTTGTAAAACCCAATACCACCGATGAACAGGAACCACAGCAGAATAATGGGTGCAAAGGAGTAGCCAACTTTGTCAGTGCCAAAACGCTGAACAGAGAACAGTACAATTAGAATGCCGACAGAGATCCATACTGTGTGGCCTGCTCAACAAGAGCAAAAAGGTAAACCTGAGGTCAGGAATGATTGTTATTACTAGACATGTAAAGATTCCTTGAAAATAGAGGTTACATAAATATTATTCTTTTTGCAAATTGTCTTATTTCTTAATAAGATCTTCCTCATCTACTGTTACTTTACTTGTTTCTCTCTAAACTTGATAAATCATCTCACGAGCGAGTTTGTGCTTTGTTTGTGCTTTGATACCTCAATGTGATAGACAGAAATACTCAATAATATGCAGAGTGCAGAAATTGTCTGACAAGATGCGTTGACACATAATCACTCACTCTGTCTCTCTCCTCCCTCCCTCCCTCTTACTTCAGTGTGCTTATGAGTTATGAGTAATTACATGTAGAAAACAATTAGGGTTATTTGGTTGTGCACTGCTATTCTAAATTATTGGATACAAGGTATGGTGTTTCATTCCTTGTATCAAGTAATGCAGCATGAGTTGAGAGGGTATTTGGTGGCTTAATCACCCCTTGACCCTAAGTCTTCAGCAGTTGCTTTTCAGGTTTTTACGCACAATGATAGTTTCAACTTTTCATAAGTTTCTTGTTGTATTTTGTTTATTTTTTTTAATATCTAATGTCAATAGCTGTTTTCTTCACATAGGTACCTTGTTTCAGTTGAGGTGCTTTCTCTTGGAGGCCACTCACTGCAGAGAGCACTGAAACAAATCAACAAACCATAGATTGTCATTACATTGTGCAAGTCCTATTTGATAAGGAGAATCTCACTAGTATCATTGTGCAAGTCTTATTTGATAATAAAAATCTCACTACTATACACTAACGGCAGGATGAAAATACTTTAAATAGCATGCATGATTTTATGAAAATCGCAGCTGCTTATGTTAAATGATAAGTGTATTACTTGCTGCACTGATAGATAAGATCTGAATACTATGTGAATTACTAATAGAAACAACAAAGTTTCCTCTTGCAATACCAGATATTGCTGGAGTTAAAACACCATCACTGATGACCATTGAGGTGCCCAGGATGGTAAGTAGGAAAACTGCAATCTTAGCCACTGTACTATTTCCAGCCATTTTTTGATCCACTGAGCTCTCCTCATAGGGGATGATACTGTATCCATACCATAGCTTGAGACCATTGCATCTTCAGCTTGCTGATTTGGAATCAAGCTCACTTTTGCATAGCGTGATATCAATGAATATAGTGCAAAGGTGCCACCTGCAATAGTATTTTCTTGTGAAAAAGCGACTGTTGACATAACTGTCATAACTTCTATATGTTGGTGTAATTGTTTCCTAGTAAAGCCCAGATTCCATGTTCTATCAGCAACATGCTTAGATCAAGTGGCACTTCTAACATTTTTGGCACAACTGTTAGTACTAGTAGATCAACACAACAATATATTTTATTGTCAGCAGTTAGATTTGGCTCTGAACTATGGATCTTTTTGTCATAATAGTTGATTTTCATCCTATCATATTATGACTGCAAGGAAAACTCCGGGTTTGTGATTTACTCAGCCTAGAGGATTATTCGAAAGGAAAACTTACCATCCCCATTGTCATGTGCATACAGCACAATGAAGGCATACTTAATCATGGGTAGAAGAATAATGCTGTAAAGAATAAGTGATAGTACTCCATAGAGGTCATCGACATTGCTGATGCCACTTGTGAAGGTGCTTGCATACACATAGAGTGGTGAGGTGCCCATGTCACCATATATCACTCCGATGCATTGGAATGCTAAACGGAAAGTCCGGACCCAATTTTCCTGTTTCACATGGTGAAAATATAGCAAGTGTAAACATCTATCAACTTTATATTTCAGACATACTGATATTTTGTTCATCAATCATGCAAAATAATACATAGCGATACTTGAGGAATGTTTGTTTGACTTTCAAGTGTAATTTCCTTGCTGACTTGAATATCAGATGTGCCAATTATTTGTGTGTTCTCGAAGATAATCATTTCAGCATACCAAGCTGATATTTTATCAGTAAAAATGAAAGCTTCGTCTCTTCTCTGGACAAGAAGCTCAAAAGTTTACACTCTTTATCAGTTCAAGTTTCAAGAAAAAGAAATTCCTTCAATTACTGATATCTCGTAGAGATAAATGTGGTGTTCTCGTATTTTACGAACAGATAAAACCATTAGAATAGCTTTCTTCTCTTGATCTTGAGTCGATTAAATCACAAATTCATCCAGCTAACTATCACACACACACACACACACACACAAATCATCCTGCTACTGGCTAAAGAAATGAAATATTAGAGATCAAAATATGGTGTGGAGAAGCTGACCTCAGAGCCATGGTATCGTGCGCCTGATACCATTTCTGCGTCCCCATATAGTGAGTCATGACGCTGGAGTCTTTGACCAACCTTTTTGCCTCTCGGCGCTCCTGTTTATCAGTTTCAAGAGCCATCTGTGGAACTAAAACTTCTGACTGGATCTCCAGAAAATGTTTAGCGCGTGCTGCTTATATAGACTTTGAAGGGAGCTCTTAGATGTGTATGTTTATGCAGTGCAGGCTCAAATACATGTCTGTTACATGGAAAATAAATATATGCATATGATTTGACATCGGAAGCAAGTCTTTAGAATGTTTTTGAAAGTTATTTGTATTGAGAGGGGATTTTGTACTCCTAGGAGTAGGTAATTTCACTAGTACGCAAATTTTTAGTACATATTATATGCTTTTTCTAATGGCTTAGGTACTTGTTTCATTGTTTGTACTTGGTATGAACATTTTACACCCAATTGAAAAAGGTAGCTGCCGTGTTATGTCGAACACATTGATACCATGGCTAATGGCAGGGCTCACTCCCAGAAGCACAAAACATTTTCCTGTATTTTCACAAAGGATAATACTGAGAAGGATTTGGTAAGGATCCTAAATGTCCATAAAGTTCCGTAGATTCACTGAAGAATCTGAAAGGCACATGCGAAGCAATTTGCATCAAACTGAATGGTCATTAATTTTGATAACAAGTAGTGCCTTTGTAATGTCTGAGAACAGACTCTTATATTGTTTGTCCTCAGCATATGCTGATTGCAGTACATTATCTTTGCTATTTCCGAATGATATGGTGGCCACATCTTTCGTCACTTCTATTGTATTCTTTCATATCATAGAGACAAGAAGCAGAGGTATTTCTTGCCATCACATTTCACTGTCATTTCATGTTCATTCCTTTCAGCTTTGCTTGGAGCGTACATGATTTCTAATTTCTATTTGTTGTGCCTACGATATAAATATTGCTGAAAAATAAACTCATATCATTAATAATTTACCAATTTCGCTGGCCTGGCCTTTCTTACATGTCCCAAATTATTTCATTTGAGAAAGTGTTATTATTCTGTATCAAAACGTAGCAGTGCATTCTCCTTACCACATTGAAAATGAAAAATAAATAATCTTCTCCACGAACTGATATTGAATAAAAAATGTCAACTTTGTAATTATTGTAGAAGTTTGATGAAATACCTGAACCTTTTTATAGTAAACATAGAGATTGGCACTATACTGAATGATTTTCTTTTATTATTTGTCAATGGCATCCACCGCTACATCTTGGCAAGTTGAGAAAACACATATTTCTAAAGAGACTACATCAATCAGGATAGTTTCGCACTTTTGATAAGAAGTAGGTTGCGCAGCAGCTAATAGTTTTAGCACAAATTATTGCAATTACACTGCTGACTCTGCACAAAACTTTACACCTAACAATGCAGTTCCATGAAACGAAATTCTTCAATCTATGGTCCCTCCATATTTATGCGGTTATGCCAATACATATAGTGCGTGAAATTTATTCCCATATCCATAGTGTGGTTTCCGTTAAGACTATATATGCCAAGTCAATCAAATTCTTATATGCCCCTTGCCTTCCCGAAAGGTTAGACAAATTTAAAGTACCCATATATGTTCAGTAACTCCCCAGATCATGCGTGTTGCAGTTATAGTGTTTTTGCTCCTTGTTGAAAGAAATGTTCATGCTTCTTAATAATTTGTATTAACTAAACCGCATTCCTGAATATTTGAACCTAGAAGCAGGCCCATCTGAGGCAGGCAGTTAGCGGTTTAATTGCATTTACCCTCGCTATAATTTTCCATGTTGACTTTGAGAAGAATCTATTTGCGGATATACCATGCTTGTATTTTATCCAATTAATTATGTACCAAAATCATTTATTTTTGTGCAATTTTTAGTATTTTCAGAATTTTATTGTGGTAATTTTCAGCATTTTGTTGACCTATGAGCAATGCTTATCTAGCTATTTCATTTCATTCTCAACATCTCAAAGTGAGATGTCCTTACAATTGATTAGAAATGCAATTGTCCAGTTGACTTCAAAAGTCACGCAAGTAGATAACTTGATGAGATCATATCTGTGGAGAAAACAAAGGCAAATGATCTGACTTTGAAACCTTTGACTTCTTTAGAGAAAACAACTGTTAATCGTTGGTGTTATTTTAATTAGTGTCACGACAAGAAAAATGCCTGTCTTTATCCTTAGTTTCCTTAAACTTGAGATCTGATAAAATAAACAGTACAACTGTTAATCGTTGGTGTTATTTTAATTAGTGTCACGACAGAAAAATGCCTGTCTTTATCCTTAGTTTCCTTAAACTTGAGATCCGATAAAATAAACAGTATTTCAAATTTCTTTGGAAAATTATTGTAGTTTAAATTCTGGGATGACATAATTAAGGGTGGCGAGAAAAAAAACTATTTGAACCTTCCACGAGTTGTCCAAATTACACCAGCGCAATCTTCCTATCAGAAGTGCATTACATTAGCAAAGTACCATATTTTCATGCTGCATAATGTGCAATCATCTGACTATTTTTAGTTGGAACTTAAAATTAAGTTTCTTTGTGTGTTCTCGAAAAGGAGTAAGTTTCTTTCCCTTTTCAAGGTCAGTTGGCTCATTAGAAATAACACACCCCCTCCAAATTGTTAAGAGTATTAGTATTGTATATGTTGTATAGCTTTAGGCCCACTGGTATAGCAAAGCCCAGGCCCATGTAATCTAGGGTATATCCCTCTCATTGCAATAGAGAAAAATGATTTGGCCAAATTTCCTATTTTTCCTAACATGGTATCAGAGCCAGGTTGCCAAATCCCTAACCCTAGCTCCACTTACCTCACCGCCGGCGAGTCGCCGGCCATCGTCGCTGCCGCCTGACGCATCAGCAGCGCGCAGCCTCGGCCTCGTCCGCCTCTTCGTCCCGGCGCCGCCTCCTCTCGAGCTCGGCCGCCGCCATCCGCCTCTTCGTCCCGGCGCCGCCTCCCCTCGAGCTCGGCCGCCGTCGTGTGGCCCTTCTGCCACCGCCGCCCCCATTTGGCTGCCCTCGTGCCGCCGCCTCCGCCTCTTCGTCCGGCGCCGCCTCCCCTGAGCTCGGCCGCCGCCGTGTGGCCGTCGCCGCCCCAAGGCTCGCCGTCGCCGCCCCAAGGCCCACCGTCGCCGCACCTCGGCTGCTTGCCACCGCCTCCTCTCCGGCCGGTACCGAACCCGCAGAGGAGAGCACTGAGGAGGCAAATTTGGTTCCTTTTTGTGCGCTGATAGTTGGGGCTGCAGTGATACTTAGAAATTGTGAAGATTGTTCTGTGTGCTTGCTGTTGTAATGGCTAAGGACAATTCTATTTTCATCACTGATATTAAGCTTGATGGCTCAAATTATCGAGAATGGGCATTCTCGGTTAGGACAATTGTGAGAGCTGCCGGTCTTGATGACCATCTAGTTGATGACCCTCCTGATGAAAAGGAGGATGAAGCCACCAAGAAAGCTTGGAAAAGGTCAGATGCTAAGGTCATGGGTGCATTGATCCTCAATGTCGCTCCTTCACTTCGGATGAGTCTTGAGCACCACACCACGGCTAAGGAGATATGGAAGTATTTTGAGCAGCGATATCTTCAGCCTAGTGGAGCCCTTCACTTCTCCTTACTGCAGAATCTTCACAACCTTCGACAAGATGACATGTCTATAGAGGAGTATTATGGAGCTTTCACTCGTATTACTAGTCAGCTTGTCTCCATGACCCCAAAGAGTCACTCTGGATGTGAGTCTTGTGCAGCCAAAGAGAATTATGAGGCTCGCACTTTCATGTTCAGTTTGTGATGGGCCTCAGACAGGAGTTTGAGATCAGTCGTACCCAACTGCTTGGTCGTCCTACTCCTCCTACCTTACATGAGGCACTTGCTAGTCTTATTGCTGAGGAGACACGTATCCGTTCTCTTGTCACACCACTAGTGACACATACAAGTGTTCTTGCTTCTCAGCAGCGAGTTTCTTCTTCGAGAGGCTCTTCTTCAGGAGATGTGTTTTGCTCTCACTGCAAGAAGTCTGGACATACATCTGATCGTTGTTTTGCTCTTCACCCAGAGTTGTTGGCTGAGTACCGGAAGAAATTTCCTCTTCAGCAGCAGCGCCGTGCACCTACTAGGAGGTTCTCCACAGCTGCGGTCACTGAGCCAGAGCCTCCAACAAAGAGCGCATCTGTGTCTGCAGTTTCTCAGTTTTCTTCTGGTGCAACTCAGCCTTGGTACTCGATTCAGGAGCTTCTTTTCACGTGACATCTGACCGCTCCCAGCTTGTGTCTTGCCAGCCAGTGAAGGATGGAGCCTCCGTTCAGACTGCTGATGGTACACATTGTTCTGTTACTCATCAGGGTGCTCTGTCCACTTCCAAGTTTTCTGTCCCTGCTATCTCCTATGTTCTACAATTGTCCATGAGTCTTATGTCTGTTGGTCAACTGGCTGATATGCACTATTTCATTGGTTTTGATGACACCTCTTGCTATGTGCAGGATCGTCAGAGCAAGATGATCGTTGGAACTGGCCGTCGCCGTAGAGGATCTACGAGCCTCTACGTTCTCGACACCTTACACCTTCCTTCAGCTTCTGCTTCATCTGCCACACCTTTTGTTGCCTCGACATCGAGACCCACCTCAGCTTTCTCTTTTGCACAGTGGCATCATCGTTTAGGTCATCTTTGTGGTTCTCGTCTATCTACCTTAGTTCAGCAGGGTGTTTTGGGTCGTGTTCATGTAGATGCAAGTTTTCAATGTAAGGGTTGTAAGCTAGGGAAGCAGATACAACTCCCATACTCTCCTAGCACTACTCATTCTAGTTGTCCTTTCGATCTAGTGCACTCTGATGTATGGGGTCCCTCTCCTTTTGTTTCAAAGGGTGGTCACAAACATTATGTCATATTTATTGATGATCACTCTCGATATACTTGGGTCTATTTTATGAAGCATCGGTCTCAATTGATTTCTATATATCAGGCTTTTGCTCGTATGGTTCATACACAGTTTTCTAGTGCTATTCGTGCTTTCGTTCTGACTCAGGGGGTGAGTATCTATCTACAGCTTTTCGTGAGTTTCTTTCTTCTGAGGGTACTCTTCCTCAACTATCATGTCCCTGGTGCCCATGCTCAGAATGGTGTTGCTGAGCGTAAGCATCGTCATATTATTGAAACAGCTCGTACTCTCATGATCTCTTCTTTTATTCCCACTCATTTTTGGGGTGAAGCTGTTCTAACGGCTGTATATCTCATCAATCTTCAGCCTTCCTCTCGTCTTCAGGGCAAATGCCCTGGTGAGTTTCTGTTTGGCTCTCCTCCCAGGTATGACCATCTTCGTGTTTTTGGTTGCACCTGCTATGTTCTTTTAGCACCTCGTGAGCGTACCAAGTTGACCTCACAGTCTGTTGAGTGTGTTTTTCTTGGGTACAGTCTTGAACACAAGGGTTATCGTTGCTATGATCCTTCTGCTCGTCGCATTCGTTTTTCTCGTGATGTCACTTTTGTTGAGGATCGGCCTTCTTCTATTCTTCTTCCACTCGATCGTCATCACCAACGTCTATAGAGTCCACCTCTTTTCTTTCTCTTCCACCTATCTTCTCGTCAGATGAGTCAATGTCTGATCAGTCACCACCTGTCTTACCATCAGATCAACCTTCATCACAACATGTTCCATCTTCTTCCTCACCACCTTCACCAGCTCCACCTTCTCCCTCGCCAGCTCCACCTCTTTTAGATACTCTTCCTTTTCATTACAGTTGTCGTCCTAGAGTTTCGTTTGATACTCACTCTTCTATTCCTGTCACTTCTGCTCCTCCGGCCAGTATTACTGATCCTTGCACTGACGAGTCCTCTCAGACACTGAGGTATGCTCTTCGTAATCGTTCAGTTCTTAAGATTCCAGACAGATATTTGAGTCTATGTGCAGGAGCAGCTTATGAGCCTAGTACTTATCAAGAGGCAGTTGTGTTACCTGAGTGGCAGCTTGCTATGTCTGAGGAGCTTACGGCCCTAGAGGGTACTGGTACATGGGATCTAGTACCATTACCTCCTAAATCAGTTCCCATCACTTGCAAATGGGTGTACAAGGTAAAAACCAAGTCAGATGGCTCTGTGGAACGCTACAAGGCTCGACTTGTTGCAAGAGGATTTCAGCAGGCTCATGGGCGAGATTATGATGAAACTTTTGCTCCAGTTGCTCATATGACATCTGTTCGTACTATGATAGCCGTGGCCGCGGCTCGGTCATGGAAAATTTCTCAAATGGATGTGAAGAATGCCTTCCTTCATGGTGACCTACATGAGGAAGTTTATATGGAGCCACCTCCAGGTGTTGAGGTTCCCTCAGGTCATGTGTGTCGTCTAAGAAAAGCTCTCTATGGGCTCAAGCAAGCCCCTCGTGCCTGGTTTGAGCGGTTCAGTTCTGTGGTTCGAGCTGCTGGCTTTTCTCCTAGTGAGCATGACCCTGCACTTTTCATTCACACATCTAAGCGTGGTCGCACGTTGCTTCTATTATATGTGGATGACATGTTAATCACTGGAGATGATATGGAGTACATTGCCTTTGTTAAGAAGAAATTGAGTGAGCAATTCAAGATGTCAGATCTAGGGTCTCTCAGTTACTTTCTAGGAATTGAGGTTAATCGCACTGATGACGGTTACTATCTTTCTCAGCACCGCTACACTCAGGATTTGATATCACGCTCAGGCTTTACTGATACACGCATTGCTGCTACACCTATGGAGCTTCATTTGCAGTTGCGTCCTACTGATGGCACTCCTCTTGAGGATCCTTCCCGCTATCGTCATCTTGTCGGTAGCCTTGTGTATCTCACTGTGACCAGGCCTGACATTGCTCATTCAGTTCATATTCTTAGTCAGTTTGTCAGTGCTCCTACCTCAGTTCACTACAGTCATTTACTTCGTGTGCTTCGGTACTTGAGAGGGACTGCATCTCGCCGGTTGTTCTATGCTCGCTCTAATCAGCTTCAGCTTCATGCTTACTCTGACTCCACTTGGGCGAGTGATCCTGTTGATCGTCGCTCAGTCACCGGCTACTGTCTTTTTCTTGGAACTTCTCTCATAGCATGGAAGTCTAAGAAACAGACAGCAGTGTCTCGCTCTAGTGCTGAGGCTGAGCTTCGAGCCCTTGCTGCTACCACTTCTGAGATTGTATGGCTTCGCTGGTTGTTGGCTGATCTTGGTGTGTCATGTGATGTCCCTACATCTCTTCTTTGTGACAGCACCGCTGCTATTCAGATTGCAAATGATCCAGTGAAACATGAGTTGACCAAGCACATTGGTGTGGATGCATCATTCACACGTTCTCACTGCCAACAGTCAACTATTTGTCTCCAATATATTCCATCGGAACTTCAAGTGGCAGATTTCTTCACCAAGGCTCAAACTAGAGAACAACATAGACTTCATGTTCTCAAACTCAATGTTTCAGATCCACCTTGAGTTTGAAGGGGGGTGTTAAGAGTATTAGTATTGTATATGTTGTATAGCTTTAGGCCCACTGGTATAGCAAAGCCCAGGCCCATGTAATCTAGGGTATATCCCTCTCATTGCAATAGAGAAAAATGATTTGGCCAAATTTCCTATTTTTCCTAACACAAATGATATCATCATATGCTGTGTGCCATGAGTATCAATTCTTCCCCCAGCTAGACGCGCAATTAACACGGACTTGAGAAATATTCGTACTAAATCCACATAATTCATGCACGACCCTGTGAAAGGTAAGTTTTGAAATCAGCAGCTCGGCATTCCAAAGCTGACCACTGGATTTTCTGAAAGAGAAGGTGGTTAACTGACAAGAAGGTGCAATGTTTCTTTCTGCCCTCTCTTGGCAGCAAGGTTTCCTGCACGTCACTGCTCAACTCAGCTCTCATGCAAACACCATAGCTGAAAGGCTAGAAGATATTGGCCTGATCTGACGCTGTTGAAGTGTCCTATTTGTTTCCCTCGTTCCTTTTTCTGAGCCGATCTCAGTTCAACTTTCCATCCTGTTGTTAGAAAACAGATGCCATGACTCATGAATCCTAGAGTTGGCAGGGGAGAGATTCCTGATTGATGCCTGATGATGGGCAGGGCATCAGCACATGAGACACAACTACCATAACCTCTATCTCTTGTCCCCGTTAACTAATATATTCATAGATTCCATCTCACTCCTATATATCATCTGACGCCTCCTATATTTAGGTCACATACATATATATGTAGGGCGTGAAAGGCACTTTGTCTTCTTATATACCACTTTCTTTCTTTCTTGGGAGATTATGTACCACTTTCTTGTCAGGTTGTGGTGACAGTGAAAATGTGGAATTGGGTAGATGACCCCTCGTAGCTTCGCATTGATCAACAGCATTTTCTTTGCAAAAGTCACGAGAAGCTGAGATATCAGTTTTTCAATCAATTTCATGTACGTCCGATCCCATGGTCAGACAACCATTTCCCTGATAGATAGTTGTTGGGGAAGTCCGGTCACGTCGTCCGGGATGAGGTACCCCTGTTCCACTTTTCCTTTTGCTATTCTTAACCGTGTTGCCTCTCTTCAGGCCTGTGGGAGTACTAGGCGAGGCGTCCAGGGCGAGGTCGCGGCACCTCGTCCCTCTTGGACGAGGCACTCCCGTGAGAGGGCCAGGGAGGTCGCCTCCCTCTGGCGTGGACTGGGCGAAGCTGAGGGACGCCGCCAATCCCAAACAGGGCCGAGGTCAGCCTCTCTCCGGGACGAGGCCAAGGTCGGCCTCTCCCCAGGACGAGGCCGAGGCGGGATTGACACCTCTCCAAGGGATCGGGGCACGAAGAGATCTACCTACGGACAGGCTCAACGGGAACGGAACGAGCACGGTGACGGTCCGTACCGGCAAGGCGCATCAGGAATATGCTGGCGCATATAGTAGGTAGCGACGAGGATGAGAGTACTGATTCGCCCAGTGTACAGAGACACAAGGTTGTAACCTGCCTAAGGGCACCCTGTATATTCACTCGAGGGTCGATTTGCCTATATAAGGGCGTGTCGGCACCCCATATGAAAAAAGTTCACATCTTCAGATTCCAGTTCCATTTCTCACCGCGATCCCTATACCAACCCCCGGCGGTAGCTTCAGGTGGTTCACGTGGTCACTAGGCGTCGTTCCCCAAGTCGTCCTCTTTGCACCTCGGTCTCTCAACCCGGGGGTGCCCAAGTTTACTGTCTAAGAGACATTTCGTCGACAGTAGTAGACAGTAACTACTAACAGAAGAAGATCACATACGTGTTCTGCAGCATATGAGATACTCTTCTTTTGATTTGCTTTTGCCATGCATGCACCTACGGGTTCCCCAACTGGAATGGTTTTCTTTATTGTGAATTATAAAGGATTTGTCAACTCTATTATCACTGTTGCACATCCATTGAACCCAGCTAGAGCTTGGTCGTATCTGTCTCGTTGGTTCAGTTTCAGTGATATACCGAGAATATATAGGAAATGATGGCATTTTCAAATATTTTTTTGGAAATGATGGCATTTCACTACTACAGAATGG
>JAGXJF010003902.1:0-84319 GCA_019208055.1 Stipa capillata
CGGCACCGGCGCACTCGGCGGAGGAGTGCTAGGTGCCGCTGCAGCGGGCGCCGTCCCCTTCGAAGACCCGGTTCCAGAGGAAGACACGCCAGCTGTCCCCTGTGAAGATGCCCCGCCGCTGGGGATGTCGACGTACTGCGGCTAGTTCCAGACCTCTTTCTCCGAAAGAGGCACATCGGAGCTGAAGCCGAAGAGAATCTACGAATTCAGAAAATAGTAGCATCACCCGAGTCAGACCTGATGTCACGGCCAACAAAAAGAATCGGGGAGTCGGTCACTTATCCGGCTTGGGGGGTTCGATCTGCTGAAGGGCGACGGCCGTCCGGAGATGTCCAGATCTGTCCCCTGCGCCATGAGCTTCTCGACTCGGCGTTGCACGGCATCATCCGGGAGCTCCTCGGTGGACTCTCGAGTCGTGTCTTGGTCGTCGGCGTATTCGAACATTGGGTGAGCCCTTAGCTTCGCGGGCTGCACCCGCCACCGGATGAAGGTCGAAACGACGACGACCCCGGTGACCCCGGCTTGGATCGCCTCGGCAAGCTGCGCCATGAGGACCACGATCCCATCTTGCTCCCGGTCTGGCGGCGGCTCAGACTAGCTCGGCTTGACCTCCGGAGGTTGACCCACGAACGTCGGGAACGATGGCGCGGGATTGGCGCAGTAGAACCAATTCGCGTGCCATCCCTTGTTGGAGGTCTGCATCGGCAGGGTCAAGTAGCTCTTCGCCGCTCCGGACCTCAACTGGAATCTGGCGCCTCCCACCACGGTCGGGCTATCCCTGCTCGACTGCGGCTTCACGACAAAGAGGTGCTTCCACAGTGCGAAATGCGGCTAGATGCCGAGGAAGCACTCACACAATGTGATGAAGCACGAGATGCTGTTGGGGTTGAGGTTGTGGAGCTCTAACCCATAGTAGTACAACAGTCCTCATAGAAAGGGGTGGACGGGCACGGAGAAGCCCGGCTCGAAGAAAGAGCCGTGGACGACCATTTCACCCGTGTTCGGAGTAGAGGTTGTCTCCCCCGCGATGGCGCGCCATTCGACCAACTCCTTCGGCGGCAGCACCCCCGACCTCACCAGGGCCTTCAGCCGCATCTTGGTCACTGTCGATTTGATCCAGGGGGCCATCGGATCGGCGGAGGAGTCCTTCTCACTCAACAATCTCCACACCAAAGCGTCCTCCTCTGCTTCGGTCAGATCTGCTTCCCAATCGGGGGCTTGCATCCAATACCGGCGGTGCGGACCTAGGGTTTTGGTGTGTGGCGCTCTCAAATCGGCGGGGCGTGAGGAAGACGAAGGGGGTTTTTGTAACACCCATTCTACCCTAAAAATAAGTTCGTGCGTTCGTCATGCATACATGGCATCATCCATGCACAACCCTTGCATAAACTTGAATATTGAAAAGTTGTGTTTTATAGAATATGTACATATCTCATTCTTAAAACTTAATTTTTGTAAATTAACACCAATCAACTTATTTGGATAACTACCAAAACCCAAACGTATTTTGGCCTTATTTTCCAACAATAATCTTATGTATAAGTTTTAGCTCTCTGTGTTCATCCGGAAGTTGGTCCGAAACCTCCGGGCAGAGCCTCTGGGTTGCTCGGATTTTTCCGGGTGGCCTCCGAGTTAATTTCCGGATGAGTCCAGAGAGGGTTGAGCGAGAGTTGTCCGGCCGGAGGTTCAATCCGGAACCTCCGAGCTGAATCTCCGGGCTGTCCGGAAATTCCGGATGGTCTCTGAGCCATTTCCGAGGGAGTCCAGAGAGCATGTGGGCGACCCCGATGCAACTGGAGGTCCCATCCGGAGCCTCCGGGATGAACCTCCGGGTGAGCCCGGAATCCGGCTGAGCTCCGGATTGATTTCCGGGAGAGTCCAGAGAGGGAAACCGGTCGTGTTGTGAAGGCCGGAGGTTCACTCCAGAACCTCCAGGTGGTACGTCCAGGCTGCCCGGCTCTGGGCCATTTCTGGGTGAGCGCCCAAGTATCAGAACTCAGCCGCCATGTTGCCACCGCCGTTTGGAGGCGGTGGGCGGTGGAGCCTCTGTGGAGAGCTCGCCGCCCCCCCATATAAAAGCCCCTGGGACCCCTCTTTTCCTCTTTTTCTCCTCCCGGCCAAATCTCCTCTTTCTTTTCTTTTTCCCGAGCTCATCTTCTCCAGCCGGCGCTTTCTTCTCCAGCTCCGGCCGCGGCTCCGGCGAGCCCGAGCCGCCACTCCGGTGAGCCAGCCCCTCTCCTTTCCCTTCCTCCTTCCCGCATTCTTCTTCTCCCCTCACCTCTCCTCCTCCTTGCTTGCTCAGGTCCAAGGCTACTCCCTCCGGAATCCCTCCGGGCTACTCTTCCTCAGTGAAGCAAGGACAAAAGTGGGGCAAGTTGTGGGTGTGCCTAGCATTAGGGTTGGGGCAGGGTTAGCTGTTGAGTTATTTCCAAACCTTGGGTGATCTTCTCAAGAGGTATATAGTTCAAATTTGAACAACTTTATATTTTCAAATCCTTATAAAATTTTCTATTATTTAGTTCAACCAATGTCCCAATTAGCAAGTATATGTAACCAACATTTTATTGTAAAAATATGATTCTCCCTTTGGCACTGATTTCCAAACCTTGTACCTAACCTTATATAAATTTGAAATACCTAATTCCTACTTTAGTGGTTGCTTCTTAGATTATCTTCTCCAAAACATTACCCTAAATAGAACCATTTGTCGTGCATATCAACGTTTAATCCTAACTAAAGTTTAACTTAAATAAGCCATGCATGTAATTGCTAGGATAACCACTTTAATTCCATATAAGTTCAAAGTGGGGCATGTTTCTTATTATAACCCCTAGCATCCATGAGATACCTTAGCATTTCATATCTAGCATTTTCCATCATGCATACATGCTGGAACTCATTTCTTTTGTTATTTCCTTTCCGTGTCTCGTGTTGCTTGCGACAGAGCCCGAAGAGGAAGAACCCCAAACTGTTGAGCTCACCCAAGTCTCCGAATCCTACGACCAAGGCAAGCAGAGCTTGTTGCATTCCTTTATTCTCCATAATTACGTATACGTGTGAATGCTTGTTTGAATCGTACGTTGGAGTTGAGCACACTAGCATGTGTAGGATGTATCGCTATGTTGAAGAACTTCAATTGTTGCCCGATTAACTCAACCTGTTAAGGTGAGATGTGAGAGCCGAGGGGGTGCACGGGAATAAAGTTGGTATTGATTGGAGGTGAGGGCAACCTAGGAGTAAGTAGAGTTTTGTTGCCATACCAACGAGAGGTGACTTCCCGTGTCACTTTCCTGTTAACGCATGGACGCTACCGAGAATCGATGCCGGGGTGTAGTTGAGGTAAGTCTCAGGCCCTGGAGCCTTGCAAACTCCTAGGGATAATGCACTCACTATACTCAGGGTAGTCGCATTGTCGGTAACGGTTCGAGAGATTGGTTGAACTTGATACTGTGATGAACCTGTAATTTAAATGGGGTGTGGGCTACCCCTGTGTGATGTTCCAATTGTCTTGATCATTCTGGTATTCATGTGAATCCTTGTAATACCCAATTGTAACAAAGTAGGTATTTGACTTGCATGCATGCATACATGGCATTATCGTCACCCACATCTTATTTAAACTTAGTTGTATATCAACTTTACTTTATAGAATATGTTAATATCTCATCCTCGGTGGATATTTATACAAACACCAATCAACTTATTCGAAGAATTCGAATTGAAAACTTTACAAACACCAATCAACTTATTCGAAGTACTCGAATTAGCAATATCGTCCACAAGGGTGGTAGAAGTCATTGGACCCTTCGGTGAATCCCTGTCCTTAACCCTAAAACCCTAAACGGTGCCAAAAATTAGGTTTCAACGACGGAGTAGTTCCCAGTGGTGCAAACCTCTCAAACTCCATGAATAGCTTCAAAAGGGATAACATTAGCCCCTGGCTAATCTTTAGAAGTTTTAGACATGTCTAGGGCTCGATTATAGCTCAAATCCGAATTCAAACCCTAAATCGAATTGGCATGTGAACATAGGTCAAATCAGTCCCAAACTGGTTCAAACTTCTACAATAGCTCAAGAATAATATTATGAACCTCCTGTAAAAATTTCATAAACTTTGGAGCAAGGATTATACATAAAATACCATGGGGAATAAACCTGGAATGCATAAAAAGAAAAATCAAAAAGAAACCCTAACTCCCCTGGGCCAAAAACCCCCCTCGGGCGGCCCAACTACCTCAGCCCGCTCGGCCCCGCAACGACCCCGCCGCCCCGAAATACGCCTCCCCAACCCGCTTCCCGCCTCCCTTCTCCGCTCGCGCCCCGCACCCGAGCCGCCTTCCCCCGCTCCCCTGTCAGGCCCCGGGCCCACCTGCCAGGTCCCGGCCTCCACGCCCCCATCGCCGGTAGGCCGAGTGGGGCGGTGCCCCGCGCCCCGGTCCGCTTCCGACAGCCCCGCGCCGCCCCATAAAAGCCCCGGTCCGCTCCCGACCGCTCCCTCCTCGCCTCCCCGCGTCAAACCCTAACCCTAGACCCAAGCTCCCCGTGCGCCCGAGCCTCCCTCCGCCTTCGTTCCCGTCGCCGGCAGCCTTCTCCGACGAGCAATTGCCGTCTCCTCGGTCCCCCTCGCGTCCTCCAGCTGCTACCGCAAGCTCCCACTCCTCCTGGTCTAACTCCCCCACCTCTCCTTTGCGCAGATCTACCCCGGGGAAGCTCCAGCACCGGCGACCCAAGCTCCTCGCCGTTCATCGCCGTCCCCAGCTCAACCCCGGCCGCTTCAGTCCTCCCCAAGCACGGAAACGACCCTAGGGTGAGCCTCCTGTCCTCCCTGCCCCTTTTCCCGAGCTCCCTGTGCTACAGAACGCCCTCCAGAGCAGCTCCAGCGAGGTTGCCACCGTCTCCCCAGTCGCCGGCCATCGGAACCGAGGGAGAGAAGAGAGAGGAAGAGAGAGGGAGAAGAAAGGGTGGTCACGTGGCGGCTTTTGATTGGGTCCGAGTTTCTGAGAGAATGACAGGTGGGGCCGGGCTGTGCTGAGTAGGATTAGGGTGTGAGAATAGGGGGTAGACCTCTCAGGTGAACCTAGCGGGGTGGGTCCAGTGCGTAGTGAGAGAGAGGAGATTTGTCTGGGTACGCTTAGCAATTAAGAATTGAACTGTTAGGGTTAGATTTTGATCCAATTTTCAAACGCTCATAACTTTCAAACCACTCATCCAAATTTGATAAATTTTATATGTCTGGAAAGCTTATGAAATTCTCTACAATATGGCTGAATCAAAAATTAATTTTGAGCACATGCACCCACTGATATCTAGGGTTGTTGTTTAGCCTCCGTCGAGGGTCGATAAACCCTAACTTCGCGACCCTAACTCCAATTTCGACAAGAAGTACAGTTCTGGGAATCCTTACAAGAATTCCTACGACTTGTAGCAACTAGTTATCCATTAGGAACACATGCATGGTATGACCTCGTAGGATGCAAGTTGTTTAGTTCCTCTTATCGTCGTTCGTCGTAAAACCCTAACTCGACAATTATAACCATAATTGCATTGAACCCGTGACTTGTGTTACTTGCGTTATACTAACCTAACCAGCACATTGCCATGCCCTGTCAGCGATACTATTAACCCTAATTCATCGAGACGCCTTAACCTGACATGCATGCCTGCGCAAGGTATTAGGGTAACATCAACTGCTTTAGGAGAATATGCCTTGTCGTAACGAAACCCTAGCCATCCTAGCATCTTCATGACATGCACATTCCACATAAATATCATGCATACATGCTGGACCTTATGGATTCTTTTACCGTTTCTTTTCCGGTATTCGTGCTAATCGCAACAGAGCCCGAAGAAGGTGACCACCAGGCTTACAGCTCCCCGCAAGACCAGGAACAACCCGAATCAGGCAAGCAGAGCTTGTTGCATCTTTACTTTCCGTACTATTGTGTATGCCCTGTTATGTGTGCTTATGTGTGAATTGTTACTTGTATGTCGTATATGAGGTTGAGCACACTAGTATGTGTAGGATGTGTATTAGGTCAAGAACATCTGATGGCTCTTCAACTAAATCTTTAAGTGAGTTGGGAGAGCCGAGGGCGTGCACAATGGGTACGGTTGGGGTTAAATTGATGCATGACGGCGACCCAGGTGTATGAAGAATTTTGTCGTCACTCCAACCCTATCTTCAGCGTGTCACCATCCCTTATCACACGTGAACGCTAGCGAGAACCAACACTGAGGATAGTTGGGGTAAGCCTCCATGCACTTTGAGAGGCTCGCTACCTCCAAACTGTTATGCACTCACTATGCCTGCAGGGGTTGAGTTGTCGGTAGTGGTTCGAGAGATTAAAATGAACATGTGTGGATTGGAACACTAGCGAGAATCAACACTGAGGATAGTTGGGGTAAGCCTCCATGCACTTTGAGAGGCTCGTTACCTCCAAACTGTTATGCACTCACTATGCCTGGAGGGGTTGAGTTGTCGTTAGTGGATTTGATTTAGGGGCTGCCCTAATTGGATTGGATGTTGTTTAATGGATTAATTTGGATTGGACTCATGGGCTGTCCCCATGAATTTGGAATTGATGATTTGATCTCATGGTGACTTGGTTGTGATATGTTGTATCCTGAGTTAGCCTGTTACTTAGTCTGCCGTTATTTTACCCTGCGAAGGTTATGTTCTTAACTGGTATATTGTTACTCTGAGAAGCATTCATGTTTAATTGTTGATGTATTATTATGAGTAGGACATTTAATCAAGCACGAATAAGTCTTGCGAGTACGATTGTACTCACCCAGGTTATTCCTAGAGCTTGCAGGTGAGCCGGTGGTTGAGGACTATTTCGATGATGCCTGAAATTGTTGCTTTCTCGGTTAGTTAGTCGATCAATGGGATAGGTTGTAGCTTTTGTTCAGCGGTAACTATGCCGCTGTGGGACTCATTTACCTTGTTTCCGCTGTCGTTTAACTTCTCCGTACTCGGATATGTTTTCGGTTATGGCCGAATGATGTAATATATTGTCCCATCGTGGACGGTCACTAGTAATATCATATAAGTAGAGCTTTGTTGTGATGTCCGAGTTGTTAATTCCAGGCTGCCCTTACGCAATGCGTGTATGATATGAAGCGTTTTGGGTATGCCGTGAAGGGTTACGGTTGTACCGGTTGTTACTTGGTTGGGCAGGAATCGGTTGAGTGACCCGCTGGCTGAGATGCTGTGCCGGCCAGGCAGGGTGTGGGCGTTCTACCGGGCTTTCGAGCGACCCACTTGCCTTCGAGCTAGGTTAGGGTGTGGGTAGAACTGCCGGGCTCCTCCGACCTTGTCCTGTCTGGTAGTAATTGGGAACGACTCTAAACCTTCACCGGACTATGGAATCGTATGTGGTTCTGGGAAGATTGGTCGCTTCCGGCCGGCTCGCACGTGGCGGGTGTCGGATCGTTCCGTCTTGGTGCGTACGGCGCAGGTACCGTGCCACCGGGCTGATGAGTCCTTCGGTCCTTGGCAACTTCGCGTTCCCTTAATCATATGCAATTCCGGGTCCGTGACAATCCTGAAGCACACTTTGACTCTACCACTTATGCTTATGCCATGGACTATGTCTTAACGTTTATCATGTATTGATTCAATGGAAACGCATCATGTTTAATTACTATGGTAGTGAGCATGTGTAGGGCATGAAATCAAGCATGAATAAGTCTTGCGAATACTTTTGTACTCACCTAGGATATTCCTAGACATTTGCAGGTGAGCCAACCGTTGCGGAGTTTTATGATGATACTTAGTCCGATGGTTTCCTTGGTCCGCGTTCGACTCATGGGAATGGGTTGACTTTTGTGCAGCGGTTGATGCACCGCTGCGGGGCTTTTATTTTGTTATCCGCTGCATTGTAAATATTTCAGTCTCGACTAAATTTATGGTTATCACCGACTGATGTATCTTTAAAGTTCACTAAGTGGGCAGCTAGTTCTATTATCATATTGTAGAGTTTGTGTGATGATATTTCTTGCTGTCCAACATATGCCCCCACCTCCCGTCTGTCATGCGTGTATGTTGAATGGGGAGTGTGGATGGTTGCATATGGAGGAACTCGTTATTTTCTTTTGATTCAAGTGAAGTGCAAAGTGAATGTACGGTCCATTGCCAAAGTGAGTCATACGCGTAAGGCGTATGTGTTTGGAATCGTGATCCCTCAATCAGGCCGCGGTGATCCATACGCATTGCGTCGTATGCTGGTCGCACGGGGCGGGGGTGGGCCATAGTCCATCGCAGGTAGCGGCTATGGTCACCGTCTTCACTAGTTGTGAATTCCTTGAATTGAATTAAAATACCGGGTCCCTCACAGTTTTGGGCACAAAGGAGGTGAAGCGTGCTCTGGAAGGCATGAGTGGACCCCGCCGCTTTCCCGGTCTTATAAAGGACGATGGATTGGGTGTTGCGACTCTTCCGCTTCCACACGCGCGTGGTTTTTTCGCACCCACGATGCGCTTCTTCGGCTTCCGTTACGTGAAGTAACGGCCCACGTCGCGACCATTCAGCGTCCATGACGTGGTCTCACCACGATCTATGCTATTTAACAGAGGGGATCCAACGGTTGGCCTTCGGGGGTTAAGTAGCCGTTTGGAATATACCCCCATAAAAGCAACTGTAACGTGCCTCTAACAGGCTGCTAATCGGTTACCGCTTAAATCAGAACCGAGCGTTACGGTTTTGAAGGGTTTCAAGGATTGGCCTCCTGCAGGAATGCAATCACTTGAATACACCCGAGTGAAGGGCAGTTATGGTGCGCCTTCAACAGGCCGCTAGTCAGACATCGAGCAATTCAGAGCCACCGGTTTCTCCACCCAAACTTCCCGCGAAATTCACTCCGGAGTTTTTGGGATCCAGAATTTCTAAATTCAGTGGAATGTCCGGGTATCAGGCTTCGTCACTCGGGAACCTATGCGCCATAACTTGTGTTCTGGTTCTGACACGGATTTCAGAGGCATTCCCTCAAAGGGACACTAGCTAGACCCGAGCCACTCGGGAAACCAGGTGCTACTCGGGAATTCAGTCGGAATTTATGATATGTCCCACGCTAGGCTATCAGCCGGTCTCTATCCCTCAGGATAGACCGGATACCACCAGGATTTAACCGCTATTTACTCACGATCTTCCTACAGGTGACAAAAAGGTGCGTTCAGGTGAATGTCACTCGAGAAAAGGGAGAAGGCAAAGGCACATGGCTGAAATAATGCCGTGTTCAGCTACAACCAGATCGTGAGGACTTGGGGGCTACTGACGATGACATGGCATCTGGGTATTGTCAAGGAGGACAATGCCGGCCCTATGGACATAGGGTGGGACGGGCCGACTACTCGGAGTCCGACTTCTACACGGGGGCGCCTCATCAACTTGGAGTACAAGATAGGGATAAACACAAATCCAGCAATCCCGGATTCTGTTGTAACTAATTGGGTAACCAATCTGTAAACCGATCCGGACCCTTGTAACCCTACCCCGGTCACCTATATAAGGCCTGGTAGGGATCCTCGGATCGGTATGCTTTTAGTATCTTCTCATACGGGATTCAAGCAATACCATTCCACCAAACACAGGACGTAGGGCATTACCTCTTCTCGAGGGCCTGAACCTGTCTAAACATTGTGTCCCGTGTGCACCCATCTAGGTCTTCTGTGCGTGCGCCGCCCCATATTCATTATTGCCGGATCGGTAAACCGACACCAGTGCTCATCGCTATTGTGCAATCTGATGATATTATGGAAGACTGCAGTAGCTGCTGGTATATTCAGTTGGTTCCTTATTCGGTGAAACATGCCTAGTTTTAGAATGGGGAAATGCTTTTTCAGATCTCCTAGCGCCCTTTCAATGTGATTCCGTAATACTGCATGCCAATGATTAAACAGCTCCTTGTGGTTTTGAGGTCGACGGTGACCATGCCCAAACTCCTTCAAATGATAATGGACACCACAGTAGGTTGCAAGGAAGGATGGAGTGTTGGCATAACCACCATCAATGAGATAAAACTTGCCCTGAGGTACTTGAAAACCATTGTTCATAGCAGATCTAAGAACCGTAGCATCCGTAGCAAATCCCTCCGGCCACAAGATATGAAAGTGAAGTTCAAGTCAAAATCACAAGCCACCATGACATTTTGGCTAAGCGTGTCATTTCTATTCCTAAAAGGTATAGCTTTATCTCCTGGTATTGTTATGGGGACATGAGTGCCATTGATGGCTGCTATGCAGTTCTACAAAGAAAGAAACTACAAGTGATTTTCAGAAATTTAAAATAGTTGATATTGATTTGATGGAAGCGTCAAAGTATGCACCTTGAAATAACGGAAGAATCACGGATCTGACTCGGTCTTCCAATGTGGTTGCTAAAGATTAGGAAGTTTCAGAAATCGATGAGAGAGTGTGGGGATTATCTTGAAGACAGATTTGATGTGGCGATGGAAAGTCTCTCCACTATGCTTAAACTCATATTGAAGGTCCTCAAAAGATGCACTGTGTGATAGCATGAACAAGAAGAATGCTAGCTTCTCCTTGACCTTCACTCTTGTATCACGTAATAGCTTTTTCCGCATAAGATAATTTGCAAAGACTTGAAAATTTCAGGCTCTATCCTAAATGCTACCTGGCAGTCCTTAACATGCCTTTCAAGGATTTCCCTAACGTGATCCTTGCCGGATAGCATCGATGTATGACGTGGTCTTTTTTCTCTTTGTCCTCTAGTACCCAAGATATGTAATGCAGGGAAGAGAAAGAGCATCATGTCATCGTCCTCCTCTCTCCTTTTCCTAATTCGATCTATCATTTGCAAATTCATTTTAGCATTTAAAAAATACAAAACAGTTAAAATAGTTACAATGAACACACTAATAAAGGTAGTCCTACATACTAATTGGGTGAACTAGTACCAACAATCAAGAACCTAAATAAGAAACGGGAAGGGGAGAAGGCACGGCTCACCTTGGCCTAGACGTTGTCGATGATGTTCCTGTTCTCCAACTCAAAGGTGGTCCGTGTCACGATAGGATCCCACAACGGCGAAGGTTCGTCCTCTCCTTCTCTACCCCAGGTGGTAGCAATCTAGGAAAAAGCAAAGCAAAGCTAGTTCAATTTATTGAATTGAGCTGGCAAAAAATCCAAAGTCTAGCTACAATAAAAACATGATACTATAGTGCTTCGCACTGTTCAAAAACGTGCATGACTGCATGCTACTTTCCTTCATTAATAAAAGTAACACAGATAGCAACAGCATACAAGTAAAGATACCTTTTTTTTAACAAACGCTAATATTAGTGCCCAAACTAACAAAGCAACCAGCAAGCATCAAATTCAGAGAAACTTTTATTTAGTTACATCCATTCATCAGCTACTAAAAACATGGTTACTCTGCAACTTCAAATTACATCAGCCCTTGGCAGAAGGTAAGCAGCAATACTTTGTGTTCATCAGCTACTGAAACCAATTACTGCTCTTTTAATCGGTGATAGGGGGAACTAACCGGAGAAAATACTAATGCCTCTTTTAATGGTGCTTTACATACTGTGCTAGATTGCAGCCTGAAGTGTGTACAAACCAGTTAAGCTAGCCAAGCTTTCCTTCATAAAATCTTGTTGGGTCAAAAAAGAGTGCGGTTATCTATTCCCTTCAAACTTTGCTCTTGATTGCCGATTGCATTCCAATCTGATTGCGAATTTCTGACTCTAGAATCTACATCGAACTAGAATAGATGGTTTATGCCATGCTTTCACCCAATTATTTATCACTAATATGATAATAATGGCCAAAGATCAAACAGCTGAAACTAAGCATACAAAACCAGAACCATGTTTTCTTTCATTAATCCTTTTTGTTTGTCCTAGTTTTATTCATCACAAGAGATTTTCCTCTTTGTGGCTTTGTGCAATCAGAATTAATCATAATTGCATGTGTTGTGTCACTATTAATTATTTACCTTCATTTGATCCCGGATAGCTGATCTGTCGGTTGACTCGTTAGTCCTATAAACTATAATTTTAAATTGATTCCATCTTGACGACGGGATCCACAAGGGATAGGCCCAAGACAGGGAATCGGCCCAACAAGCTCAGGGTGGCCCAAAGCTGCTGCAGGAGGCCTACTCGATCAGATGCAGCCTGCGGGATCCACTCAAAAGTAATGGCCGGGTGCCATCAAGATCAGGCGTTACAGGAGCATTAAGTCGGACATTACCAAGAGTCAGTAAGTAGCGTAAAGGCGCCAATCAAGTGTGTCGTTACCATGACTTGGCCGACTCGGTAGTTGTAACCCCAGGCCTTGCCGGGTCTATATAAGACAAGGCTAGGACACCCCTACGGGGAGAGATCTTTTTATTCTTCTTCAAGCAATCACCCATTCTTGTACTGAATCTCCTCACGCGAGGCTTGACAACAATCCAGCAGGAGTAGGGTATTACCTCTTCCATAGAGGGCCTAAACCTGGGTAAATCTCTCGTGTGCACCCGTTCCTGGATCATCCTTCTGCGTCCCCCAATTCCTACTTAGAAATGTATATTACTACGAAATCCCCACGACAGTTGGCGCGCCAGGTAGGGGCGACGCAGGCTGGAGCTGCGATCCAGGCGGGATCTTCTCCAGTCATCGGTGGCGGGCTCGTGTTCGGCCACGCGGTGCAGCACCTTGCCTCCGCTGCATTTCCAAGAGGCGCGACGCTCTCCTTCGGGTGCCTGCGTTTCCTGGCCAACGATCTTGGCCAGCTTCGCCTTTAGGATTCGGCTCCTTGCCCGCTGGAGGAGCCGGTGCCCAAGCACTCCTTGGGATCTTCACGTGTCGACAGGGCTGCTTCCCAGCTCGTCGGCATGATCATATCAGATTCCCTCATACCCATCCTGGACTCCGAGTCTGACGGGTACGAGAGCTCTTACAGCTGCGACTCCGCAGCTGAAGTATACATGGTTGCACCCGGTGCCGCCAGTGCCGCAGGAACACCTGGCGCAGTGGCCGGAGCGGCGGATGAGTTTCTGCGAACGCCCATCACCGGCCAGTCGGAGGCCGAAAGGGCTATGGAGGCATCCCGCCAAGCCATCCTGACCGTGTGGGACCGCGTGAACTAGGAGAAGGCAGCACTCGCGGCGTGAGAGGCCGAGTATGGCAAGGCAATGGCTTACGAGTCGAGCCGACGTCCTTGACACGCCACCCCTTCGGCCGTTTGGAGGAGCCGCGGCATCCATGACTCTCTCTCGGGCCGCAGCTCGGATGGAGTCCCGGTCTATAGCACCCCCGCGCAGAACCTCATTGCGGTGGCTGCGCTAGCCGACTCAATCCCACCACCAGCGGATGGCTCTGCAGCGGAGGCTTACCGCCGAGTCGTCGCCCTCGTGAAGACGGCGGTCGAGCAACAGAACGAGGCCACCTCGTCTCACGGCCGGCTGGCAACCAAGTCGGCACGCAGTAGACCATCAGCAGCTCCGAGTCACCCTCTCACCATTGGCTCATCTCAGTCGAGTCGCTCCACCAATCAGCATCCTGACATCCACGAGGAGATCCGCCGGATCCAGGCGGAGCGGCGCCGAGCAGCCTCCCCTCGTGTCAACAATCACGACGCGCGAGATGATATTGAGGGACGACGGGCTGCCAGGGTGCAAGCCGAGCGTCGGGGCGGTGAGGTAAACCAGCCGGGTGGCTCGGCTTCCACTGGACCGCTATGCTTTAGCAGGCGGATCCGGACAGAGCCGTTCCCGGATCATTTCTAGATTGCCAGCGGCGTCGACAAGTATGACGGCTCTGCCAAGCCAGAGACCTAGCTCGCCGACTACTTGGTGGCGTGCTACATTGGCGGAGGCAACGAACGTGTTGCCCTCCGCAGCCTTCCCTTGATGCTTGAAGGCTCCGCGTGGGCATGGCTTAACAGCTTGCCCGAAGACAGCATCTATGATTGGAAGGACCTCCAAGAGGCCTTCATCAAGAACTTCGAGGGCACATGCAAGTGGCCCGGGAACGCGCAGGACCTCTGGCTCTACGTCCAGAAGGAGGAGGAGTTGGTCTGAGACTATATTCAGCGCTGGACCCGGCTCCGCAACTCCATAGAAGATGTCTGTGAGACTCAGGCCATACAGGCCTTCTCTCAGGGAGTCAGGTACGAGCTGCTGAAGCACAAGCTGGCTAGGTACAACATTCAGACCATGGGTTGGTTTATGGAGGTGGCTAGCAAGTATGCGACCAGTGAGGAGGCCATGCGTTACGAGGATAAGGGCAAAGCGAAAGCCGAGCCCTCGGGACGCAAAGGCCAAGCTGACTCCAGCCGGAAACTCAGCAGCAATCACCCCCAGAAGCGCAAGGGCGGCGGCGACGGAGTCAGCGGAGCCGACTTAGTCACGGCAGCCGAGCGTGGTAACGCACCCGGCGATGGCGGCCGGAAGAAGGAGCGCCCTTGGCAGCAACGCAAGGCGCCAAGGCTCACCTTCGAGGAGATCCTCGATAAACCCTGCTCTTTTCATAGCACTGTCGAGTACCAGGCGAGTCACTCGACCAGGGAGTGCAGCATCTTAAAGCGCCTTCGTGAAGAGAAGCAACCCGCTCCCGACGCCGGCGGTGAGGGTGGCCCTCCTGCGGGTGGTGGCGCGCCGCAGTATCCCCCGCAGAGGGGCGTCCTCATGATCTTCCAGGGATCCGAGTCCAAAAGGAATCGGAAGCTGCGATGCCGCGAGGTAAACGCGACAGTCCCGGCGGTTCCCCAGTGGTTGGACTGGTCGGAAATGCCGATCGGGTTTGAAAGTGCATCTAGTGCCCTTAATGGATTTTGATGATTAATGACAAACGATTAAGGGACTAATGGTTTACTAAGTGTACACAGGTGATTAGTCCCCAGGTGATTGGTTTAACCGATGAATGACGACCCCTAAAAATTGATGTTGAAGAAAGGCTTGGACCTAGAAGATTAGTGGAGATTTTCTAGTGTTTATATGATCGAAGATCATTTGAGTCCATAGGAAAAGCCGCCTATTAAGAGGGGTCAGATAGGTTAAGCTCTAGGAAGGATTTTCTTAATAGTGCTCAGTTCAAATCTCGAAGAAATCCTTTTGAAATCTCTTTTTGAAACACAGACAGTGACTCTCGGTTGTACCGGTTTGAAGAATCGGTTGTACCGGGATTGGCCTCTGATGCAAGGTCTGAGGACTTAACAGTCTCAGCCTTGAAGAGCTTCAGTTGCGGCACAACCGGTCTTGAGTCCGGTGCTGCCGAGAATGGCCTCTGTGTTGGAGAGTTAGGGAACCCTGCCGCTTAGGGTTTGCCCTAGTTTGATATTTCGGAAACCGGTACGACCGGTTTGGGCGTCCGGTGCTACCGGGATATGCTTCTGTAACCTAGACCAAGTCCTGTTCGTTTGTCTGCGGTTGCACCGGAAGTGTCTTCCGGTTGCACCGAGAATCTTCTCCGGACTTAGGTCGATTTGTTGCCCTAGTCTAAGTCGCTTCTGAGTTGTCCGCGGTTGCACCGGGTTTGTCTTCCGGTTGCACCAGGGAATCTCCTCTGGACTTAGGGCCAAGTTTGTCTCAGACTAAGTCCTGTTCTTCATGTGTCTGCGGTTGCACCGGTTCTGTCTTCCGGTTGCACCGAGAACATCTTCTGGACTTAGGTCTTTCGTTGAAGCGGACGTACCGGGGTATGCTTCCGGTTGAGCCGCTCTTCTTCTCTGTGAGGAAGAACGTGCTATTTCTTCATACCCGGCACAACCGCCTTCAAAGTCGGCACAACCGGGATTCGCTTCTGGAAGTTGCTCTTGTGAGCATATTCTTCATCCCGGTGTGACCGCGTTTTCCTCCGGACCTACCGCCTTCGTGGTGAAGCCTTTCGCTGTGCTTCAATCGTTCTTCAGATCTAGCCGTTGGTTTGAATCCCGGTGCTACCGGGTTTCGTCTTCCGGTTGAACCGGAAGAGAATCTCTGAGTCCAACGACTCTTTTCTGCAGACTGGCTATAAGTAGCCCCCGACCCCCTGCGGGCTCGGGAGGACTCTCTGCGCAAAAAGCACTCTCTCCCACTGAGTTCCCTTTCCTCTTCGACTCCATTGAGATCCCCTTTGTGAGAGGAAAGCATTTGAGAGATTTGAGCTTTGGATTGAGCACTCAAGCTGATCTTCTTCGAGCCTAGCAGATCTGAGCTTTTACTCTTGGAGATTTGGCATCTCCTAGCCGGCTAGGTGTCTTGGAAGAGCTCCAACCTGTGGAATCGCCTCCAAAGTTTGTGAAGGTCCGGGGATCACCTCAAGATCCACCAAGAGTGTTGAGCAGCTCCTTTGTGGACACAAGCTCAAGGAGAAAAAGGTGAAGACTGGGTGTCTTCGGAGCTAAGTGCTCAGCCTCTCCAACGAAGACGTAGAGTTGTTGCCAACAACTTGAACTTCGGGTTAAATCCTCTTGTTCTCTATTTCAGTTCATTGCTTTGTGATTGTTCTTCATTAAAGTTGTTTGTTGATTGTTCTCTGCTGCTTCAGTCTCAATCTGCTTCACCAATTGCATGCTAATCAACAAATTTGTTAAAATTTGATAATCTCCTATTCACCCCCCTCTAGTCGATAAACCTCGATCTTTCAATTGGTATCAGAGCGAGGTCTCCTCTTGCTATTGATTTGGTTTAACCACCAAGGAGAAAGGTATGTCGACTTCCGGGAATTATAGAAGTTCTTCACATAGACCTATCTTCGATGGGACTAACTATGCAGGATGGAAGCACAAGATGAGGATGCATCTTGAAGCAATTGACTTCGAAATCTGGAAGGTCATTGAGGATGGATGTGCTGTCGCCAATGAAGATCAACTCACTGATGCTGACAAGAAGAAGAAGCAGCTGAACGCTCAAGCCTGTGACATACTCTTCGGCGCACTGAGTGATGATGAGTTTGGAAGAATCAGCACTCTCAGAACTGCTAAGAAGATCTGGGACACGCTTGAAGAAGTGTATGAAGGCACAGAGTCAGTCAAGGACTCAAGAACTGATGTTCTTCGAAGCCAATTCAACAGGTTCAGAGGTTCAGACCAAGAGTCAGTTCGAAGCATCTACTCAAGACTCACAACCATCACAAATGAGCTTCGAGGACTGGGTGCAACAGATATCACAGATACAGTCATCGTCAAGAAGCTCCTCATGTCTCTTGATGAAAAGTATGACACCTTGTGCACTCTTATTCAAGAAAGAGCAGATTTCAAGTCTTTGACTCCCTCTCAAGCTCTTGGAAGACTCAATGCTCATGAGATGATCATTGAAGAAAAGAAAGAGCTGCACTCTACAAGATCAGGGTCTCGAAGAGCCATTGCATTGAAGGCAAAGAAGACAGATTCCTCATCTGAAGAAGAATCTGAAGAATCAAGTGATGAAGCAGAGATGAGAGACTCTTTTGGAAAGGACCTTGCTCTTTTGGTCCGAAGATTCAACAGATTCCAAAAAGGGTGGAAGATTCAAGAAGTACGATCTGCGAAGAAAGGAAGGTTCCCTCCTCAAGAGATCCCAAGAAGAGAAAGTGCTACAAATGTGGGGAGGTCGGTCACTTCATCGCCAACTGTCCTCTTCACAAGAAGGACAAAAGAAAGGACAAAGGTCACAAGGGAGACAAGGATGAGAAGAAGGAGAAGTCTCACAAGAAGGAGCATCACTCCAAGGCCAAACACTACAAGAAGAACAAGTACAAGGCTAAAGCCTATCTTGGCAAGGAGTGGGATTCAGACGCAAGCAACTCCTCAAGCTCCGAAGCTTCTACCTCGGACTCCGAAACAGGAATGGCAGGACTCGCTTGGTCTTCACCGACAAAGGCACGGTCACTCTTCGACTTGCCAAGCGACGACGAGTCCCCCACATGCCTCATGGCTAAAGGGTCCAAGGTAACTTCAAAATCTCCCAACCTTGATGATAGTGATGATGATCTCATGAGTGAAGAATTAGAAAACTTAAAACCAAGCTATAGAACTCTTGCTAAAACTGTCATGGAACAAGAAATTATCCTTGAAGATCAAGAGAGTTTGCTTGTTGATGAGATGGAGAAGAATAAGGAATTGACTCGTGAGTTGAATAAACTCAAGTCAAAACACCTTGCTCTCACTAAGGCTCATGAATCACTAGTAGAGGATCATGAGAAGCTTGAAGTTGAGTTCCTCAACAAGAAGCAAGATCTTGAGTCTCTAAAAGTGGCTCATGATGAACTTAGATTTGAGAATGATTCTCTCATTGCCAAACAAATTAGTGAAGATCAAGAGGGCTTTAATCCTCCATGCTTGAAATGCATTGCATCTTCCAATGATATATCTCCATCTACATCATCTAGCACCACACACTCAAATGCTATATCTTCAAATGCTATTATGGTCTCTTGTTCTTCTAACCCTCCATCTAAGGAGACCATAGATGTCATGAGTGAGAATGCTAGGATGAAGACCATCCTTGAGGTTGGCTTCTTCAAGTGCCGTAAAGGAAGCGAATCTCTGAGAGAGCTTCTTAGCAAGCAATCGATGAATTCGAAGAAAGAAGGGTTAGGCTTCATCCCAAGCTACAACCCGGATGGCACAAAGTGGAAGCCCGAGCAATATCCCAAGACCAAGTGGGTGCTTGGAAGAGGGAAGAATATCGATCTCACTCATTTTAGTGGCTATGCTAGCAAAGATTATGCATCCATGCATGCTAACCATAATGCCAACTATAGATTAGCAAAAACCCAAAAGGGCAAAGTATATGCCAAATTCATTGGGCACAAGAGTAGAGATGTGACCTCTAGCAAAACCATTTGGGTACGCAAAGATCACATAGCTAACCTTGCACCCAATGTATTTGACACATCTAACAATGTTTCAACCACTAACATTCACGGACCCAAGAAGATATGGGTACCTAAAAGAAACTAAGTGTTTTGTAGAGCTACGCCTCCGGAGGACGAGAATGGGTGCTTGATAGTGGATGCACCGATCACATGACCGGAGACGAAAGCATGTTTGATGAATTCATGCCAAATGCTTCACCTTCTCGAAGCATTACATTTGGAGACAATGGTAAGGGAAAGGTAATGGGACTAGGTAAAGTAGCAATATCCAAAGACAAATCTATTGCTAATGTTATGCTTGTTAAGTCCCTTGGCTTCAACTTAATGTCCATTGCTCAATTAACCGATCTTGATCTAAATGTATTATTCACTAAAATTGATTGCCAAGTAACTAAAAGTGATGATCAAACCTTAGTCTTCAAAGGAATAAGAAAAGGCAATCTATATCTTGTTGATTTCTCTAAAGGTCCTCAAGTGACCACATGTTTGATTGCAAAGTCTTCAAAAGGTTGGCTATGGCATCGAAGACTTGGACATGTAGGAATGAGGAACCTCGACAAATTGGTGAAAGGTAAACATATCCTTGGAATCACTAACGTATCTTTTGAAAAGGATAGACTTTGTAGTGCTTGTCAAGCAGGGAAGCAAGTGAAGTCAAAGCATCCCTCCAAGACCGTTATGTCAACCACATATCCTCTCGAGCTACTTCACATGGACTTATTCGGTCCAAATACCTACAAGAGCTTCGGAGGTAACGCTTATGGTCTTGTTATTGTAGATGACTTTACTAGATTCACTTGGGTATATTTTCTTGAGGATAAAGCTAGGACCCAAGAATGCTTCAAGAAATTTGCAAGAAAAGCACAGAATGAATTTGAGTTGAAAGATCAAGAAAGTGCGAAGCGACAACGGGACGGAGTTCAAGAACACAAATGTAGATGACTTCCTCGATGAAGAAGGCATCAATCATGAGTTCTCCGCCGCCTACACGCCTCAACAAAATGGTGTTGTTGAAAGGAAGAATCGAACCCTAATCGAGATGGCGCGTACAATGCTTGATGAATACAACACGCCAAACCGATTTTGGGCGGATGCTATCAACACCGCATGTCATGCAATCAATAGGCTCTATCTACACAAGTTTATGAAGAAAACATCCTATGAGCTACTAACCGGTAACAAACCAAACGTTGCATACTTTCGTGTATTTGGATCTAAATGCTATATCTTAGATAAGCACCGCACATCTAAATTTGCTCCAAAATCACACGAAGGCTTCTTTCTCGGTTATGGCTCGAGTTCGCACACTTACCGAGTCTTCAACAATTTCACACGAAGAGTTGAAGAAACGGTGGATGTGCAATTCGATGAAACTAATGGCTCCCAAGTAGAGCAATTGCCAAGTGTTGCAGATGAGCTTGTTCCCACTGAAGCTTTAAAGAATATGGCTATTGGGGAAGTAAAGCCAGTTGAAGTCAAAGAGAGCACTTCATCTCTAGATGTCATGCCACCTTCTTCAAGTCAAGATCCTCAAGAAGGAAATGACGAAACTGAAGCAAATGCTGAAGATGAAGCTCAAACAAGACTTCAAACTCAAAGTGGTCCACATCACCCAAGGCTCATGAAGCAAATCCAAGAAAGTCATCCAGTTGACCGAATCATCAGTGACATAAACAAAGGTCCACAAACTCGCTCACGTACTAGACTTTCAAATTTTTGTGAGCACTACTCCTTTGTGTCTTCTTTGGAACCAACTAGGATTGACGAAGCAATGGATGATGAAGATTGGGTGATGGCTATGCAAGAAGAGTTGAACAACTTCGAACGCAACAAAGTATGGACTCTAGTCGAGAGACCGAACCCCAAAGAGCACAATGTTATAGGAACAAAGTGGGTGTTTCGGAATAAGCAAGATGAAGATGGACAAGTGGTGCGAAACAAAGCACGTCTCGTCGCCCAAGGCTACATGCAAGTGGAAGGTTTGGATTTCGGTGAGACTTATGCACCCGTAGCTAGACTAGAAGCTATTAGAATCTTGCTAGCTTATGCAAATCACCACAATATATTGCTATATCAAATGGATGTTAAAAGTGCATTCTTAAATGGTGAAATTGAAGAATTAGTATATGTTGAACAACCCCCAGGTTTTGAAGACCCAAAATTTCCTAACAATGTGTATAAACTTCACAAAGCCCTATATGGACTTAAACAAGCTCCTAGAGCATGGTATGAATGTCTAAAGAAGTTTCTACTAACTAAAGGCTTCAAAACTGGAAAAATTGATTGCACTCTCTTCACCAAAGTAATGGATGGTGAACTCTTTGTATGTCAAATATATGTGGACGATATTATTTTTGGATCTACTAACCACAATTTCAGCCAAGAGTTTGGAGAGATGATGGCAGAAAAGTTTGAGATGTCTATGATGGGGGAGCTGAAGTTCTTCCTAGGTCTTCAAGTGAAGCAACTCAAAAATGGAATCTTCATCTCCCAAGAGAAGTATATTCGTGACATGCTCAAGAAGTTCGACATGGAGAAAGCAAAGGGAATACGAGCTCCAATGCAAACGAACGGCCACCTCGACCTAAATGAAGACGGTAAATCCGTTGATCAAAAGGTATACCGTTCTATGATTGGTTCCTTGCTTTACCTCTGTGCATCTAGGCCCGACATCATGTTAAGTGTTTGCATGTGTGCACGGTTTCAAGCCGCTCCTAAGGAGTGCCACCTCATGGCCGTCAAGAGAATTCTTCGATATCTAGTTCATACTCCCAACTTAGGGTTATGGTATCCCAAAGGGGCTAGTTTCAATCTTGTTGGATTTTCAGATTCGGATTATGCGGGAAACAAGGTTGATAGGAAGTCCACCTCTGGAACATGTCAATTCCTAGGTAGATCCTTAGTCAGTTGGTCTTCCAAGAAACAAAATTCCGTTTCCCTATCCACCGCCGAAGCCGAATACATATCCGCAGGTGCTTGTTGCGCTCAATTATTGTGGATGAGGCAAACTTTGAAGGATTACGGGATAAATATAAAAGAAGTGCCTCTCTTGTGTGACAACGAAAGCGCAATCAAGATAGCCAATAACCCAGTTCAACATTCCCGCACAAAACACATAGACATCCGTCATCATTTCATTAGGGATCATGTTGCAAAGGGTGATATTGTTATTAGCCATGTGAGAACGGATAAATAACTAGCGGATATCTTCACAAAACCCCTAGATGAGCATAGGTTTTGCGAGTTGCGAAGTGAGCTAAATATCTTGGATTCTCGAAATGTAACTTGAAACCTTGCATACATGTTTATATCATGATTTGATGATAAGGCTCTAGATGTAAACACATTAAAAGAAAGTATCATTCTCTCAATGAATGTGTACATCTAAGAATGTGAAGAAAATAACATATATGCTTATTGATGAATATGATTCATAGAACCCTTTTCACCAAACTTGGATGTGGTTCTAAATCTATACATTCATACATGGTGGCCTCAAACCACCACATTTGTCATAGATCTAGTTTTGATCTTAGTCCTATTGTTCATCCAACTTATAGCTAAATTCTTCAGTTGGTATTTCTCTAAGTGGATGACAAAGGACCCTAATCTCTAATCTCTCTCATATCTTATCTAAAGTCTTCATGCTATTCTTCACAAGAGCACTGTTGAAACCTATTCCGATACCACCGATTTCCTTTTCCGGTGCTACCGCGATACTCCTCAGAGTCAGTCTCTGTTTTAACGCAAACTCTTCGGTTCTACCGGTTTTTCAACCCGGCACAACCGGAAACACTCTCTGTTGTGACTCTGAAGATTGAAGAGTTATCTTCTAGTACTCAAAACCAGTGATACCGCGATTAATTCCGGCACCACCGCTTTTGATGACTCAAAACGGCAGATCCGATTTCTTTGGAAGCAGCATCTCCGGATCCACCAGGAACCCGGCCTATAAATAGACCCAGTGTTCTCTTCTTCGTCGCTTGAACTTCCAAAACCCTAAATTTCTCAGCGCCGCCGCTGTTCTTCGTCGGACCACCTGTCACGGACCCGGAATTGCATATGATTAGGGGAACGCGAAGTCGCCAAGGGCCGAACGACTCGTCCGCCTGGTGGCACGGTACCTGCGCCGTACGCACCAAGGTAGAGCGATCCGACACCCGCCACGTGCGAGCCGGCCGGAAGCGACCAATTTTCCCAAAACCACATACGATTCCGTAATCCGGTGAAGAGTCAGAGTCGTTCCCAATTACTACTAGACCGGACAAGGTCGGAGGAGCCCGGCAGTTCTACCCACACCCTAACCCAGCTCGAAGGCTAGTGGATCGCTCGAAAGCCCGGTAGAACGCCCACACCCTGCCTGGCCGGCACAGCATCTCAGCCAGCGGGTCACTCAACCGATTCCTGCCCAACCGAGTAACAACCGGTACAACCGTAACCCTTCACGGCATACCCGAAACGCTTCATATCATACACGCATTGCGTAAGGGCAGCCTGGAATTAACAACTCGGACATCACAACAAAGCTCTACACATATGATATTACTAGCGACCGTCCACGACGGGACAATATATTACATCATTCGGCCATAACCGAAAACATATCCGAGTACGGAGAAGTTAAACGACAGCGGAAAACAAGGTAAATGAGTCCCACAGCGGCATGGTGACCGCTGAACAAAAGCTACGACCTATCCCATAGATCGACTAACTAACCGAGAAAGCAACAATTTCAGGCATCATCGAAATAGTCCTCAACCACCGGCTCACCTGCAAGCTCCAGGAATAACCTGGGTGAGTACGAACGTACTCGCAAGGCTTATTCGTGCTTGATTAAATGTCCTACTCATACTAGTATAACAACAATTAAACATGGATGCTTCTCAGAGTAACAATATACAAGTTAAGAACATAACATTAATAAGGTGAAGTAAAGACAGACTAAACAACAGGTTAACTCAGGACACAACATATCACAACCAGTTTACCACGAGGTCAATCATCAAATCCGAATCCATTGGGGCAGCTCATGAGTCCAATCCGAATCAATTCAATAAACATCATCCAATTCATTTAGGGCAACCCCTAAGTCGAGTCCCAGTTGATCCAATCCATATATATATATAAGTCAATTCCAAATTGATCAGATCCACACATATTTATTTTAATCTCTCGAACCACTACCGACAACCCAACCCCTGCAGGCATAGTGAGTGCATAACAGTTTGGAGGTAGCGAGCCTCACAAAGTGCATGGAGGCCTATCCCAACTATCCTCAGTGTTGGTTCTCGCTAGCGTTCACGTGTGATAAGGGATGGTGACACTCTGGAAATAGGGTTGGTATGGCGACAAAACCTTCATACACCTGGGTCGCCGTCATGCATCAATTCACACCAACCGTACCCATTGTGCATGCCCTCGGCTCTCCCAACTCACTTAACAATTTAGTTGAAGAGCTATAAGATGTTCTCGACGTAAGACACATCCTACACATGCTAGTGTACGCACCTTGCAACGATTCAACGATAACAATCATACACATAGCACATATAACAGGGCATACACGAGAGTACGAAAGGTAGAGATGCAACAAGCTCTGCTTGCCTGATTCTGGTTGTTCCTGTTCTTGCGAAGGGTCGTAAGCCGGGTGGTCACCTTCGTCTTCGGGCTCTGTTGTAAATAACGCGATCACCGGAAAGGAAACGATAAAAGGTAATGAGACCAGCATGTATGCATGTATGGATGATGCAACTTGCTTGACTAGAAGTGCAATGGTGTCGAAGGGTTGCAATGATCTACACGGGCTCATATTAGGTCATCGGAGACATGGGATATCTAGAATGCATGCATGGTGATTTAAAAGGCTTCGATGAGTTAGGGTTGCGACTATAGTGGTGAAACATTGCAAGGTGTGAAATAGATCCATGTAGATTAAGTTGTGCAATAGGAGGCTAAGGTACTTGGAATCGAGCGGAAAGGAGCTAACTTACGTAGCTAGGGTTTTATCGAGTCGCGACAGGGCAAAGCAACAATCCTAAGTATAGTACTGTGCATGTGACTAAAATTACTTTTTGTTTCAGCCAAGTCGTAGGAATCTTCATAAGCTTTTCAACGATATCAAGTTTGCTAAAATCCGAGCTATGGATCACAAGTCATCGCGTTTTGAAACTAGCCGGAACAAAAGATTAAACCCTAGATAACCTACTGTGCATGTAATCAAAATGAACTTTTGATGCGTCCAAGTTGTAGAGAATTTCACCAGCTTTCCAACCATATAAAATTTGTCCAATTTGGATCTACGGTTTAGAAGATATGAGCATTTGAAAATTTGAACTAACTCAGCCCTAATTCATACAAACCCTAAATGCTATGGACACCCCACACCTCACCTCTCTCTCTCTGCGCTACAGAACACCCTGGCTAGATCTACCCGAGAACCCACCCCGAAAACCCCTCTCATAACGCACCCGGCTGACCGGTGGACCCCCACGGTCAGTGGCTCGGGCTCGGGAAGCAGCCCGGGGGGGCGACACGTGCCCTCTCCCTCTCGTCTCTCTCGGATCCGGCTGGAAGGGCAACCCGGAGAGGCGGCGGTCTCGCCGGCGACTCGCCGGAGGAGGCGCTAGGGCACGGGGCGGCTCGGGAGTGCAGCAAAGTGATCGGGAGCTCACCCCGGTGAGGATGCGCCTGCGTGGGGGAGCTGGGGAAGTCCGAGGGAGGCCGGCGGCGAGCAGTGGTGGCGGTGGTCACCGGTTGCCGACGGGGAGGGGCCCCGGTGGTTGGATCTGCGAAGAAAGAGGAAGGGGGTGTTAGGGGAGAGGTGCGCGTGCTCGGGAGCAAAAGGGTGGAAGGAGAGGAGGACTGGAGCGCCGGCAATGGCTCACCGGAGTGTGGCCGGGGATGAGAACGACGGTGGCGCGTTGCTCTGGACGCACCCGAAGGAGGCCGGGGTTCTAGGGTTTGGAGAGAGGAGACCGGGGCGCGGTCGGAAGGGGCATTTATGGGGCGGCGCGGCTGTCGGAAACGGACCAGGGCGCGGGGCACCGCCCACCGGAGCCAGCGAGCGGCGGCGACGTGGAAGCCGGGCCCTGACAGGCGGGCCCGGGCGCTGGCGGGGAGCGGGGGAAGGCGCAACCGGGGCAGGCGCGACCAGAGAAGGGAGGCGGGAAGCGGGTTGGGGAGGCGTATTTTGGCTGCGGGCTGTCGGGCTGCTCTGGTGGGCCGACCGGTGTAATACCCACTTTAGAGCGGCGCACCGGCCATCGAGGCCAACGAGCGGCGGGGACGTGGCGCGGGAGGGATGACAAGCGGGCCCGGGGCGTCTGACAGGGGAGCGGGGGAAAGCGCGCCCGGGAGCAGGTGCGACCGAGAGGGGAAGGCGGAAAATGGGGAAGTGGGAGGCGGGTTCGGGAACCGGGGTGTTAACGGGCCGGCCGAGTGGGCCGCCGAGTGGCTCCCGGCCCGGGTTGGTTTAGGGTTTAGTGTCCTTTTTCTTTTTATTTATTTCTGGTTCTTTCCCCACGTCATTTTATGTTCAAATATTTGCCCAAAAATTCTGAAATTTTTACTGGAGCCCTAAGATATTATCTGGGACATTCTGGAGGAGTTTGGCTCAATTTGGAAGAGGTTTGAACCCTGTTCATATTTAAATTTGGAATTGAGCTCAATTAGGGTTTGTGTTTGGACTATGACCTAAATGTATGCAAAAATTCTGAAATTGGGCCAAGGACTAGGGTTATCCCTTTTTAAACTATTTATGAAATTTTAGAACATTTCTTCTACTAGAGTTTGCTTCATTCTTCGAAACCCTAATTCTGGCATATTTAGGGTTTGGTGTTAGGGACGAGGATTCACCGAAGGGTTCGATGACTTCTACCACCCTTAACGATGATTTTGTTAATTCGAATACTTCAAATAAATTGATTGGTGTTTGTATAAATATCCACCGAGGATGAGATATTAACATATTCTATAAAGTAAAGTTGATATACAACTAAGTTTGAATAAGGTGTGGTTGATGATAATGCCATGTATGCATGAGTGCAGAGCAATACCTATTTATCGTAAAGTGGGTATTACACAATGGGAAAGCCTTTGGGAACTAGGAACCAATTCAACAAACCTCTCAATTGAATGCCACGTTTACCACTCGAAGGCACACGCTGATCCATTCAATCCAAAGGAAAGAAAGGCCTAAGGTGGAACTTCAAATCTAGAGGGATGAAACCCTAGATTAGGAGCAAAACTCTCTATTAGTCTTAACAACAAGTCTAACCATAATTAGTGTTTGGGTACGGGTATTTATAGTCCTAACCCCGTAACCCTTGGATACATGGGCCGCAGCCTGTTTTACTGCTCGCAGGCAGAATCCGGAGGGTCTGGATTGAGGCCGGAGGGTCCGGGTGGCCGGAGGGTCCGGGCTGATGTCTGGGATTTCCAGAGGAGATCCGGACACTCAGCCGGAGGGTCCGGGTTGAGGTTCGGGTTTTCCAGAGGAGATCCGGACACTCAGCCGGAGTGTCCGGGTTGAGGTCTGAGTATTCCAGAGGAGATCCGGATACCCGCCTGGAGGGTCCGGGCTGAGGTCCGGCTCGGATCCGGAGGGTCCGGGCCTCAGCCGGACAGTCCGGGTCTTCACTTCTAGTGCACATCCGGGGGTTCCGAAGCAGCAATTCGGCTGGGGTTTGGCTTGGAGCTTAGGGACTTGATGCTTGGCGTCTCTTCCTCAGTCCCGTTGCTCGTCAGTTGGTTCTTCCACTTGGTTGCTCCTTCATACCTTAGCAAGCAAAGAATTAAAGCATCAGGTAGTATACCATTCATACTCAAATCAAGTGGAGATGTATCAAGGAATAGAGTCATCTCATGTTGTATAGCCTTGGCTCGAGCCCTTGTCATTGGTCCAATAGGTTTCAAAGGTGGATTTGGGCTCTTGTCATCCTTGATGGAGGTGATGTCCGCATCACGTGGCACCTGGGTATCGTCAAGGAGGACAATACCGGCCCTCTGGACATAGGGTGGGCCGGGCCGACTACTCGGAGTCCGACTTCTACACGGGGGCACCTCATCGACTTGGAGAATAAGATAGGGATAAACACCTACCCGGTAATCCCGGATTCTATTATAACCAATTAGGAGACCAATCTGTAAACCGATCCGAACTCTTGTAACCCTACCTCGATCGCCTATATAAGGCCTGGTAGGGATCCTCCGATCGGTACGTTTTCATAAGTTCTAGTATTCTCATATACACATAGCTCTGGCAACTTTGAGATCTACTCTCGAAGGCTTGCGGCACTTGGGATCCAAGCAATACTAGTCACCAAACATAGGACGTAGGGTATTACCTCTCCTTGAGGGCCTGAACCTGCCTAAACTTTGTCTCCCGTGTGCACCCATCTAGATCTACTGTGCTCACGCTACCCCATATTCAATATTGCCGGATCTAAACACCGACAAACTACCGAGTAGGCCGTGTGCTAATAGACAGAGGAAGCTCCCTCAGCATCCTATTCACCAACGCTCTCGATGCCATGCAAGTGCCACGATCATCGGTCCAAACGGTGACACAGGCATTCCACGGTATCGTCCCGGGCTATTCAGCCACGCCGATCGGCCAAGTAATTGTCACGGACCCGGAATCCACATGTGATTAGGGGAACACGAAGTCGCCAAGGACCGAAGGACTCGTCAGCCCGGTGGCACGGTACCTGCGTCGTACGCACCGAGGCGGAACGATCCGACACCCGCCACGTGCGGGCCGGCTGGATGCGACCAATCTTCCCCAAACCACAAATAGATCCCAGATGCCGGTGAAGGGGTAATACCGCGTGATAAGTCTGCGCTCCGCGATAGTCATAGGAGGACTAGAGCCCGGGATATGAGTCCCCTCAACCTTAACTAGCCACGAGGTGCGGCTCTGGGAGGATCCAGCTCTGCTCTGCCGTCAGCGCGAGGCGTGACGGTCGTAAGAGGCTTAGCGAGTACGGGACGAATCCCCTGGATCGACTCAGCCACAGCTACACAGGACTAGTGGTTCGCTCACCTCTGCCATCACGAAACGCAATCCTAGCACACAATAATACCGCTGCACAGTTGTCCACATACTTCATCACATACACGCATTGTACATGGACAACCGCAAGTAACAACTCGGATATCACAGCACAAACTCTACTTTAAGATATTAAGCTAACTGTCCACGTCGGACAATAAGTTTACATCAGTCAGTCATAACCGGAAACATATCCGAGTACGGAGTAATTAAACAACAGCGGAAGAAGTAAATGAGTCCCATAGCGGCGCATCGACCGCTGACCAAAAGCCACAAAAACCCCTGGATCGATAGCCCACCAAGGAAACCAGGAAGCTAGGCATCGTCAAAGTATTCCCCGACCACTGGCTCACCTGCAATGATCTAGGAATATCCTAGGTGAGTACGAAGGTACTCGCAAGACTTATTCGTGCTTGATTAAATGTCCTACACATACTAGTACAGCAATAATTAAACATGGTGCAAGTTGAGCTAACGAGATTACAGCAAAACATGGTATGAACAGCAACAAGGGAGGAACACAACAACTCCCACTTACAGTCCAGATCTCAAATAATCCTCAATACGAACATGAGCACATCAACCATAACATTTCAAGTTGTTTGGGGCAGCCCACGCCCATCTAATTTAATTCACCACCTTGGACCGTCCCGGCAACTCCACCCACTATGGGAAGTATCGAGTGCTCCCCACTCAGAGGTTGCAAGGCTCTAGTGGGCGAGACTTGCCATCAGATAACCCATAGCGGTGAGTCCGGCAACGACCATGAGGGTTCTCAACTTATCACATATTCATTCCAATCAATCTCTCGGTCCGTCACCGGCACTACAACCACCATGAGAAGTATCGAGTGCTCTTCACTTGGAGGTTGCAAAGCTCTAGGTGACCGAGACTTGCCATCAGATAACCCATAGTGGTGAGTCCGGCAACGACCACGCGGTGATAAGGGAGTACACGAGGAAGTAACCTCCGGTTGGTGAGGCGACAAAACTCTATTTGCTCCGGGGGTCGCCTCAATCACTTCGGTTACCACCAACCGTACCCCTCGTGCACACCCTCGGCTCTCACATCTCACTTTTAGCCATTTCAAGTTAATAGGGCAGCAAGATTGATTTTCAGCCATAGCTAGACACGATCTCGCAACATAACCTAAACATGCTAGTATTATCCAACCCTGATCAACTAGTCAAACAAACATTCCATAATCAAACATATATAAGTAAAACATATAGATCACAGTATGAATATGCAACAAGCTCTGCTTGCCTTGGTCGTCGGATTCCTAATCTTGCGTGAGGTCGTGAGCCTGGTGGTCTCCCTCTTCGAGTCCTGTTGTGAACGATTCGAAGTGCCGGAAAGAAACGGTAAGAGAAAGCCATAAGACTCAGCATGTATGCATGATGAATGGACAATGCTAAATGTAGGTGTCTAAGGTGGTGTGCGGATGTGGATACTTTAGGGTGACTGACATACTCTGGGTTTTTAGATTTAGCCGGTCTCCGGTTATACTACCATGCATGCATGTCGGGTTATGGTGCAACAGGTGTTTAGGGTTAATGCTGCTAGTGGCGGGGTAGGGTGACAGTGTTAATTAGGTTGATATTATGAAAGTACTCCAAGACCTGAGTTCAACGCAACTAGAAAGGTTCGATTCGGAGTTAGGATCGTCGGATTAGGGTTTATCGAAGAACGGCGTTTAAAAAGGGGCTACGCTTTCGTATTTAAATTGGCCTACAGTTCAGTTGCAAATATTGAACTTCTACTTGAACCAGATCGTAGGAAATTTTGAGAGGTTTCTGAATATATAAAATTCGTTGAAAACGGAGCTACGGTTCGGAAGTTATGGCATTTTGAATATCGTCGGAACCCTAACGATGCATGCATGTTAAAATTTATCCGATTACGAGCTAGGGTTTGAAAGTCGTTACACATGCTGGGAAGTCATGACCTAAAATATGGGTAGTAAGAAAGTGCTCTACGATACGATTCTAACGCAATTTGAATTACTAATTTTGGAGTGTTATTCATCAAGTTATGAACTTTCGAAAAATAACGCGCGAGAGGGATGAACTAAGACACATTTAAATTGGATCTACGTTTAAAATGCAAATCTTGGAATTGTGTTTGAACCATATTGTAGATAATTTCATAAGGTTTCCAGAAAGTCAAAATTTACTAACTTTGGAGCTACGGTGTAAAAGTTATCGATGTTTCAATCTTTACCCAAAAGGGAAAATAATACCCTAACCCTAGTTTCCTTTTTCGGGTTTACTTCTTTTTCTGAAAAGTCCCTACGGCTAAACCCACCCGAGATTTCACCCAAACCCTCAACTCTCCCTCTCTCTCTCTGATAGGCGGGACCGTCGGCTGCTGACAGGGATTTGGGGAACCAACCCCGGGGTGCCACCTCACCCCTCCCTCCTCACCCCCGGGGAGGAGCTAGGGCCCGGGAGCGACGGCGCTAGGGTTTTGGGGAGTAGGGGAGGAGAAGGAGAGCGAGACGCGGTCGGGACGCGTTAAAAAGGGGGCGGCGGTCGGGACCGGGTGGTGGGAACCGAGGGGCACCGCCCACGCCAGCCATCCCGCATCGGCGACGTGGGAGGCGAGTCCTGGCAGGCGGGCCCGGCGGCGGGGACGTGGAGGCCTCAACCTGACAGGCGGGCCCGGCGGCGGGGACGTGGAGGCCTCGACCTGACAGGCGGGCCCCACGGTTCAGTGGGAGAGGAGGCGTGGGGAGAGGCCGACGGGCGGGCCCCACGCGGCAAAGGAGAGAGGGAACGCGGACGAGGAGTGGGCCGGCCACAGGCGGCCCAAAGGCCTCAGCCCGATTCCCTTTTTTATTTTCATTTTTGTTTATCTTTTTCTTTAACACCAGTGCTGTTCCTGGCGTCATTTTATGTGCAAATTTTGCTCCAAAATTTCTGAAATTTTCACAGGACCTTCCACACATTATAAGGGACCTACTGCAGAAGTTTGAACTGATTTGGAGCTGGTTTGACCTGGTCTCTAGTTCAACTCCACGTTTTGACCTAATTCGGCGATGGAGCTACAGCTAGGTCTTTGGGCCTTCCAAAAATTCCAAAATTTTGCACATGACTGGAATGCACATATTCAAGTTAAATATAAAATTTTGGCAACTTTTCATCCACAGAGATATCACCCATTTACTTATGTACGATCTAGACCTTCCTCTCCAAATTGCTCCCTAACCCTAGGTTCAAGTGAGCGATACTAGGTGATTTGGGTGGAAATTCCGGGGAGAAGAGAGGGAAGGTTAGTCTGGTGATTCATCGACGGGGTCACTGATCACTCCACATGCCAATGTTAGTGCTGCTATTTGATACTTCAAATAAGTTGATTGGTGTTTGCAACAATTTCACCGAGGATGAGATATGTACGTATTCTATAAAGTTTCATCGTACTTTATCTTAGTTTAAATAAGGGGGGTGTGTGTGGGTGTTTATGCATGAAGATGATGACATGTATGCATGAATGTAGGGCGAAAAACCTAGTCGTCGAATTTGGGTATTACAGTAATACTCCCGGTTACCTTTGGAACATCGGAGAACTTCCGAACAGAAAAAATCATGTTTGGTGTAGTCAACGTTGAAACAGCGTACAATGCCATCTTGGGGCATCCAACTCTGGCCAAATTCATGGCGGCTACGCACTACGCTTACCAGTGCATGAAGATGTCTGGCCCAAATGGCCCCCGCGTCCACAAGACCTCCACCGTGACTACGGGCGACAGCATCAGATAACACCCCCTCCAAGTCAGAGAAAAGGTCCCACGATTAGTTCGGGACCAGGGCAAAAAGGTTTTCTCCTCAGCAGGACAACAGCTCCACAGGAGAAGTCGCTCGATCCAGGTCACTCGAGTTAGCGGTAAAAAGATAGTCGAGTCCCCTTAAAGATTTACTAGTCCAAGCACCTTCGGTAAGATCGCATAGTCATCACCCCTCCGATCGTCAGTTTGTCTCAAGTTGCACCAGCTCCATCCTCAAGTCGTCAAGCTACGAACAAGCTGATGATAAGACGCTTCGGGCGCCGTCGCCCAGCACGCGCGCTCGACAAAGCTACTGTGGCAGGTCACGACAAAGGGCACAGCAGTCCCTGGAGCAACCAACGACAACTCTGAAGGAGGGGATGATTTTTTTAAGTTTTTTTCTAGCAGTTTTTTCTTCTTACAATAGCTTGTAAAAGATACCTTAGTCAATTCATGGTTTTTATAAATATCAAGTCTTTTAGGTAAAATTTCTTCTAGACTGCCTATCCGAGAAACTTCTCGAATAAGATAGTCGGGGGCTGGATAAGTATGTGGCACCCAAAACTGGCTTATGCATAAACGTAACCAACGACTTGACCAAAAAAAAGGAAAGGGTTCCGCGCTGCAACCGTCAGAGATGCAAGGAAGACTCCTTAATGCGTCTGCAGGTGACAGGGGAAGCCACTGAGCCCCCCACCTGACCAGACCTAAGGGCCGGTCGACTAAGCTCCCTGGTTTCATGGCAAAGTCCCCCGACCACGAGTAAAGGAAGAAGAGAAGGTACAAATATGACTAAGCCAAAAGAACCTGCCTGCTTATCCATATCCTCGACTACTTTGAACAGAAGGCATCACGGATAGAGTGCTATGTGGTCGCCAAAAGGGAAAACGTAGAGCTTACTAACTTACGTCCAGCACCCCAGCAACAAGGGAACATAAGTTGTCGCTACGACCACGAAAGGCTGTACGAGGACCCCTTATCGCGTTTACTGATGACGAGGAGCCACGGAGCCCTCCATCTGACTAAACATAAGGCCTGGTCGATCGCAGTCAGTGGTAAACAAGCCAACTCACAAATCCTAAGTCAGGGGAAGGGGACGACGAGTTCGATTAAGCCTACGAAAACCCTCATGTCCGATAAACATTCACAGAGTAGTAGAGCACAAGTTTTCAGAAAACGAAAAAATACACAGATTAAGAGCATAAGTTACTAATCACAGTTTGTTACAAGAGTTATTTAGATAGACTGGGTGCCTGAACCCAGTCCGCAAAGGCATTGGCGGCACTCTGCACGGCACCGAGAAGCTTCTCTTCCTCATCCTCCGGCAGATCGGCATCAAGGGCCTCCAGAGATAACTCTAGGTACTGGCATTTGAGGAGGGCTAAGGCGAAGGCCAGGGCATCCCACATCCCTTGCTTGAGCTCCTCGTCGAGGAGCTTCTCGACAACGGGCTTCAGACGTGAGAGGGACGCCACCAGCTCCACCAGACGAATAGCCCTTGAAGGGCTGGGAAAGACGGTGACCCCAACCTCCATGAGCGTACGAAGAGCCTGGTCGAGGTCCTCCTCCAGTTTCCCAGTGTATGATCGACTCCGACTTAGAGAAGACGTTGCCTCGGAGAGGCGGGCCTTCACTTCTTAGAGCTTGGCCGCGTCCTGCGCCCATCGCCGCTCGGAGTCCGCAAGGCGCTTCTCCAGTGCCTCCTTCTCCGCTCGCCACCTCTCGGATTCTTCGAGTTGCTTCTTCAGCTCCTCGTTCTCTGCCCGGTGCACCTCCAGCTTAGTCTGCGCCCTTTGGAGCGGAGGAATCAGGGGGAGGATGCTCTGTCAAAACACAAGGTTAGTATGGGATATATAAATATTTTTTCTACTAACTCCGTGGATTACCTGTAGCATGGAGTAAATATCGACGCCTTTGGGCGCCAACACCCCCGGCGTGGGGAGCTCAGTCTGTACAACCAAGGGCGGCGCCGGTGTCTTTGCCGGGGGCTGCTCCTCTGCAGCAGCTTTAGCCGCAGCTCCGGTCGGGCGGATGGTCACCCTAGTCGGAAGAATCAGTTTCGTTACCCTTCAAAAGATAAAAGAAAGAAGAAAGAGAGATTCCAAAAAAATACCGAGAAGAAGACCCACCGGTGACGTTTCACCGGCAGTGAGGTTCCCTTCATCGGCACCTCCAAGCCCCGCTTCTCAGTGGGCACTAGCGGCAACTTTCCCTTGTCTGCAGGAAGGCCTACAACCGGCACGACCTCCTCCACGTGTGTAGGCATGGTGGGAGGTGCTGACTCCTCCGGGCAGGGATCACTCGAACCCTGTATCCCGACTACTTATTCCCACCATTCATGAAAAACCAAAGGGAAAATTTTAGTCGAGCACCGGTTTGTACCTAGGGTTGGGGGCTTGGCGGGGGTGAAGGAGCCCGAGTAGGAGGCTTCGCTCGGTAGCTTCCGCCATCGCCTCAGCCTCAGACAAACCTCCAACACTCGGGATTAGAGAGGTCGCACCGAGGACCTCGACCTCTTCCTCCTGAACAGGGGCGCTAGCCCACTCAGTCTCTGAGTCGGGAGCCCCGTGGCCTACTCACTGCAAAAGAACCCGTGTGGCGTTAGAAACGCCACACAAACAAGCCACGACCAGACAAAATAGAAACCATGGACTCACTGAAAAGATCTCCCTTTGTTCTTCAGGGCTAAGGTTGGGGATCGACAAGGGCACGTCAGTCCGGCCGCCCTGAGGAGATTGCTCGAATAGGTTGTTCAGCCTGTTTCGAAGCTCCTCGGGGGAAAGATCTAGACAACCAATCAAAAAATTTGACGGGTAGAACATGTTTCCGACTAAGAATGACACTAAGGAGTTCAGATACTCACCGAAGTCGAAGTCCCTAGTCTGGTACTTGCCTTCTGGGACCTCCCAAGCAGGGTCAACCCTCGACCAAAGGGGGCTAATCTGGTGCTGAAGGAAGTCCCTCGGTGACATCCCACGCCGACAAGCCTCTGTTGGCGAGATCGGCAATGTCGCCAACGAGGGCTTTTAGCCACTTGGTTTCCTTCGGGGCCTCCGACCAGCACTTTGTCGGAAGAGGCGCTAGCCAGCGGTAGTAGATCCCTGCAGAGAGTGGGGGCTAACAATAGGACCACCTCGAGTGCCAGCCCGACCACGAAAATTTCTGGGAAGAGGAGATGTAGGCATCCTTCCTCCCTTCCCGGAGTCGGAATCCAGCGCCACCGATGACTCCTCCGCCGCTAACTTTCATCCAGCGGAGGTTGTAGTAGTACCTCCACAGCTCCAGGCTTGGCCTGATGCCGAGCTAGGCCTCACACAGGTGTGCGAAGACCGCCAGCATCAAGACCGAGTTCGGGTTGAGGTGGATCAACTCGAGCCCGTAGAACTGGAGGACGAGGAGGAAGAAATGCGAGGGCGGTAATTGGAAGCCACACCGAAAGAAGTCTGCGAAGACGACGGTCCAGGTTGTGTCTGGACTCAGGACCGTCTCCTTCACAGCCTCCCGGTGAGGCACGAACACTTCCGGGAGGATGACCTCCTCCGATACTAGCTTCTTGAGGGCGGCGGAATCCATTACCGAGGCCTCAAACTCGGGAATGATGGAAATCGGCCCTCCCGAAGGATCCTCCACCGGCTTCTGGGGCTTAGGAGAATTCCTTGCGGCATTCTTCTTCCCCATGATCATTGACAATGATCGGAAACGACGAGGTGGAAGTTTGAACGTAGGAGCACAAGAAAAAAGATGAGAAGTGCTAAGAGATAGAGAGCAATGCGGGCAAAACCCCAATCCTCAGTCTCTTAAAAGATTTGAATTGTGCCTGACCAAAGCACGGTTAACGGCATGATCTGTTCGATTGTATTAAATGCGAAACAGTTACTTTTCCCGCATGCGAGACGACGTGAGAAAACATGGGTCTGACAACCCACGACCCCGCTGAGCGCGTAATGCCTAGGCTAACGTCAGCCGAGCAATAACGCAAAAAAGAAAAGATTCTTCATCACCACGCGAAAATTCTGCCATGACGTTCAGTTTCCTAGAAATTTGCCAGGCGAACGCATGTGTACAATCAGTGGATCAGATTAAACTAGAAAATAGTTCTCGGGTAAGCGAACCCAGAAAATACCTCGGATTACTCAGAAGTTTACTCCGACCAGGACATCCCGACTACCCAGTAGAGATAGTGCCTACTCGGGGAAGTTGTCGAAGAAGTGCTCGTTTTCACCTACTCGGAGTGGTACCCCGACAAGGGCAAATTTCTTACAGAACGGTCATGACCTCACTTCACGTACTAATGGGGGGGCTTGACGATGGATAGTACAGTATCCCGTATATTAGAAAATATCCGTACACGATTCCCTGGATTACCAGAGTGCACCACGTACCAGTTAAGGATCCCAGGATGATAAGGTAACCCCTCGTAAGGAGGGAAGATATCCTTTAAACTAGGGATGCGATCCCAATGTTTAAGAAAGCCAGAGTCTTACCTAGGTCAAAGTCTATGACCAGTACGACCAGATGAACCCCCTATAAAAGGATCAGCAGTCCCATAGGGGAGGGGAAGCCTTTCTAGATCCAGAAGCCCTAGCTATTCCTACGAGAAGACCCGCCACCTCGAAGGAGTCGAGCTCAGTGGGACTAGTTAGATTAGTCTACGATTAGGCCTAGGGTAGCCACTAACATACACATCCCTTGTAAGATGATTCTCTGAGCAATATACACGAATAGGACGTAGGGTTGTTCTCCTGAGGGAGGCCCGAACCTGTATAAAAAAGGCATTTCCTTGCTGTCAGATCTCTTGGTCTTGTGCCCTAGAGGTCCCTACCCCCCCGTATCACAGTTCCACGAATACCGTAAGATTAGCGGTGTACCGATCATCGATAGTATCCTAATATAATACTATGCCTTCTCTAGTCCAACTGGTAACCTACTAGTACACAATATTCAATACAAACTCAACAAAATCCACCTTGGCGAATATGTCATTCGCCACCTTGAAGCTATTTTGTATGAACCTCCGTGCACCTTGGACTTTGAGATTCACATTTGCAGCTCAATGACCTGAACCGCTGATGAGACTCCATTGCTACTCCCTGGCTCCACCATGACTCCACCTGCACCTATATTTCCTTCTTCATTCATCACTTGAAACTGAAGAAACTTTACAGCCATATCCTGAGTCATCTCACAATATGTCTCTGCCTGTCGTGCGTCTTCAGCCGCACGCCTCGCTACAATTCCCATGTTGAGCCTCCGCAGCCCTGGTTAAAGATCTCCTAGGTAGCCAGCCCACACTTCTTCCAACCCCGCTGCTTTTTCCTCCATCAATTTGTCCACAATTGATGTCGAGTCCAACGCCTCACTGTTGGTGTTACGGGGCCCAGGGTCCCCTAAACCGCTGGCAAAGGCCCAACTTGATGCCACGTCGCTGAGGACGTGGGAGTTAAGAAGAGGTGCCCGGGGGCTCACCCCGAGCACTGTTCCACTTGGCTAAATCAAGGGGTGCCCTGAGTCGTCCCTTAATGGCGTTTCTCAAAGGGCCCAAGGCGACTTGGTACCCACCCGGGACAAAGCAAGCAGAAGTGCTCAGGGGCTTACCCCGAGCACCCAAGCAGAAGTGCTCAGGGGCTCACCCCGAGCACCCAAGCAGAAGTGCTCGGGGGCCCACCCCGAGCACCCAAGGTGACCTGGCCTCCGTCCAGGGTGCCGAGTGCCTCGCCCAAATGATGGAGCGGCCTAGGAGGCGTGCTCGGGGGCTTCTGATCCCGGGAGCCCCGAGCACCCCTTGAGGGCCCCTTCTCAGTCCGCGTGGCTCAACAGGCGCATTTAATACCTGTGTCGGGCGCATTTAATGCCTATGTCAGGTGCATTAAATGCCCGTCTACTCCAAGTCCTTGTAGACCAGAGGCGATGTCCTGACCGGTTCCCATCCCCCCAAGTGATAAGCCCTGTCAGCTATCAGTCTTGGAGGGGATGGAGAGGTCTGACACCTCTTTTTGACTTTGAGGGCGTGCCTCCGCGCGCCCATACGCATGCCCTCTGCACCTGGTCCGTGGGGCCCGGGTAGTTGCAGCATAGCCCGTGTCAGGAGACGTCAAATCTTCACCTCCTAACATGTCCTCATCATGATGATCTGGTTCCCAACCAAGGCGTGACCGGCACTGTTCTGCTACAGCGAATCTCAACCACCGGCGTGGCTTGCCCACGCCCGTTCCTTCCGCGACAAGTTTCGTGGGAAGATATTTACCTTTCGGCCACTGTGGTGATCCCCGGATATATAAGGGGAGAGCCGCGGCCATGCAGAGGCATCAATCGGCGAGGAAAGGATCAGAGCCTGAGATCTTTTTCTTAGGCAACATAACCTTAGACATAAAAACCATAGAGGAAGAAGAACTGGAGCGCGTGTGCTGCTAGTTCACCGTAATCTCTCCACATATTCTCAAATACACTCAAAGCAGGACGTAGGGTTTTACACCTAGAAGGTGGCTTGAACCTGGGTAAATCACCGTGTCTTTCCTATTTCCATATCCCACCAGGCCCTAGCTCCGGCGTAGCTCCGTAGAACTGCACCTCCCCGGCCGAATCCCAAAGGGGGTCCTTCCGGATCACCGATACCGGCGTTTGTACGTCGACACTCACCTCCGGACCACCGAGTACTCTGCTCCTCCAGATCACATGTTCTCCATATTGGTCGTAGCTTCAACTCCCGAGATCTCGTCCCTTGAAGCCTCCCCCCAACCCCTGCTTATATAGTAATTCTTGGATTCCTACTTCGAGTCCCTCTCCTTCCAAAATTCAGAATCCAATTTGAATTTAAGCAAACAACGACTTTCTTCCTGAAATCTGGCTCGAAAACCTACAAAAACACGTCCTGGGCCTCCACAAGCCTCCTAGGCTGCCCCACGCCTCCTGGGCCCCTCCCGGGCCCCCAGGTCCCAACTAGGCCCCTCCGGGTCGCCAGCGCCTCCCCCCCGGGCCAAATCCGCCCCCCTCCCCCGCGCTGACTAGGCCACGGCACCCACCTGGGTCGGGGGTAGCACCCAGCTGGGCCGCACGAGCTGCACGCCTGGACCGTGTCGTCTGCCTGGGCCGGCGGCATTCGCGCCTGGGCCGGCCTTGCCCGCCGCCTAGGTCACGGAGCCCGCTCGGCCTGGCCGCCTGCGCCGCCTGGGTCACTGCCCGGCCCTGCCAGGCCGCGCCCGAACACACCTGGGCCGCGCCGGCCGTTCGCTTGGGCCGCCGCCAGCGCCCTGGGCCGCCACGCACCAGGTCGCCCGCCTGGGCCTCGGTTGCACACCTGGGTCGTGCCCCCTCGGCTGGGCAGCTGCGTGCCAAGCCACCTGCCTGGGCATGGGCGCCTCAGGCTGTCGTGCCTCCTTCCGCGGCCGACGTCGTAACCTACTCATACACATATTCGACACAAAATCAATATTTTTCATGGTCAGTTAGCAAGTATTCTCTATGTTGTTAGTAATGCAAGTAACATGACTGTTGCGGGAGGTCATCCCAACCACCCAGCCGAGGTACCCCCAAGTCTTTCCCCCAGTAATGCTAACTCTATATCCAATCTTTGTAAGTGTGCAGGAATGCAAGCGACACCCGGACGAGGTGCGGAGGCGACACTCGAACAAGGTGCGGGTACGACACCCGGACGAGGTGTGGGAGCGACACCCCAGATGAGGTGCGGATGAGGCGACACCCGGACGAGGTGTGGGAGCGACACCCGAACGCGGTACAGGCGCGACACCCGGGCGAGGTGTGGGAGCGACACCCGGACGAGGTGCGGGCATGACATTCGAACAATGTGTGGGAGCAACACCCGGACGAGGTGTAGGAGCGACACCTGGACGAGGTGCAGGCACGACACCCGGACGAGGCGACACCCGGACAAGGTGCGGGAGCGACACACGGACAAGGTACGGGCGCGACACCCGGACAAGGTGCAGGAGTGACGCACGGAACAGGTGCGAAGTCAATGGGGGGCGATGTGGGCCACGGGAAGAGGTGCCAAAGCCCTAGACGAATGACATCCTAACCCAGATAGAGGTCGGGGATGCTTGGAGAAAGGCACTGAACGAGATGGCGATCCAGACCGGCGAGATGCATCTGGCATATACCCGCTAATATAGTAAGTAGAGGCGAGGGAAAGAATACGAACTGGTCCGGAGCCCTGTGATGTAAAGCAAAGCATTACCGAAAACTGCCTAGGGGCAGACATGTATTTTAACTTGTAAGTCGCTCCTGTCTATATAAGTGCAGGATGGCATCCCCAGGAGGGGAGAGGGATGAAGGATTTTTCCAGCACACCCACATTCGTATATCTTCTACATTTTCGATATTAATCTTCGGTGAGAATTCTGAGCTAGTGGTAGGGAGAGCTTGGATCGCCACGTACGTCGTCAACTTAGCACTTTGGCCTTAGGGACCGGGGTGTCTTTTTTTTTGAGATAGACCGGGGTGTCTTAAGTTTACTGTCCGAGGACAACTTCGTCGATAATCACAATGTCGAGGTACTTTTGTAGTACTTCGTCTGGCATGATAGCGTAGTTCGTTGGTTTGTACGAGGATTCGGGTGTGCAACTGCTCTCAATAGAATAAAGATAGTAATAAAAGAATTCCGTGTTAATTGGTTGGTTAATTGTGGCGTTAGAGCAGTCACTGCGTTCGTAATTCAACAGCTATTGCATTTCGATACTTGTCATTTTACATACAGATTGAATTGAATTTCAGGCTAACTATCTGGACTTTATAGATTGAATTTAATGTTTTTGTATTGGATATGGATTTCTGTGAGTTTTCACTCGTGTGATGGTGGTTGGAAACTCAGACTGTAACATCTCAATTTTGTGATTTAAAAATATATATTTAAAATAGCATTTTTATCTTCTTTGGTTGGTCTTTGTTGAATTAGAATCCTGCTTATCTGAATTTTCTGAAATTAAAACGAATTAATACGATAATTATTCTCAGCTCAAATTATTTAATCAAGTTTACAATAAAAAAATATTTCTCTTGAGTTTTTTTGGGAGTTCAATTCGTATTGCCTAGCTCATTAGAAAACTCAATCTTTATTTAAGCCTGAAATCAAATCTTCTTCTCAATTTGCACTTTCGGGCTGAATTCCTTACCTTCGCCCATCTTTTGCCTAGCAAAATCCTAGTACAAGTGGCCTCAGCCGCAAAGTAACGATCAAATCAAATGCTTACATCAACGAAATCCTACCAAAACATACATCATTTGACATGACCAAGCGCTCCTTAAAAAAAAGTATTACATAAGGACTTATAAAATAAGATTTTTATTAGAAGCCTCTTTAACTCGCAGAAATATCAAAGGAAACAATTCAATTCCAATAAAAAACAGAAAAAAGAAATTTGTGAATCAAAGAGGTATAAAAATCATATCAAAACTTCTTTCCACCAAATTTACAAGAGCGTCTGCAAACCAAACAACAAACTGCACTACCTCAGAAAACCCCTTCACTGACGGGCACTAAAACCCCTTCACTGACGGGTTTCCGGCCCGTCACTAACGTCGCGTCAGTGGAAGTCCAACTTTCACTGACGGGCACGAAGCCCATCAGTAGATGTCAACTATTACTGACGGGCCCAACTCGCCCGTCAGAAGAGATGTAGTTCAGGGCGTCCGGACAGTGCCTTTCACTGACGGGCAATTATAATAAGCCCGTCAGCGATGATACATTTCCACTGACGTGCACGTTTATGTGCCCGTCAGTAGATGTCAACTGTTACTGACGGGCACAACTTGCCCGTCAGCAGAGATGTAGTTCAGGGCGCCTGGAAACATCCTGGCAACACCTTTCACTGACGGGCACTGATACCTCGTCCGTCAGTGATGATATATTTTCACTGACGTGCACGTTTATGTGCCCGTCAGTGAAAGTATGGTCACACTTTTTTTTAAATTATTTTCTGGAAACGCAATATGAATAATATACAGCAATTAATATGTCAAATATTAAGCATATGTAACATTTAATATCAGAAATACGAATCACATATACCAAATTAATATCACAAATAGTAAATACAATATAAAAACAAGTTTACAACGAATTAAAACGACAAACAATTGCATTTAACAATGTTTATTCTCAGTAGCCCTACTAATCTACGTCTACGACGCTTCGCTAGTACTTGCAGGGCGGCGGGAAGGGGGTAATTGGACTCCCGCGTAGAAATCTCCGCTTGGCCGGATGACGTCGTTGTTGATGATGTACGCGAAGGTCTTCTGGATGCGGGCAAAGTCCTTCCTCCAGTCGTACTTTTCCTCGGCCAGGTCGTGTATGAAGTTATTGAACTGGTCCCGGCTCCACTGAGGGTTCTGGGACATGACGAACGCGTCCATGTGAGCGCAGACGTAATACCCACATGTAACACTATTTTCCGGCTGTTGCCTGCAAGGGAAGTTGAATTTGTGGGTCAGCTTCTTGCTCTTGCTCTCTGCTCCTCCCCCCCGCAAGTTGTATTCCCAAAAGGCGTCTTCCAGAACTTGCTTAATTCCTGAGAAGTCCCGGTTGGCACTTCTTTGGGAATCAAAATAGTATATGAATCTGGAAGGCTTGTGGATGACGATGAGGATCCAGTGATCGCTGCGTAAAGGGTAACAAAGGAATATAAACATACGGGGATACGTGATTAAGAACAGCAAACTAGGAACGCTAGTAAGTAACTTACGGGGGGTTGTATGGCATGAGCAAGTGGTCCTTATCCTTATGGTATATCAATGAGGCGGTGATATAATCTGTTAGGACCTGCTTCGTGGTTTGTATATAGTACTCGTTCATGAGTACCGGATCGATTATTCCAAAAGCGCAGCTGCGCAGACGCCTAGACTCTTGAGCTTGGTAAAGCGCCCATAGCCTGACGAGCATGGTGTCGAGCCGGAAGAGGTTGAACAACATAAAGATATCTTCAAAATTGATGTCGAAGGTGTCGTGCTGTCTGTCCAGGAAGAAACCGAAATCTTTAGGCACCTCGACCTTAAAGTGTTACACATAATCATCCCGATTCCGGGCTCTCATCATGATCGTGTCATGGAGCATTTTCATCTGCGTGGGTAACCTCTGCACCTCATCATCTGGGAGCAAGGGCTCACCTGCCTCGTACACTATTCGTCGAGGCTTTTTGTTGGCTTCGGCAGATGTCTGGAAGGATAAGGCCTTCTTCTTGCTGTCCTTGCTTGCCTCCTTCAAAGCGGTGCCGCCCCGCCTGTGTGGTCTTTTTCTTTTCCTCTCCGGATCCGGAGAGGAGGCCCTCTTGCCTCCCGTCAACGCTTCGCCCACCGCTGCATTGAGCGTGCTTGGAGATAAGATCTTTTTTTCCGCTGCGCTCGGGTCATGGCGATGCTTGGTGCGCTTCTCACGGGGCGGCGAGTCCTTCTTGGCTTGCTCCTCCTCCTGGGACGGAAGGATCGCCGTGTGCTGCTGCCCGCCAAGATCGATGTCGTCCCGACCATCGAACTCAGGCGGCGTCCTGCACACGCCGAGCGGAGACGGTCCAGCTCCGGCTGATGGAGAGGGGATCGTTGACGTACCAGGAGATGACACCCCGAGGATAGTTATCTGGCTCTACGGCCACAGGATGTAGTACCCTTTGCAGTCTCCCAGCTTCGTGACATCCTCTTCAGGGGCGACAGGGACTGTGACGTCACTGAACTCGGCGACGACGCGGTCCACCTGCACCCTCGCCATGTGGGGAGGTACTGCAACGTTGTGGCATGTCGCGCCCTCCGCCGTTGGGAAGACTAGGCCATGTGCGACCGTCTTCTTCACGCCAGGCAAAGGAATTGTGAGGTGGCATTTCGTGGGGTCCTGCGTAACAAACATTGTGTCGAATTAGAACATTGTTATCTGCACAATTCTATTAATTAATTGATTCATGGTGGCGACGAAGCTTACAGCGATGCCTTCGACGGGACTTGGCGACTCGGGGGCATTGTCGGAGGCTGAGGCGCAGCTGCTCCATCCAGCAGGATAGGAGCCCTGATGTCCATGAGGATGGACAGGTGGCCGAGACGCATCGTAGCCTCTAGACGCTAAGAATTCTTGGGCCGCCTTCTTGCCAGCCTCCTCGGCTGCCCTTATCATCTCCTGCATTAGAGATGTTTGCCTTCCTCTCCTCCTCTGGCGGGCAGCCTCACGGTCCTGGGGAAACACTGCGTCCCAGATAGCGCCGCTCCCGACCCCCCGGACACGCCCTGTCTTCTCCTTCGTCCCTAGAGCCTGCGAGAGATGGTCTTCCCACCTCTGGCTCTGGACGGATTCCTGGGAGCTGGCGGGCTGCTGGGACAGCTGCCTCTGCAACATAAACGGCACAACGTACGGACCGTTAGCGAACTGGAAGCACAACAGCATATTCGAAGAAGACATCGGGTTAATCGAATTTACCAATCTTTCGGAGACCGCCTGGAGCTCAGGGTCCGTGATGATAGGAGTCTCAGTGGCTGGGTCCGAAACTGTGTGCGCCCTCATCCAGATCTGGGCGCGTTCCTGCTCGATATCGGCGAAGGGAACCGGTTTCCCAGCCGCTATCAGCGCGGCGTCCTGTTTCTCCCAGATCGGTCTCTTCCCGGGAACACCTCGGCTGCCAAGGTGGTGGGGGAATTTGTTCTTCGCGCGCAGCTCCTTCGCCCGGTGACTCTTCTCCTTGAATTCGTCACTCTTCATGTCCGCAACGAACTCCTCCCAGTGCTCGAGTTCTACCTTTGGCCATTTCTGTTTGATTACAGTATCGAAATCGGCGTCTAGCAGTTTCCTTGCTTCATATCGCCATGTCCTTAGCGCGGCACACATGATGCTGTCCGCTTTTCTTTAGACTCTTTCCTTGTCAGCCTCTGGGACAGCATACTTATCCCAGAGCTTGTCGAAGAGGACCCTTTTCTAGCCGTCCGTCATTTTCTTGAAGTCCTGGCAGGTGATCCTGACATGCTCGCGGACGATGCACCCGCACGTGTTGCTGAACGACTTCGCTGCCTTCTCAGGACTTGCAGGAACACCTGTCACGCCGACCCGGGTGACGACGAACGTCTCGTTCGTCAGCTGGTTCCCTCCTCTAGGGTTGTACCGTCTCTTCGCCTTCTCTGGTGCTGACGACTGCTCCGGCGCCTCATGTTCCTCTGACCCTGACTCGCTTGATCGAGAAGCGTCTGACGAGCCAGACGCACTCTCTTCATCTCGCGCCGACTCAATGGCCGGAGGTACATTCTCCGTCTGGACGGCAAGTTCAATGGCCGACTCGGGGGCTGTTCGATCGGTTAGGAGCGGGGCGTCAATAGGGGCGGCCACGTTTAGGGGCGCCGCGATGTCATCATCTACGCGGGCTACTTCCTGGGTTGGTGACGATTCCATTTCCGATATATTAAGAAACTGAAACAAGCATATATTTTTGAGGACACAAAACTTCAGTAATTCTGGGAGAGAAGCAGCCAGTCATTTAGCATATCCTCAATTAATTTGAAAGAAATAATACACGGAGTAGCAATATAACACCCTGCTTATAAAAAAAAGACGATGATGCCAGCAAACACCCGTGGCATGCAATTCAAATATCATATCTAGTGCTGACATAAGATGTAAGTGATAACAAACCTTCAATTTCTTTTTCTCTTCCAAATACATGTACACATCTGTATCTAAAATATTTGAATCCAAATAGTCATCACTTCAGGCATTGCAATAATTAGAAACCAAATACTACACAACTACACTTCACAACTGCTTTAAAGTTTAATAGCAGAACAGATTTTTTAATCAATTGAACAAATGGAACTTTTCATGAACACCTTAGAGCCAAACTACAGATAGGGCCTCAGGGACCCTCATGAATTTTTAGCAAAAGGAAAAAAGGAACAATCATTCTATTGTTCAACACAATGTTTTCTTCTCTCCTATCACGCTCATACCCATTCATCAACAATAAATAGCATGTGAAAGATTCCACCAAAGATCTCACAATTTATTTTGGAGACTGCAAAATTATCCAACCTTCCCTTTAAAATTCTCAATTCACAGCACAATCACAGCAGCTTCATATCTAGGCCTAGTCTACCTTGGCCTAAGGTTCCTCTGCAAGTCCATACTCAACAGGTAAAAAATTTCCAAATAAAAACATACAAAATCAATCCATCACTGGGCAAAGCACAGATGTATCACCATCTATGCACCTTCTCTCTCTTCTCTCTAGAGCCTCTTCTGTTTCTTCATTTCACCAAGCAGTTCAAAACATAAAATGTGGTGAAATCATTCATAGCCATAGACAAATGTTGAATGGAAACTGAATAATTGAATGGAAACTGAATAATTGATCCATCCAATAACTGAGGAAAGAAACCCTAAATAGCAAATCCAACAAATACATCGAGCGGTTTGGGGTTTCTACCTCTCCTCCCTTGGAGCAAATCCTTCCAATCTGCGAGAATGCCGAAGAGGGGGCTCGGGGAGGCGGCGCACGGGCTCGGGGAGGCGGCACACGGGCTCGAGGAGGCGGCGCACGGGCTCGGGGAGGCGGCGCACGGGCTCGGGGAGGCGGCGCACGGGCTCGGGGAGGCGGCGCACGGGCTCGGGGAGGCGGCGCACGGGCTCGGGGAGGCGGCGCACGGGCTCGGGGAGGCGGCGCACAGGCGCGGGGAGGCGGCGCACGGGCTCGGGGAGGCGGCGCGGGCTCGGGGCGGCGCGCGGCAGCCTGGCGGCGCAATATAGAGAGGTTCGCAGCTGGTTCAAAATAGAACGCGCGAGGACGATGAAAATTTCGCAAAGTCCCATCTTATATAGTCCCGGGATAGCACCACTGACGGGCCATACACGGTGCCCGTCAGTAGAAATCCTCTACTGACGGGCCATACACGGGGCCCGTCAGTAGAAGTTCATTACATGTACTTTGAGGTTCTCAAAATCACTGACGGGCACGTTAGTAAAACCCGTCAGTAGAAGTATATTAGGGTTTGTTCTTGTCAATCTAATCACTGACGGGCTCGTTCATATCACCCGTCAGTGGATTTCTTCTACTGACGGCTGATTCAAGTTGCCTGTCAGTAGAAGTACATAATCTGTACTTCTATTCTCGGCATCACTGACGGGTACGGTTATAAAACCCGTCAGTGGAAGTATATTAGGGTTTGTTCTTGTCATCCTTACTTCTATGTTTGCGGAGATTTAGAGGGTGAAAAGAAGGGCTAATTTTATGGTTTGCGCAGTGGACTTATGGGCTAATTCTTGGGTTTTCGGCGTGGACTTAGAGCATAGACCTAGCTATTTCACGAAGTTCCAAACATATATATTCCTTGAATCTGAATTACTCTAAACATTCACAAATTAAACATGCAACACGTGCCTAGCTATTAACCATTCAATTCACTAAAATGATATTATTACATATTGTGGTTCGTTCTGAATTGATCGGAAACCTAGATTTCATTGTCTTCGACACGCTTCTCAATAGTACTTCTGATCTTCTTGGTGGTATACGTCAGGCCTTCGTCGTGGCTGCGTCTTATGTACGGGCACGCATCCTGAGAACTTTTGCGCCTCTTGCTCGTTCGATCATCAACATCTTCTTCTTCTGTGTCCGGATCATCGAACTAGTCGTAGTCCTCTTCGTCAACTACGCCATCGACTCCGACAATACTCCTTTTCCCTTTCCTCACGACAACGCGCTTCTTATTCTTTGGGTCTGTTATGTAGAACACTTGGGCGAGCTGTTTGGCTAATACCCATGGCTCATCTTTGGGACTGATTGATTTGACTTGTCGTGACTCCATAGGGATCGGTGGAGGTATCACCATGGTACTGGTGTTCATATCTTCGATTCTGACGTCTTTCGCCCATCTGACACGAAACATGGGGATCTTGGTCACCGTGTAGTCAAGTTCCCAGATCTCTTCGATCACGCCGTAGTACCTACACTTCTTGCCATGATGACTAGTTCTAGACTCCTACGTTACACCGCAGTTCTGGTACGTACTGCGCCGGTCTTGAGCCTCGGTATAGAATGTGTATCCGTTGATATCATACGATTGCCACGTGACGACTTTGCTATCGGGTTCTTGTGACAACATTCGGATGGTTTCTTCTTCTCTATTTGTCGGCTCCCTTTCGTACCAGTAGTCCTTTAGCCACCGGGAGAACTTGGCGTTATGTTCTTTCATGAGCGCAACTGTGCCCTTTTTCGGATTCGCTTCGCGCAACTATTTCATGTGGATCTGAATATAAGGCCGTACCACAGCCAAGTGTTGCAGCACCACGAAATGTGCCCTATTGTAGTCATCTGATCTTTCCGATCGATACACATGTAAATTTTTATGCCCGATCGCACCTTTACCGTCGAGCCTGCCTGTGTGCCGCGAAACTGGAACACCTATAGGTTTCTGGTCACGCATGTAATCCGTGCAGAACTCGACGCCCTCTTCGGTAACATAGCCTTGGATGATGCTACCTTCCGGATGCGCTCTGTTACGAACGTAGCGCTTGATAACCCCGTTGTACCTTTCAAACGGGTACATGTTGTGCAAAAACACGGGACCGAGGTCCAGTATCTCCGGGACGATATGGATCATAAGATGTACCATGACATCGAAGAATGCTGGAGGGAAATACATCTCAAGTTCGCATAGTATGACAGTGATCTCGGCCTTCAGTTTCAGGCAGCGTTGCACCGTGATTGACTTCTGACAGATAGTGTTGAAGAAGTTACAAAGATCCGTGATCGTCTTGCGGACACCTGGCTCCATGATACCCCTAATTGCGACAGGCAGTATCTGTGTGATCATCACGTGGCAGTCATGAGACTTCATGCCAATCAGTCGATGAGTCTTCATGTCAACAAGTTTCCGGATGTTTGCGGAGTAACCCGAAGAAACTTTGACACCATAGAGGCATTCGCAGAGGCTATGGAGCTCGTCTCTACTCAGAGTGTAGCAGGCAGCAGGACAGCTGGTCTTGACTCTGATACCATTCTTCCCCGTCTTGGTCGTTTCTCTGGTTGCCCACAGCTCAGGTCTTATATTCATATGTTGCATGTCTGCTCGTGCCTTCGGCCCATCCTTTGTCTTGTCCGGAATATTGAGCAAGAGACCTAGCAAGCTGTCGCAGATATTTTTCTCAACATGCATTACATCAATGCTATGACGTGTGTCTAGGTGAGGCCAGTAAGGCAGTTCCCAGAAAACAGATTTTCTTTTCTAGACGCCCTTTACCGGCGGTTGTTTCTTTCCTTTCCCTGGCTCAACTTCATCCATTTCATTCAAGAGATCGTAGATTTCTTGTCCGGTCTTCTCGCGAGGCTCCGGACGGATTTCTTTTGTTCCGTCGAACCTTTCCGTGTCCTCTCTCCATGGGTCGTTCATGGTGAGCCACCTTCGGTGTCCCATGAACACGATTTTTCTAGAGCCCTCTAAGAAAACACTCGTCGTTTCTTCCATGCACCTAACACATGCCTCGTATCCTTTGGTGCACTGACACGCGTTGTTCCCGTACGCGGGGTAATCTTGCACCGTTGTGAACAGCAGGCCTTTCAGAGTGAAGAACTCTTCTCTGTCCGCGTCCCAGACCTGAGCCCCTTCTTCCCACAGCGTAGCTAGCTCGTCCTTCAGTAGCTGTAGATACACGTTAAGATCCATTCCAGGTTGTTTTGGCCCTTGAATGAGAGTAGACAGGTGCATGTACTTCCGCTTCATGCACAACCACGGAGGGAGGTTATAGATCCAAAGAACAACGGGCCATGTGCTGTGTCTGCTGCTCATGTTGCCGAATGGATTTATTCCGTCCGTACTCATACCGAACCTGATATTCCTCGGATCACTACCAAAATCTGGGTATTCGGCGTCGATTGCCCTCCACTGACAAGCATCGGCTGGGTGTCTCAACACCCCGTCCTTTCTTCTCCCCTCTTCGTGCCAACGCATCAGCTTTGCCTCCTTCTTGTTACCAAATAAACGCTTCAGACGGGGGAGGACTGGAAGGTACCATACAACCTTTGCGGGGGCACCACTCGTCACTTCTTCCTCGTCATCGTCTTGGTTTCTGCCCCGGTTATATCGAGATGTGTTGCACACCGGACATTTGTCCAACTCTCTATACTCCCTACGATAAATAATGCAGTCGTTTCGGCAAGCGTGGAGTCTCTCTACATCCAATCCAAGTGGGCAGACCACCTTCTTGGCTTCCTCGGTGCTCGTAGGCAACACGTTCTCCTTTGGAAAAACCGTCGCAAGGTAAGCCAGTATCTCATCGAAGCTTGCGTCCGGACAGTTGTGGGCTGCCTTAATCCTTAGAAGTTCTAGCGTGACTGACGGACGCGTGTGCTCAGGATCGCAGGTGGGATACAGCGGTTTTGTCGAGTCTTCCATCAGTTTCGCAAACTTTGTGACCTCTCTTTCATCCTCGGGGTCTTCGACCACCTGGTCCGCCATGTGACTGTCCCTCAACATTTCAGCCAAATTGTTCCCCGCCTCCCCCGTCAAGTCGTCCCTACATTCCGAAATATGGTCTTCATCTACTTCTGCGTCTCCATGTCTGGCCTCTTCTTCTAAACATTCACGAGTAGCTAAAATTTCTTTCTCCTCCTCACCGTGACTTGTCCAACGTGTATAACCTTCCATGAAACCTTTAGTCAACAAGTGTAGCTGCAGCATGCCTCTCTCCCTGAACATTATCGTGTTCTTGCATACGGAACACGGACAACGCATCTTGTTCGCACCCTTTTTCTCCCTATCTTCCTCGGCCACATCTAGAAACCCATTCAGAGTATTGATGAAACTCCGTGTTGCCCTTTCGCCGTACATCCAACTTCGATCCATCGATCCCTACAACAACAAACTGATTGAGTATAATCCAAATTAATAAAGTAATCACAAAATTTATTATTTTCTTTCATGTATTATATCGTACCAAATAGAAGTCGCTCGCTAGCCTTCGAAATAGGGTACGGAGAGGGAGGAGGAGAAGGGAGGAAATTAAGAGAGGGGAGGGAAGAGAGGAGGGAGGGAGGAGGGTTAAAAGAGCTAGATCTATCAAGATATAGATTGTGTATTTAGGGAGGAGAAGGGAGGGAGGGAGGGAGGAGGAGAGGGAGGGAGGGAGGAAGGAGAGGATTAATTAATGGAGGGAGGAGGAGAGGAAGGGAGGAGGAGAGGGAGGGAGGGAGGAGGGAGGAGGGAGGGAGGGAGGGGAGAGGGAGGGAGGATCTAGATCTAGATCTAGATCTAGACCTAGCTAGATGAGGAGGGAGGGAGGAGAGGGAGGGAGGAGAGGGAGGAGGAGGAGCAGCAGCTGGCCGTCCGGATGCAAAATCGCCGGAGCTGTGCAGCTGGCCGTGTTGAGGCGCGCGAGCTCACCGGCCAGCTGCCGGTAGCGAACAGTTTTAAGGAGTTCCAGTACTATCACTGACGGGCACACTATACTACACCCGTCAGTGATAAGCATCCAGACAATCACTGACGGGCAATCATGGGAGGCCTGTCAGTGCTAACGCCACCATCACTGACGGGCATTATTAATAAAACCCGTCAGCAGAAGTACTTCTGCTGACGGGCGTTTATGGAACGCCCGTCAGTGGTAACGCAACCACCAGAGGCACTGCAATGTTTTGTCCCACCTCGCCGAGCGAGCTGCGCGCGGACTTGTTTAAAAGGGTAGCTGCGCGTCGGTCGTTCGAAATCCTCACAACTGTCACTGATACTTCGAGCCACGGCCGGTCCCTTGCGCGGCCTGGGCTCGTGGGCCTGGGCGCTGTGCTCGGGATAGGCCTTTGGCCGGTCCCTTGCGCGGCCCGGGCACGTGGGCCTGGGCGCTGTGCTCGGGATAGGCTCGTGTGCCAAATTTTTTTCCTGAAGTAAGGACAATCACTGACGGGCCCCTAAATAAGACCCGTCAGTAGAAGTTCTTCTGGCTCCATAACCCTAGCTACACCACTGACGGGCATTATTAGTAAAACCCGTCAGCAGAAGTACTTCTTCTGACGGGCCTCTGTGGGAGGCCCGTCAGTGGTAGAGCTACCACCACAGGTACTGCAATGTTTTGTCCCACCTCGCCGAGCGAGCTGCGCGCGGACTTGTTTAAAAGGGTAGCTGCGCGTCGGTCGTTCGAAATCCTCACTACTGTCACTGATACTTCGAGCCACGGCCGGTCCCTTGCGCGGCCTGGGCTCGTGGGCCTGGGCGCTGTGCTCGGGATAGGCCTTTGGCCGGTCCCTTGCGCGGCCCGGGCACGTGGGCCTGGGCGCTGTGCTCGGGATAGGCTCGTGTGCCAAAAATTTTTTCCGAGGTCAAGATATTCGCTGACGGGCGAGGTAATAAGACTCGTCAGTGAAATTACGTGTCAGGGGAAAAGAGATGGTGGACCACCCATCTGACTTGTACTGACGGGCGTAATGTTGCCCGTCAGCGATATGGATACCATTACTCACGGGTACTTTATAAAGTGCCCGTCAGTGAAGATTCGCGTCAGTGGAGAGACCAGGTTGGCATTCCGTGCCCACTTTTACTGACGGGGCTTGTTTGTGCCCGTCAGTAGAAGTTGGACGCCTCCTCCAGAGCGTGACCATCGCTGACGGGGCCGTGTGCGCCCGTCAGGGATTGATTTAATCAGCGACGGGTCTCTTTGTGCCCGTCAGTGATGATGGTAGTGCTGGTTTCAGATAATTAGATACCATTGATTTGTACTTGATGTTTTACACCACATCTATACTTGAACTTTTACAAAGAAGAAAAAGAAAGTAATCTTCTGATAGAGAAAAGGTTGGTTGTGTGCATGGCGCCAAAGAGTTTATTCTTCACGAGCAAATTGCACCTTGGACAGGTATTCTTACCACAGTTTGCACTTTGCACCAAATATTGTCAAAAATATTTGTTACCGTATGGTTTGAATTAGATTAGGGTAAATAAAACCAGATCGGTTCAGTGACTTAGACCTACCTGTTAGGTGCCACATGGATGCAACATCACTCCTCTCTACCACTTTTGTGCTGCCATACACAAGTGCGGCCTAGCTGCAAGCGACACACTAGCATTGTACATTATCTATCAGTATTTTGTCTATTACCACTATGTGTATTGTACATACCTCACTCAATATTTTAAGCTAACTAGTAATTGTGCAAGTGCGAGACATGTCTTCACTAATATAGATTAAATGAATGGTTAGATCGTTCGGATTATAAGAACTCATATCTTTTGTATTAAGTATATATATGTCAAAAGATTATAAAAGATTTATATTACCAAACTATTTTTTATGGTAAGTCTATTGGTACTATTTTATCTAACCAATCTCAACAATTTTTCACTAATTAATTAGTGGTCAAAGATAGAAATTTTTGACTCCACCCTTTCTAAAACATCATCCATTTGGGAACGGATTTAGTAGTATATATTAATGAGCACAACTTAATGCTTATTTATACTCTCAATTTTTTTAACCTTAGTCCTTCAAAATAAACTGAGTGCTTTGATTGAACAAGTCCTCAATAATCAATTGTACAAATCGACAAGCACATCATGTGTCAGTGCAGATCATCCATCCCCATCCTTGTAGCGGGAACACGGCTACAACATATCATTTTCCTTTTGAGTGCAAAAATAGGACTAAATAACAGATTCAACTATTTCAGTAACTCCATACATCAGAACCTGCAAGCGAACACCACCAATTACTAAATTCTTGGCTGTCCAAAAGCTAATGCACCTATAGTGGAGAAAAGCCAAATTTCTTGCATGTATATAGAAGAGTAAAAGACAGTAAGACAAATAGTATAACATATATGTCATGTGGGGGCAGTCCTACGGGAGGCGCAAGTCCGACTTGGTGTCCAAGTCTGTTTCAAGTTAGTCCGACTTGGTGTCCAAGTCTGTTTCAAGTTAGTTTACATTTTAGGTAATAGGATTTGGAGATGGAAAGGTTTCGTCCCATAGAAGGTTTCTCCTACTGTTTCTAAATATGTTAAGAGTCCGTTTCTAATTCTATTCAGAGTCTGGCTTAGCCTCCAAGTTGTAATGGGCTATTTATAGTCCTCCCTACTCGATCAATGAACCAATCAGAAATTTACCCAAACTTGATTCTCATCCCTTTCCCTCAGCAATAGGTCGGCGCAGCTACAAGCTGCGCCCTCCAATTACCCACGGCTACTATCTCAGATCTAATTCTCATTCCTCCAACCCCGAAGCACGTGACAACTTGGTATCAGAGCCGTCAGTCTCCGCTGCCACCGATGCCATGAGCAACCCAGCCGCCCCACCCGCCCACCCAAAACCCTTGAAGAACTCATCGTCAAGCAACAGGCGGACCATGAGGACGTGGTCAAAGGGCTCAATGATCTCACCAACGACATCCAGTTCGACTGCGACGAGCGATGGGCCGAACGCCACGCCGACGGCTAAAAGTTGGACGCCAGTCTCAAGGCCATACCGAGACCCTACAGGTGATCAAGACGTAGGCGAACGAAATGGCACAGCAGCAGCGGGCACAGCATCTCACCATCCTCCGTCCGGAGAAGCAGCGTGGCGACCCGCCCCAACTGGGCGGGCCAGGGCTAATACCCACGCCCAACGACCACGCTGGAGCGACAGCGAGCTCGCTCCCTATCGAGGGCACTGAGTGAGCCCCTCCCCTCTCTACAAGATCAATTTTTCCACTTTCGATGGTGAGAGAGACCCCCGGCCATGGCTGACCAGATGCAACCTGTTCTTCCTCGGCCAGTGCACACAAGAGTCCGACAAGAGCTGGTTGGCATCATACCACCTCACGGGCGTGGCCGCCTTATGGTACGGCCACCTGGAGGAGAAGATCGACCGACTGCCGTGGGAGGAGTTTCGTCAGCTCATCTCCACACACTTCGGGCCGCCCATGCACGCCAACCCCTTCGGCGAGCTCATCTTCCTTCGCCGCACTGGGACTGTCGCTGACTACTCTAAGCGCTTCCTGGAACTCCTCACTCGCGTCAAGCCCCTCCCAGATGAGGAAGAGCGGAGCATCTTCACCAACAATCTTGGAGAGCCCATGAAAACACAAGTGGAGATGATGAAATCGGCCACCCTAGAAACGGCCATGGACCTAGCCATGTCCTTTGAGCACCTGAACTCGATCACGGCATTGCCCATGGCTCCGACCACTCGCCCGGCCTGCCCACCTCATCCGCCACTAGGGGCGGCCGCCACGGATATGCCCGACACCGCCGGCCCTGCCGCTGGTCCCGTGTTCAAGAAGTTGACCACTGCCGAGATGGAAGACCGACACGCTTAAGGGCTCTACTTCAATTGCGACAAAATGTATGCCCACAGCCATCGCTGCAAGCATCTTTTTTACATCGAGTCCGCCAATGATGATGACGTGGAGGCGAACAGTAAGGACAACCTCCAAATCTCGCTTCTCGCCATCACCGGCGTACGCACCAGTGACACCATGCAACTGGTGGTGCGTGTCGGTGAGCATGAGCTCGTCGCCCTCCTTGACTCCGGTAGCACCCACAACTTCATCAATGAGGAGATTGCCACACACGTCAGGACCAACTTCTCGATAGGACGCCGCCTCCGTGTGACGGTCGCCAATTGAGAATACGTCACGTGCGGGGGCCTTCTCCGACAGACCGCCATCACCATCGGCCAAGAGGGCTTCACCATTGACTTGTACGCCATCCCCTTGGATGGTTTCGACGTCGTTCTCGGGACACACTGGCTCAAGACGCTTGGCCCCATACTGTGGGACTTCACGTGCCTCTTCATGTCCTTCTGGCGCTGTGACCACCGCGTGGAGTGGCATGATATCACTGCACCAAGCCGCTCGCGCCATGTCCACACTTGTTCTGACCAAGACCTCCTTGACGGCCTCCTTGCTGACTACTCTGATGTCTTCGCCGAGCCCAAGGGACTGCCACCACCGTGAACCCACGACCACCGCATTCGCTTGGTGCCAGGTGCCGCGCCAATGGTCGTCGGACCCTATCGCTACCCCGCCATCCAGAAGGACGAGCTCGAGAGACAGTGCACCGACATGTTGGAACGCGGCCTCATTTGCCACAGCACTTCTGAGTTTTCCTCGCTTGTCTTACTGGTGAAGAAGCGCGACGGCTCCTGGCACTTCTGCATTGACTATCGTGCCCTCAATGCCAACACCGTCAAGGACAAGTTCCCCATCCCCGTTATCGATGAGTTGCTAGACAAGCTGAAGGGCGCCCGCTTCTTCACGAAGCTGAACTTGCGCTCCGGCTATCACCAGGTGCGCATGCACCCGGAGGGCATCCACAAGACGATGTTCCACACACATGAGGGCCTCTTTGAGTTCCTCATCATGGCCTTCGGTCTCACGAACGTGCCGGCGACTTTTCAGGCTCTGATGAATGATGTGCTCCGCCCTTACTTACGCCAATTTGTGCTGGTCTTTTTTGATGATATTTTGGTGTACAGCTCCTTGTGGTCAAATCACCTTCATCATGTCAGAACCATCTTGGAGCTCATGCAGGAGCACCAACTCTTCCTCAAGCGCTCCAAGTGCTCTTGGGGAGGAGTCCGTCGCCTACCTCGGCCACGTCATCTCCGTCAATGGCGTCGCCATGGACAGCCAGAAGGTGATGACTGTCGTGCAATAGCCGACGCCACGGACTGTCCGCTCGGTGCACGACTTCTTGGGGCTGGCAGGCTAATACCGCAAGTTCATTCGTGATTTTGGTATCACCGCAGCGCCTCTCATGGCGTTGTTGAAGAAGGATGGGTTCCTCTGGTCGGAGGAGGCTGACCAAGCGTTCCACAAGCTAAAAACCGCCCTTACCACGGCGCCAGTCCTCCAGCTCCCAGACTTCACCGTGCCCTTCACCGTGGAGTGTGACGCCTCGGGCTCCAGCTTCGGTGTTGTGCTACACCAAGGCACCGGACCCGTGGCGTACTTCAATTGGCCCATTGCTCCCCGTCATGCTTCCCTTGCGGCATACAAGCGCGAGCTCATTGGCCTTGTCCAGGCCGTCCGCATTGGCAACCATACCTTTGGAGCCGCACCTTCATCGTCAAGACCGACCACTACAGCCACAAAACCATCCCCGACGTCCGCGACCGCCTTCTCTAGGCTGCACAACATTACAAGCACTACTATGATGGCAAGCATCGTCCCCTGTCCTTTAACATCGGTGAGTAGGCTTGGCTGCATCTGCACCACCGTCCAGCAGCGTTCCTCAGTTCTAGTGCCAAGGGGAAGCTAGCACCCAAGTACTATGGCACGTACAAGGTCATCGACAAGATTGACTCCATCGCCTACCACTTGGAGCTTCCACCTCGTGCTCGCATCCATAATGTCTTCCATGTGGGTATTCTGAAGAAGTACCATGGCCCTCCTCCAGACGCTCCTCCAGTGCTGCCAGCCATTTCCAGGGACGTGTACAGCCAACACCTCACAAGGCACTGCGTGCTCGCCTTTCCAGGGTTATGCAGCAGGTCCTCATTCAGTGGGACGGTCAATCGGTGTCTGAGGCCTCATGGGAGGATGTTCCTGCCTTCAAGGAGCACTATCCAAGCTTCCAGCTCGAGGACGAGCTGTTTTAGAATGGAGGGGGAGATGTCATGTGGGGGCAGTCCTACATGAGGCGCAAGTCCGACTTGGTGTCCAAGTCTGTTTCAAGTTAGTCCGACTTGGTGTCCAAGTCTGTTTCAAGTTAGTTTACATTTTAGGTAATAGGATTTGGAGATGAAAAGGTTTCGTCCCGTAGAAGGTTTCTCCTGCTGTTTCTAAATCTGTTAGGAGTCCGTTTCTAATTCTATTCAGAGTCTGACTTAGCCTCCAAGTTGTAATGGGGCTATTTATAGTCCTCCCTACTCGATCAATGAACCAAGCAGAAATTTATCCAAACTTGATTCTCATCCCCTTCCCTCAGCAATAGGTTGGCGCAGCTACAAGCTGCGCCCTCCAATTACCCACGGCTACTATCTTAGATCCAATCCGCATTCCACCAACCCCCAAGCACATGACAATATCGTAAAAATATATCTCTCGTCATACTTCCGCCGTCTCCATGCAATAAGTCCTCTATATGGAGAGCCATTTGTATTCAACATTGTGGATCCTACAAAGAGATGGGTTGTTGTCCTTTGTTCTACACTGGGCAATGGCAAGTTCTAACAAAAAACAGTGAAATGAAAAATCGTTAAGCTTAACTAAATCACTACTGGAGATTGACCTTCTGCTGAACCCCCTCCACTGACGGGCACATGATGGACCGTCGTTGGAGGGGATCTCCACTGACGGACAACAAAACGACCGTCAGCGGAGACAGTAGCCAGACAGGATGTGAGGACCTCCACTGACGGGCCACCAAGCCACCCGTCAGTGGAGATGCACCAAGGGTGCCATAGATGACGTGTTCATCTCCACTGACGGGTGGTACTTAAGTGCCCGTCAGCGGAGAGGAAGTCTCCACTAACGGGCCACTACGCAGACCGTCAATGGAGATGAACAAAAGGTGCCAAGATGACGTGTTGTTTTCACTGACGGGCGCTCCTTAAGTGCCCGTTAGTGGAGAAGCGATCTCCACTGACGGACATTTCTACAGGCCCGTCACTGGTATTTCAGTCCAAAAGCACTGCATCAACAAACATCAATAACTTTTGATCTATAAGTCCAAATAAAGTGATTCTTTTTGCAAAATTTGTAAAATGAATAGATCTAGACAGCAGATCAAGTTTCATAATTTTCTGAGTTTCCTGGAATTTCTAGTATTTATTTTATTGTTTATATCTCTTCTTGGGAGATGCTTGAGTTACAAAGCAATGTATAGTCTAACTTTTGTGAAACTGTCTGATATTTTTAAACACAGCCTCATGAGGTCATCTCATGACCCCATACCAATTTTCATATTTTTTAGACCAAATTTAGATTTTATATAAAATGAAAAATCATTAAGATGCAAATAAAGGTTTGAATTTTCCCAAGAAAATATTTGAATTTTTTTATATATATTCTGGATAGGAGCTAAAAAGATACATATGTACTTATATATCAATTTTTCTTCCATTTAGAGGCCTTCTTTAAGATACTTGTAGTTCAAATTTGAAATATATCCAGTAAATAGCTAGATATTCATTTAATGCCTAAAAAATAGCAAATAATTTCAGAAAAATGCCTAATTTTGACATTACCAATATAATATAGTATGTTCCATGTATAAAAATTTTGGACCATTTTAGATAAATATTTCAGGAAGGTACTACACATAGTACCTCAAATTGGTATTCTAAAAATAGAAAATACAAATTATTACATAACAAAATGGAACATGAACAAATATTAGCGTATAATAGTGTAATATCAAGTTGTAGTCCAAATATCAAGTTCAAATGATGAAGAAACTGTGATGTGTACTTCAATCTTCATACTTTCCCTTTGAATGCTATGATGCTTCCTTGGAGATGCTTGAGTTACAAAGCAATGTATAGTCCAACTTTTGTGAATTTGTCTGAAATTTTAAACACAGCCTCATGAGGTCATCTAATGACCCCATGCCAATTTTCATATTTTTAGACCACATTTAGATTTTATAAAAAATGAAAAACCAAGATGATGCAACTAGTGACGGGCCCTTAAAAAATGCCCGTCAGTGGAAGGGGGAACTAGTGACGGGCCCTTAGAAAATGCCTGTCAGTGGTGAGGACTTACACTGACGGGTGCTTGTTATGTGCCCGTCAGTGGAGCTTTTACACTATATAAGCGGGGACTTGGTGAAATTTTCACAAGTCCCCGCGCGTTCGTTTTTCGAACCAACCGCGAACTTTGCCCAAACCCCGCCGCCAGGCTGCCACGCCGCCACCTGAGCTCCCGTCCGTGCCCCACCGACCTCCCTCTCTGTCCCATCCCATGCCTCCGTGAAATCTGCCGCTCAAGATGGCGGACGTTGCCGCTGCTCATCGCGAAACAGCTCCCCGTGGTACCACGCTTCTCTTCCTCTCATTTCACTTCTTCAGGGTACTAAGTTGAAACACTAGATAGGCCTTGGTGTCACGAGGAGTGCGGTGACGGAGCTCTTTGAGGGAGCCGTGATGTGTTCTTTGAGGTACGGTGGCTTCAGGCATGGCCCTTCCCAGCCGTGGATGCGGCCCGGCACGCCACAACCTCCTCTGTGGCCGCCTATCCAGCGCCGCTCGATCTGGGCGGAGGCGGATCCAACATGGTCACCGGTGATATCTCTCTCTCTCCCCTCTCTTCCTTGATTTGCTTGTGCAATACATGCTTTGATGTTTACTCGGTCGGTGTGGAATATGGTTGATCTTGCCCAGATCTGGAAGTCTTGATATGTGGTGGCAATATTGATTATTCTGATGTATTTTTTTTTGTGGTTTTGCTAGAAGTGAGATTTAGGCCATTGGTGATTAAACGAGATACTGACGCACCTCCTGTTATTGTGAAGTTTGTTGTCAGTGATGATATGTTCTCTAATTTCTGATGGAACCAAAAAACTGATGCACCAACTATTGTTCGTATCGAGCCTACAATTATTAGATGCATGTATGAACAAGGCTGCAGAGATAGCAGAAATCCGTTCTTGCTATCCTCACATGGTACGATGATTCCCTCACTCTTTTAGAGAAGCGGTAACCAAATACAGCTCATATGTAACCAACCAAACAACATCTGCTGCATACGCCATCTCCTATACACCATTAGATTCAACCTATCAAACAACATCTCAGTTCAGTTTATCTAACACTACATAGGCAACCAAACACTCATCTCAGCTCTATTTTTTTTTAAACCTCATAAATCTACTAGTGACGGGCCCTTAGAAAATATCCGTCAGTGGAAGGGGTAACCAGTGACGGGCCCTTAGAAAATGCCTGTCAGTGGAAGGGGGAACCAGTGACGGGCGCTCACTAGGGGCCCGTCAGTGGTGATACCTTTCCTCTGACGGGCAAATTGGGCCCGTCACTAGTCACAGACACTACTGACGGGCAGCCCGCCCGTCAGTGGGGGGCACCCCTCCACTGACATTCCCAGGCTAACAGGCCCCCAGCCCGTCAGTAGAGGGGGTTAACAACCCGTCAGTAGAGACCCATTCTGTAGTAGTGAATAAGCATATGAAAAGAAATCAAAATGTCCAAATAAACTATAGAAAGAGGACAACCAAAACAACATGGTCCAAAAATAACATGGCAGGTCCTATTTCAAGCTGCCACCTGTTGAGAGCAACAACACATATTGATATTTGGCTAACTTAACAATATTAGTTCCAATGAAAATCAACTGGACACTTAAACGGTACAAACTACTCTAAAGAAAAACATGAACTACTCTAAAGAAAAACATGAACCAATATGACTTGTACCCGTTAAACTCATAAAAAAATTTAGAAGAAACTAAATGATACAAATTCTTCTCAAGAAAAATACTAACCAATACTCTGAAACCATCCTTCATTTATGTTCTTTCTCAGATGGTTTAAGTTTTAGATTTTGTGCCATTAACTTGTTAATTAACATGTTTACTTAACAGGATGGTATACATCCACGAAACAACACTTGGTAGTAATTACTTACTTTTCAACATTGCAACAGTAAAAAAATACACGAAGCAATGTAAAAAAAAGAAAAAGAAAATTGTTTTCAGAGCTTGTCTCAGGTCACTTCAGGTAAGTACGGTTAACTATTCAATATGTACTCTAAATTTATATTGGCACTTACATACTCCCTAGTCCACAGATAAATATGGAATGGGGACACTACATAAAAACTGAAATCTTGAACCTCTGCATTGGCCTAACTTAGTGCAGCTTTTAACCATTTTAGTTACAAGGGGAACTTTGATATATCATCATAGTCTAGAAGTAAATTAGATTGTTTGCAAAAAAGATAGTTTAGAAGTAAATTAGATTCAGTAAATAACGACATTATCTGGAAATTTAGTATTGTTACCTGATCATTTTGGCTCACCAAATCCAAGATTATCATGAAATAAATTTTTCGTATCCTTCTTCCGCACAACGGTCAAAAGCACTCTTTTCATGACAATTCAATTGTCTTTAAGACTCATTCCTTGTAAGCCTGCACAAGACGACAATCGCACCACTAGTCTTATGCTTGGGACATCATGAAAATACCTTCTGGATCAATGTTATCATATGGCAAATGCATATGTTAAATCATGAAGTGGAACTTTTGCACCTGCCTTAAGTAAAGATGAAGATGCCAAAGATGCAAGTACCGCTAGTTATTCCATAAACTCTTTGTCTGACAAGCATACTCCTCTCTATGCTAATTGTCAGACCTCCACCTCTGATATGATGGCCGAGATGACCAAGGCGTCATGGTGCGGGAGGATGATGCCCGCGGCATCCTCTGGGCCGAAGGTGATCGGGGTGCTCGTCCAGGCGGGGAGCTCTGTTGGGGGGTACACCCCTATGTGTTGGACTCGGTGGACATACTCCTTGCGCTGATGTTTCGACGGGAAGGTGTGAGCGCTTCCCCCGGTGATTGCATGAATGACACGACGTGGCTCCTGCCCGCCGGCAGACGGTCCAAGTCGCGGGGCGGAGGGGGGAGCCTCAACCCGGGGCTCCTCTGCGCGCTGTCCTTGGCCCATCGGAGGGGGGCGGAAGGGGCCCCGAGCTCGGGCGACGACTTCGCACTCGGCCATCGAGTGCGAGCACGACTTGTGTAGCTCATAGTACTTTCGGTGAGGGCCTCTCGGCCGAGGCGGCTCCCGCTGGTGATGATCCACTCCGCCTCGGTTCTGGCTCGGCGGAACATAGGGTTCCCTCCCATTCTGCCACGGTGACTCACAGAGCGAAGGACCCTGATGCGGCGGGAGACGGGCTGCCTGTCACCCTTGTGCCTGACACGATCCTCGCGGTCGGCCCCCTTCTTCCTCATACTCGGCCTGCTCCTCGTCTCGCCGATCCTCCTCGGACACATGATGTACGTCATGGCACCTTGGACGTCACCCCTCTATCTTCTCTATCCCCACGTACACTTGGGACGCCATGGCCTCCTCCCTTCGCAGAATTTGCCCTTCTTCCACACGGGCATAAACCTCCATAATGTCATATAGTTGTTCGACACGGTTCGGCTGCTTCCTCTCGAGCTTGTCGGCTAAGGCCTCATTGCTGATGCCTCACCGCGCGGCCTCGCAGATGGTCTGCTCGGCAACCCCCTTCACCTAGCACTGGACTTCAAAAGAAGCGATGCTGAAAAGCTCGGATAGTCTCGCCCGGGCGCTGCCGGAGGTTGCTGAGGTCCGTTGAGGTCATCTCCTTGTTGCAGCACCCCTGGAAATGCCCGTGCAGTTTGTCGCGCAACTGCTCCCGGCCAGCAGTATATTGTGCGAGGATCGAGACCGAGGTACCATGCCTGGGCGATGCCCGTGAGGGTGAGGAGCAAGCTCTTTGCCATGATGGCCTCACCACCCCCTGAAGCCATCACCGCTACCTCGTACACCCTTGTGTACAGGACCGGGTCTATCGTACCCGCGTACTTTGGGAGGTCGGCGGGATGAAATTTGGGCGGGAACGGAACCGCCATGAGCCCCGGACTCAGTGGGCTCACCATGCTCGTGAGGTCGATGACCTCCGGGTGGCGGGCGACGTGCTCTGGTTGTTGTTGGCCAACATGTGCTTTGCCCAGACGCTGCTCGATATGCGGGTACCCCTGATGACTCGGTCCGCCCTCGTAGTTGCGGACAGTTTCTCGGGTGGCTTGCTGACGCTATAGTATGCTTGCCCTGAGACGCGCCGCCTCAAGGTCCGCCTCGCCATGTACGCCGTTGCCCACGCCCGCGCTTCGTCCAAGTCTCGAAGGAGAGCCTCGACTGCCGGGAGGGGACGCGTGTCTCGGCTAGCTGACGGCGCAGCTCCTCCGCAGCGTGGGCCTCCAGCGGGGGCGGCGGAGTCGCCAGAACCCACGTCGCCTCGAGCTGTGCCCGGTATAGGTCGGCCACCTGTTGAGACTGGGCGTTCGACTTGAGCACCTCCAACTCTGCCGCTTGGAGACGTGCCTGGAGCACCGCCGACCTTTTCGCCGCCTCCTCGACCTGCCGCCGCAAGCCCTCCGCCTCGTCCGCCAGGCTCCGCGTGCTCACAATGGCTTCCGCCGTTGGTGGCGCTTGCGCCCCGACGGTAGGGACTGCAGCTTGGGACCTTCCATCCACCGCGACGCCGGAGGTAAGCTCGCCCGGGCGATCGGGTCCCACCAGCGCAGCCCTCGTCAACTCCACGTTCATCTCGCCTTCCGCTGGGGAGGAAGGGAGTTGAACCTCACGTCTCCCGCTCGCCGCTGCCATCTGCCTAGTTTCGGTCGCTCCCTTCTTCGGTCGAGGTGGCATGGTGTAACTTTGGGTCAGAAGTACATCGCCCCTTCAATCCCCATGGTTGGCGCCAACTGTCGACGAAATGTCTGTCGGACAGTAAGCTTGGGCACCCCGGGTCGGAGGGCCAAGGTACTAAGGGGACGACTTGGGGGACGATGCCTAGTGACCACGGGAGCTGCCCCAAACTACCGTCGAAGGCTAATATGGAAATTGATGTGGAAAATGGAACTGGAACTGGGAGAAATGAACCTGCCTTCATATGTGGTGTGGATTCGCCCTTATATAAGCAAAATCGACTTACAAGTGAATATACACCACTGCCCCTAGGCAGATCACAATCTTATCCTAGTCTGTGTCACCGTACATCGGGCGAATCAGTATTCTCCTACTCGCCGCTACCTACTATATTCGCCGGTATATCCCCGATGCGCCTCGCCGGTACGGTCCGCCAACGTGCTCGCCCCCTCTCCGCGGAGCTCTGCTAAGGGCGGAATTGGCAAGGTGCTATCTGCTATCTTGGACCGAGCCCGCCCCTCCTCCGCCTCGTCCTAGGGAGATGTTAACCTCGGCTCCGTTCGGGGTGGGCGACTTGGCCCGAGCCCTCTCGGCCACCTCGCCCGTGAGAGGGGCTACTCGCCTGAGGCCTCGCCTTATAGGGCGATGTGGCCTCGCCTAGGTCCTTCGCCGGATGTTCCTGGAGAGCTACAGTGCACGAAAGGTTATCAAGTATAAGTGAAAAGATAGATTAGGGGGTACGGAAAGGACCGAAGGTGCCAACTAGAGGGGGGGTTGAATAGGAGGCTAATTAAATTAATATACTTCTTTTGTTCTAGTTTATCAAATTAAGTCTTAGCTAGTTGCAAGGATAAGCTGGCTGTGTGACAGGTGAGCAGCACAGGCAATATATAATGTATAAATTAACACGTAGCTGTCACACAGGTAGCTAACACAGGTGAGCAAATCAAGTGGTTGTGTAACAGGTGGCTGACACAGGTAAGAGATATGATCCACAGCAACTATGACACAGCTATGTTAACACAGGTGAAAAGGTGATCTATCACAGATAAACAGAATATATCTAAGAACACACAAGCATGCAGATAGAGCAAGTAGCTAGAAGTAATATAATGAGTACTTAGAGAGACAAGGTGTTTTTCACCAAAGTTCCCTACTCTTTTCAGAGAGGTACGTCTCCGTTGGAGAGGCTACTCCGAAGAGATTACCAGCACTGAATCGTGCTTGTTCTCTGAGTACCTGAGTGATCAGGCCTTTTGCTTTGCTTGTGGAAGTCCTTTAGCCTTGCAGCAGGTAGACTTCGGATCACCTTCACAAACTACTGGTTCAGCCCACACAAGCTTGGGTGATACCAGCAACTCCTACGCTCGTCTAGGAGTAGACACTCCAAGAGTAACAGATTCAGCAGCAACGACTCTTGGAGGAACCAATGCTCTTTGCTCAAAGACACTAACTCTCTTAGGAAGTTTGATTTTTGTTCCGAGGGTGAGAGGCTTGCAACGGTCGAATATGATTCACTGGTTTTAGCAAGGTTGAGATCGAAGACCTCCCCTGGTCCCCTATTTATAGGGTTCACAGGCACCTGACCGTTACACTGTTGCCACGTAAGATTGAGTGAGTCACTGGTAACAGACACCGATGACACAGCCAGTCACAATGCACAACTATAACTGGCTCAGGCAGATCGACACCTGTGTCACCGGAGGCACACACAGGTGAACCCTTAACTGACGTAGCCTGACTACTCAGCCCGATCTTGGCACATCACATGCCCTCAGCGCACAACTAACTCTGATCCCTAATAAAGAGAGAACCTCCGACAGTCTTCTGACTCAGCAGACAAACTATCGCAGTGCAGATCCCCTAGCATTTACAAGCTCTCCCCTCGTACAGATGTACCTGAGTCATAGAGCGTTAGACCACCTGTGACACAGCTGCGCGCGTCACATCGGTGACTCTAACCTCTAGAGTTTTCTACTGCTAGCACCGCAGAGTGCTAACGCAAGCCAGTCTCACACTTGTGCAAAACTATTGATACAGGGCCACTGACCTCAAAGCATCAGTGCCACTGTCCAACACCCTGAGCATTGAGCAAAAGAAACCTCCACAGATCATTACTACTTTATCCCTCTTGATAGTATGGGTGTTTGCTATGGGCTCAAGGAAACTAGCAAATCTAGGCTTTACCTGCCACCAACTGTATTCACGGCCCTTGACGCATCAAGCCACCATCACCTTGCTTGCAACTCCTTGCACATCACCGGATTCCTCACAGCTGTGACACAGCTGCCTAGCATAGCCATTCCCTTGTCCTAGAAACCACCTTTGTACTTTTTGGGTGGTCATCCTTTCCTTGATGACCCTTCTTTCTGGAACCTTTTAAACCTGCTTACACTCATTGTAAACATTAGATTCCAGTTTGACTTGCCATTAACCATCAAAACCAACTAGGGGCCTAGATGATCTTTTAATCTCCCCCTGTTTGGTGGTTAGTGGCAACCCATTCAACAAATTCACATAAAGATTTGAATGAGTGATACATGTGCAGGTTGTTAGAATATACTCCCCCTGAAGTTGTGCACAAAAGATTTGCTTTTATCATACAAGTGCATAGATTTTAACTTTGGGTATGAGCAGTATGTTCTTACAACTTACACTTTTATCAGTTCAGATAATTGAATAGATCATGGGACATGATTTAACTGAACTGATATATATATATATTTATTTATTCTGATGCAGTTATAATGACCAAAGCATATGAATATGTATCAAAGCACAGATTCAGAGTGAACATATGTATCAGAGCAAAGCTCAAGAATATGTGAGGAAAAAAATTATATCATAGAGAACATCATCCACACATATCAAAAAAGAAACATTACTGCATCAGAACATAAACTTAGATTAATTGTAATCAAGACAGAAGAATCAGAGTTAAAACAAGTCTTGATACACCAAAATATATACTCCCCCTATATCCAAAATATATACTCCCCCTATATCTAAAATATGTTCCCTCTTATATTTCTCCCCCTTTGACACTAAAACACCAGAAAGAGGTGAGGAGAAGAAACATTCAGGGAAGCTTGGTTTTCAACAGCTGGAGAACTTCTGAGAGCTGAGCCTACAAATGATCAACTTTGGAGTGCAGACTGTTGACTTCTGTTTTGAGCTAAAGATTCTCTCGGCGCAGAGCTGCAAACTAGGTTGGCATGACCTTGTTCTGATAGGCTCTGACTGCTGTTTGAAACATGAGGGAGGAAGACAGAGTGCCTTCTTTAGCCACCTGTGTCACAGATACTAACTCAGCTAGGTCAGCTGCAGGAGGATCAACGGTGACACCAGTAGGCACTTGGACTTGAGTAGCTGGCACTGGAGGAGCAGGCACTTGAGGAGCTGTTGGAGCAGCTGTGTCACCAGGAACTGGCACAGCTAGATCTGGTGAATCTCCAAATAGAGTAGGCACAGCAACCTCATCAGGATGGTCATTGTGGCGTACCCGGATTTAAGGCCGGATACGCTCCTGTGATTACTGTACCGGTCCCATGATCAGTGGCCAGTACACACAAGAACTTGATAGCATTCACATACAATACCGAGTATCTTACACAAGTAAACCTTTATGGTCATTATTCAACAACATAGCCGATTGGCTGAGTAAAAGTAGCAGCGGAAAATAACAAAGCGTAGATATTCACTCGTCAATATGCCCAACCATAGGCAGCTGACTGGGGAGAACGCCCTAATCCTCGTGGTCGCTATCATCGTCCTCAGAGCACCACTCTTCTTCTTTGTCTGGCCAAATCAACAAGCCAGGTGAGTACGTTGAATGTACTCGCAAGCATTTCCCACAGGGAGATAATTCGGCTATAATTCATGCTTGATTTATATCAAAAGAGAAGCTCTATCCTATGTTGTAAGTTGTGTGGAAATGCAAGTTCTCACTTTCACTATGAATTATAGATGACAAGGCTATTTTGGAAAAACACCACTCAAGGTAACTATTCTCATTCGAGGTAGTCTCCGCTACCTCCCTTTTTCCTATTTCCTCAGCATGATAGCTCAGCCTATCACACCTACCCTTGTTGGCTCCAGCTCGCACTACCCCGGGCAATGCAGCTAGCCTCCTCTTCTGCAATTCCTAGCTACCCACTGTGTAGCGTAAATTGCACTCTGTGGACACATCGTGCCCACATCCTTAATCTCTTTTCCCAGTTTTTATAATCAAAACTTAGTCTAACCAATGTGTGGCCTTGCCAGTTCATATCCATGACCGAGGACGCAGCTACTCGAATAGTTTTTAACACTCTGCAAAGGTTGTACGGCTTTACCCACAAGATGTAAATCACCCTCGTTGCCAAGCGCTAACGGATACACTTCACGAGGTGTATCAGCAGGGTTATTACAATGAGACCCTTCGCCCGTGTTCATACTAGAGCCGGACCCGCTAGACGGGTAACCCAACTTTTGCATCCCGGATGACAAAAATGGGACTCTCCACCTTTGTGTCGAACCATATACCGCGTACTACGTGGAGCTCACTAAGAGACTCTCGCCCACGTAGTCCCGTGGCGATCCTCTAGGGATCCCAAATCCATCCTAGCACATCTCCTAACTTCCCATAGTTCCGGGCTCTAGCATTCGACGGGGTAACAAGCCAAGTCCTTCCCATAAAGGACATGTGAACGTACGGTGAGGAACTGATTCAGCGGCACTTAGGTCCGGTCCTTAATCGATTCGAGCAAGACTCCATGTTCATCCCATTACCTCAGGTAGCAACCGGCTACCCTTCCATTCTACGGTTTCCACCTCAAGTAGCAACCGGCTACTCTACTATCCTCCAACTGCCCTTAGCATTCTTGCCCAAATCCAAATCCTCCTTCATTTCATTCGGGATTTTTGGCAAACATTTCTTTTTAAAGGTTCCTAGGAATGCATAAACAAACCGAGGGTTTTTGATCCCGTACCCAATGTAACCGGTAAAGCTTAATTTTTAACTATAGCAGGTCTAAGCACGGTTAAAGCCTATATTCCTATTATTCTGCCGGTCGAGTAACAACCGACTAAATAAGCCTAGGGTTACCAGGGTCTGATTTCCAAGCCTACGTCACATGCATCTACTAGGCGTAACTATTCTAGCATAAAATATCGTGATACTCACATAGCATGCAAGGTTCGCAAACAAAATAATTATGTTCCATAAATATGGGATTCAACATGATCAAGGTGGAATAATGCTTGCCTGGCAGTCCTAGTTCCTGGTCCTATTCTTGGCGTGGGGGTGATCCCGGGTCTTTCTGGTGCATGTACGTCACTCCGTTAACTACACGTCGGAAAACGGCAAATAAGAAGCAAAGCAACTCCAAATAAAATCCAGAAAACATGCATGGTTAAAGATGTTGGGTGCAGGCATCGTTGGGTTCATTAAGGCACCACGGGATGCTAGACCTATGGTTGCAAGGAGAATTTCTTTGAATGAGGGTTTGCATAAAATGACGACATGATTGGTAAGGGCTTAAGTTCCTTGAAGCTTAATTCAAAAGCATATGCCCTATTGAGTTAATTGAGTTCTATCCACAGTTGGTATACTGGGCAGCATGAAAATATTTTAGTTGCTCTTAAAATAATACCTACAGCATATATACTACTAAAGAAAAGAAGGAAATACCTAAACCTAACTTCTACTATTTCTACTATTAAAGCTTTAAAACCACTTCAAAATTTAAATTACTTTGAACCAAAAAGTTTGTATCTCTCCTAATCTTTCAGGAACCGGAAGAATTTTTCACAAAACCAGTCGCTAACCTCATGAACCGGTCGAACCGGTGGTGTTCGGGTTTTGAAATAATTAAAACAGACTAAACCGGAACAAGTGCGCTTTCTGACCGCATAAATGCATCTTCATTGCGCTAGAGACGGTTAGAGCTGATGCGTGTTTTAACGGCCGGACGTGGGAACTTGATTTCAGACACCATAAATGCACATTAGATGATGCGAGGGGGTAACTTGGTCGGGGCGCCGACCCTTACTTGCCCGTGTCCTTACCCGAAAGGTGGCCCACGCGTTAGCGAAAGGTGCACCGGTTACCTGGTGGCTCTCCATGTCGACTTGCTCGGACCGAATCAAAGGAAGTCACCGGCGATGAACCCCTTCCAGATTAGGGCTTCCGGCAATGAGATGGGTTGGAAGAAAATGGCAGGGGCTTTGGGAGGAGGAGGGGGCGGGAATCAAATTGAGATAAGCTGATTTGAGAATAGAGTGAAGGGCTACTCGGGATGTTGCCGGCAAGGGTGGCTCGGTTGTGGTCTACGATGGAAATTAGGGGCAGTAGAGGGAAATTGAGCTTCTACTCGTGCTTTGGAAGATGCCTGAGCTGGCTTGAAGCAAAATGGATGGCTCAGGTATGCCTTTTATAGGCGGGCAGTGTGGTAGAGCTGGTGGCGCCGCTATTGCCCGGTGATGGGACACGACCCGATGTTTTTGGGGTGAAGCCAAGGCTATAGGAGGGCGGGGAACACCTAGGGTGAGGCAGTGGTTCGGGACGTGTGAAAGATCATCTAGGCCCTAATTTGGTTTTGATGGTTAATGGCAACCTAAACTGGAATCTAATGTTTACATTGAGTGTAAGCAGAGTTTACAGGTTCCATGAAGAAAGGTTATCCAGAGAAGGATGGCCACCAAAAAGGGTACAAGGTGGTTTCAAGGACAAAGAGATGGCTGTGCTAGGCAGCTGTGTCACAGCTGAGAAGAATCCGGTGCTGTGCAGGGAGATGCAAGCAAGGTGATGGTGGCTTGATGCGTCAAGGACCGTGACTTCAGTTGGTGGCAGGTGAAGCCTAGATTTGCTAGTTTCTTTGAGTCCATAGGAACCACCCGTACTATCAAGAGGGATGAAACAGTAGCAGTTGTCTAAGGGAACCTTGCTCATTGCTCAGTGTGTTGGTCAAGGGGATTGGTGCTTCGAGGCCAGTTGCCCTGTGTCAATAGCTTTGCACAAAAGTATGTAGCTGTGTGAAAACCCTAGAGCTTTAGGCACCTGTGTGACACAGCTGTGTCACAGGTAGTCTTCCGCTCTATGACTCAGGTACACCTCTGTACCGGGAGAGAGCTTGTAAAAGCTAAGGGAACTGCTCTGCGATAGGGTCTGCTGTGTCAGGGGTCTATCGGAGGTTCTCTCCTTTTCAGGAAGCTTAGGTAGAGTATGCTGAGGGCATGTCATGTGCCAGGACCGGGCTGAGTAGTGCGGCTATCAGCTAAGGGTTCACCTGTGTGCGCCGCCGGTGACACAGGTGTCGGTCTGCCTGAGCCGGTTACAGTTGGGCGTAGGGTGTAGCTGTGTCACCGGTGGTTGACACCGGTGGCTCACTTAATCCTACGTGGCAACAGGGTAACGGTCAGGTGCCTGTGAACCCTATATATAGGGGACCAGGGGAGGACTCTGTCCTCAACCTTGCTCAAATCAGTGATTCGCATACGACCGTTGCAAAGCCTCCAACCACTCCACAAGAGCCGAGAGCCTAAGGGTTAGTTCGAGTGGGTTTGTGAGCTAGAGCACGAGCAAAGGTTCCTCCAAGAGATTGCAGCTGCATCATCTGTTACTCTTGGAGTTTGTCTACTCCTAGACGGGTGTAGGAGTTACTGGTATCACCCAAGCTTGTGTGGGCTGAACCAGTAGTTTGTGAAGGTGTTCTGAGGTCTACCTGCTGCAAGGCAAAAGGATCTCCACAAGCAAAAGGAAGAGTCCTGAAGGATCAGGTACTCGGAGAAGAAGCACGGTTTAGTGCTGGCCAGCTCTTAGGAGTGGTCTCTCCAACGGAGACGTACCTTCTCTGCAAAGAGTTGGGAACTTCGGTGAAAAACCCCTGAGTCTCCTTTACTTATTTGTATTGCATGCATATCTGTTTATCCTTGCTTCCTTGTGTCTCTTAGACTAGTTCTGCTGAGTTTACCTTTTCACCTGTGCTAGTTTATCTTTATACCTGTGTGTGATCATCTATTACTCAGCTGTTTCATTCACTTGTATTCACCTGTGCTAGCACCTGTGTTTCAGTTAGTCTAAGTAGTGTGTTAGGTTATCTCTTCACCTGTGTCTTTCACCTGTGTGACAGCTATGTGTTAATTTGCACATAGTTTCTACCTGTGTCACTCACCTGTGTCACAGCTGTCCACTATTAATTTGTGAAGTTAATCTGACAACTCAAACCAAAGTTTAAAAGAGAGAAATTTTATAAGGCAACTATTCTCCCCCCCTCTAGTCGGCATCTCGGTCCTTTCAATTGGTATCAGAGCAAGGTTGCTCTTTGATTAGGCTTAACCGCCAGAGTAAAAGATGTCGGGCTATGAGGGTAAAATACCTGTCTTTACTGGATCTAACTATGCCTTCTGGAAAAGGAAGATGCAGATGCATCTTACCGCGATCGATCCAGATGTGTGGGATATTGTTGATACAAGTTATAAAGTGGAGATGACTGATGCTCCCACCATCAACGACAAGAAGAATATCCAGAATAATGCCAGAGCTACCACTGCCATCTTCATGGGCCTGCAAGAACATGACTTTAACAGAGTCAGCACACTGGAGTCTGCTAAGGAGATCTGGGATACCTTACAGCAGATATATGAGGGCAGTGACACCCTGAAGAAGTCCAAGAGAGGACTGCTGGAGTCAACTCTGGAGAGATTTGAGCATGAACATGGAGAAGATATAAATTCTCTGTACTCAAGATTGACTCTCATCACCAATCAACTAAAGGCATTGGGTTCCAACCGAGTTGAGGATGAAGATATTATCAAGAAATTTTTATCTGTGCTGCCCAAGCCCTACAGAACCTTGGTCTTGATGCTCAAGGAGAAAGAGGGTTTCAGTAGGATGAAGCCTACAGAAGTGTTGGGAAGAATCCTCACTCATGAGATGGAGCTCAAGCAAGAGGGCAAGCACAGCTCCTCCTCAGGACCCAAGAAGAATATTGCTCTGAAGACCACTGCTCAAGCCCCACTGCCAGACAGTGATAGCAGTGATGATCTATCTGATGACATGTCAAGTGGAGAAGAGAATGAGCTGCTCCATCTTACCAAAAACTTCAGAAAATTCTATAGGAAGAAGAAGCAGTTTGGATCAACAGATAGATTCAGAGACAAGAAGCCCTCCAAGGATAACAAGTGTTTTGAATGTGGCAAGGAAGGTCACTTCGCAGCTGATTGCCCCAGCAAAAGGAAGGACAAAGGGAAGAAGAAGGACTTCCATAACAAGAAGAAGACTTTCGGCAAGCATCCTTCTTATTCCAAGAACAAGGCCACTACAAGAGCCTATGTAGGGCAAGCCTGGGTTTCGGATGACTCTGGTTCAGATGGAGAATAAGAAGAAGAAGAAGTCCAGGTCGCTGGGATAGCAATCTCCATGGCTGACACACCCAGCTGTGTCACAGCCAAGTTAGACAGCTCCAAGCTGAACTCCAAAGCTGATCAAGCTTCATCCACTCCTGCTCTTTATGCCTCATGGCTAAGGACTCCAAGGTATTGACTGAAGATGATTTCCCTGATTATGCTGAACTAATGGATATCTTGGAGAGAACAGAGAAGGGTTTCTGCAGGGAGAGGAAGGAGAACATATCCCTTAGGGATAAGCTGAGGGAGCTGAAAGAGACCTGTGATGAAATCACAGATGACAGGGAGGATCTCAGGCTGAATCATGAGAACCTGGAGATAGCTCATGAGAAGCTCAGATCAGCACATGAGCTTCTTCTCAAGGAGCATGAAGAGTTAAAGGCAAAGCATGCCTTATGCATTGATATTTCTGATAATATTGCTGAAGCTATGCCTTTACCTGCTCCTACTGTCATTAAATCATGTTTAAACTGTGCCAGCAGAATCAATATTCTAACATCTACAGGTGGAGTGGTAGACAACTCTAAAGAGGCCTCAACCTCTATTGTTACTAACTCTGTGGATGCAGCTGAGCACAACAAGCTCAAGGAAGAGCTAGAAGAGCTTAAGAGGCTCATGAGAAAAGGTCTCTGCAGTGCCAACATTGGCATGCAAAACTATCAGCTTATAAGAGCTGAAATGCTGAGAAAGAATGAAGGCCGAAGAGGCTTGGGTTATTCTACCTCTACTGCTAAAGATAAACTGCCTGCTGTCACTAACACTTGTCTTGCAGCAAAATTTGTGAAACAGGCAGGAACTAATGACAACAAGAGTGTTGGTCATGAGCAGAGAAAGAGGAATGAAGCAAGCATTCCTTCTAACCCAGGCTATGTTTTGCAGAAGGATATGAAGGGAAAGATAGTGGCCAAGTACGTAGGTCGCAGGCGCCTGACGAAGTAGTTGTCTGCCATCTGGGTGCCTAAGTCTACCCTTGCCGGTGTCACCGGTGGCTTACACAGCTGTGTACCCACCTGTGTCACAGGCAAATCTAACAGGCCACTAACCCATGTGTCTAAGGTTGCAGGTGATTGCCAGCCAAAGAGGATCAAAGTCATATCATCTGTTGCTGATGCTGTTAACCTTAAACACAAATATGCTATATATACGTCTGCTACTTCTGCTTATGATAAAACTGCAAAGGGAACCAAACATGTTTGGGTCCCTAAGTATCATCACTAATCTTGCAGGAAACTGTCTCCAGTGGAACTGATTGGATTGTGGACAGTGGATGTACACAACATATGACTGGAGACAGAGAGGAGTTTGTAGAGATCACAAGTGAAAAATCTTCCAAGTAAACATGTGATCTATGCAGACAACTCTAAAGGAAAGGTAAATGGCATTGGTAAAGTTGCCATATCTGAGAATCACTCTTTATCTAATGTTATGCTTGTTGATCAGATAGGCTATAGTCTGATGTCTGTGTCACAGCTGTGTGACACAGGCATGAAAGTTACTTTCTATCCTGAAAAGGTTATAGTTTCCAAACTATCTGATGATTCTCAATTGTTTGAAGGATGCAGGTCTGGTAAGCTATACACTGTGAATTTCTATGAACAGCCTGCAGCAGCTCCATGGTGTCTAATGGTCAAGATCAGTGTTGGATGGCTGTGGCACAGGCGGCTAGGACATGCTGGGATGAAGCTTCTAAACAAGCTGAGCAAACATGACTATGTTATAGGCTTGGAGAAGGTGAAGTTTGAAAAAGACAAACCCTGCAGTGCATGTCAAGCCGGCAAACAAGTTGGAGCTGCTCATCGACCTAAGAACATCATGACTACCTCCACTCCCTTCGAGCTCATTCACATTGACCTCTTTGGTCCAACAACCTATGAGAGCTTAGGGGTACATATGGCTTTGTCATGTAGAGATTTCTTAGATACACTTGGTGTCTTTTTGAAGAAGCACAGGTGTACAGAAATTCAAGCATCTCATTGTCAGAGTGCAAAATGAGTGGAAGGTAAACCTAGTGAAGGTCAGAAGTGATAATGGGAGTGAATTCAAGAACTCCAAGGTGGAAGCATTTCTGGACAAGCATGGAATCAAGCATGAATTCTCAGGTCCATATGCTCCACAACAAAATGGAGTGGTGGAAAGGAAGAACAGAACCCTGATAGAGATGGCAAGGACCCTACTGGATGAGTACAAGACTCCTCCAAGATTTTGGGCTGAAGCTGTCAACACTGCTTGTCACTCTATCAACAGGATATATCTACATCCACTACTCAAGAAAACTCCTTATGAACTGCTCACCAACAGCAAGCCTAACATATCATACTTCAGAGTATTTGGTTGTAAGTGCTACATTCTTAGGAAAGGCAAACGCCTAACTAAGTTTGAAGCTAAATCTGATGTTGGTATTTTCCTTGGTTATTCCACTAACTCCCATGCCTATAGAGTCTTTAACACTTCCTCTAAGGTTGTTGAAGAATCTATAGATGTGGATTTTGATGAGTCTTATGGCTCCCAAGGAGAGCAAGTTGCTATTGATGTAGGTAATGAGGACATTCTAAAGAAGTCCACTGGTGAGATCAGACCCACCATCAAGGAGGAGCCTGCCTCACCAAGTGATCAAGAACCCTCTACTGCATCAATTCCTGAAGACATGGAGTCCATGACATAGAGTTCGAGTGCAACCCAGCCAATGATCTACTGGACTCAGAAGCCTTCATGCACCCAGCTGTGTCACAGGAAGAACTACCGGTGTCACAGGCAACCCCATCAGCTGTGACACAGGCAGTTAACCCCGATCCCCCTGTGATCAGTCGGCTGCAGAAGGATCACCCTGTGGACAATATCATCGGTGCCATTAATAGGGGAGTGACCACTCGATCTCGAATTGCTAATTTTTGTGAGCATTACTCCTTTGTCTCAAATGTTGAACCCAGGACCATAGGTGAAGCTCTAAAGGATGCTGATTGGATCAATGCTATGCATGAAGAGCTCAACCAGTTCGAGAGAAATGAAGTATGGTCACTGGTGGAAAGACCTGAAGGCCATAATGTGATTGGAACCAAATGGGTCTTCAGGAACAAGCAAGACACTAATGGACTGGTGGTAAGAAACAAAGCCAGACTTGTGGCGCAGGGATTCACACAAGTAGAAGGTCTGGACTTTGGAGAAACATTCGCTCCTGTAGCAAGACTTGAAGCCATCAGAATCCTTTTAGCCTATGCTGCTCATCACAATATCAAGCTGTACCAAATGGATGTCAAGTCAGCATTTCTGAATGGTAAGCTTTCTGAGCTTGTATATGTAGAGCAGCCACCAGGTTTTGAAAATGATAAGAAGCCATACCATGTCTACAAATTGCACAAAGCACTCTACGGTCTAAAACAAGCACCAAGAGCATGGTATGACACATTGAAAGAATTTCTAATCAGCAATGGATTTAAAATGGGCTTAGTTGATACAACTCTATTCACTAAAAGAAATGGAAAAGAATTATTTGTGTGCCAAATTTATGTCGATGACATAATATTTGGCAGTACTAACCGTTCCATGAGTGAAGAGTTTAGCAAGCTGATGACCAAGAGATTTGAGATGTCTTTGGATGGAGAACTCAAGTACTTCCTAGGACTTCAGATCCATCAACTGAAGGAAGGTACTTTCATTTCACAAGAAAAGTTCACCAAAGACATCATCACCAAGTTTGGCATGAAGGATGCAAAAGGTATACACACTCCATGCAAACTAATGGCCATCTGGATCTGAACACTGAAGGTAAGTCTGCTGATCAGAAAGAATTTAGATCCATGATAGGCTCTTTGCTATATTTGTGTGCATCTAGGCCTGATATTATGCTTAGTGTTTGCATGTGTGCTAGATTCCAAGCTAACCCTAAGGATTGTCACAGAGTGGCAGTCCGCAGGATTCTGAGATATTTGATTCACACTCCAGGGTTTGGCTTGTGGTACCCTAAAGGTGCAAACTTTGAGCTAGTCGGCTATTCAGATAGTGACTATGCAGGGTGTAAGGTTGACCGAAAAAGCACCTCAGGTACCTGTCAATTCCTAGGGCACTCATTAGTGTCCTGGTCATCCAAGAAACAAAATTCAGTAGCCCTTTCCACTGCAGAAGCTGAATATATTGCTGCTGGTAGTTGTTGTGCTCAATTATTATGGATGAGGTAGACCTTGAAAGATTTTAACATATCTTTTAATCAAGTACCCCTCTTCTGTGATAATGAAAGTGCAATCAAGTTAGCCAACAACCCAGTACATCACCAAAGATCCAAGCACATAGAAGTGAGGCACCACTTCCTTAGAGACCATGTAGAAAAAGGAGATATACAGCTGTGCCATGTAAGGACTGAAAAACAATTAGCTGATATCTTCACCAAGCCCTTAGATGAGACTAGGTTCTGTGCCCTGAGGAGTGAATTGAATATCATTGATGTCTCTAACCTGCAATAAAAGGTTTGGCTTGGTGTCTAGCTGATGTGATTTCATCTCAGTTATTTGCATAATTGTACCTGTGTCACCCACCTGTCTCACAGGTGAGTGCATTGCATCATGTGGAAATCATATCTTATAGTCTGTAAAGTGCACTTCTGTGTGTACAAGTTTTTATCTAGATCAACTCATGTCAGTTTGAGCTTTGCTTGATTGATTTTCTGGCAAGCTGACACTGAGAAGATCACTTAAGGACTCTCTGATAGTGCTAATGCTTTCTTTCTCATCTAAATCAATCCATCTTGGTGTTCACTAGATGAAATACTTGTCACCTGAGTCTCCCAGCTGTGTCTCAGGTGAATGCTTTCAAAATCCCATAGGCCAGAGTATACATCTCTTTCACCTGTGTCACAGGTCCTTATGTCAGCTGTGACACAGCCACCTTATAACCTCTGGGCCTATATAAAGAGTTGCTGCGTCCACACAGAAACCGCTTCGAACTCCCATACCCAAAACTTCCGCCGTGCGCCAAATTTTTGAATTTCCGTCGTTTTCGCCGGTTTCGCCCTTGAAACTTCTTCAACAAGTTGGAGGAAGCCTTCCGTGGAACTCTAACGTCGATTCTTCCGCAGCAAAGTTCAATCTCGATCAAAGTAAGCCTCTGCAAAACCCTCCTTTGCGCTCAGTTCATCGTTCTAGGTCTTGATAGCCTAATCCAGTAGCGCATTGGTCCATATTAGGGTTGGTCTTTCTCTTGTGCAATCTTTTAGATCTCATCCAACCAGAAATCAACCAGCAAATCGTTGTCAAACTCAAAATTCCATGAATTTGCTGTCCGCCCCCGCACTTAGCTGTGTCACCGCTAAGGTCTCACCTGTCACACAGGTGCGCCTATTCAACAGGCTAAGACCTCGGTAATGCTTTAAGTCCTCACCTGTGTCTTCCTACCCTGACACAGGTGTCTAACACAGCTATTACTCTGCATCAAATGAACACCTCTTACCTACCTCTATCTTATCTATCTTGTTTCTACAGATGTCTGGATCTGGTAATCAGCCTGAGGATATCTCAGATGATCTTCCTCTTGCCATCAGAACTCAGATCATGGAAAAGAAAGGTCAAGAGGAATGGGAGGCAGAGAAAGCAAGGAGTACTTGCTAAGAAACTTGATGCTGAGGAGAAAGCAAAGAGAGCTGCTATAATCCCCCTGTCTCCAGCAGAGTTGGCTAAAAGGGAAGCAAAGAGAAAAGCTCTGGAAGAAGAAAAACGCCAAATTGAGCTGGCTGCGAAAGATTCTGTCTCCAGATTGGAAGAGCTTAATGCTATAAAAGCTGACAAGAAGAAAAGCAGATTCAGGAGAAAAAGAGGCTTGCAGATGCAAAGAAAGCCAGCATGGCTGAGGCTAAGAAGAAGAAGGCAGATGAGAGAGCTAAGAAAGCTTCTGCCAAAGATGCTGCTGTCAAAGCTAAGAGGGCGCCTGTTGTGGACACTCTCAAGAGAACTAGAGCTGCTGGTGGACCAGCTGATCTGTCTTTGAGCAAAGCTCCTAAGAAGCCTCGGTCAGAAACTGTAAGTGAAATCAGAAAGAGTAAGAAGCAGCAACAAGAAGAAGAAGAAGCTGAATGGAGAGCCGAAGCTGAGAAAACGAAAATCTCACAGCAAACTAGCCTCGGAATTGTATGATCTAGTTGGGAGGTTGTCAACTACATCAGGAGCCGAAAGAGATGCTCTAAAGTCAAGAATTCAATATATCAAGAAAGTTCTTTTCAACTTGTCTGATGCCCCCAAAGATGTTTTCAGTGCACAAGGACATATGGAAGAAAGACAAGGCAATCAAGGAAGAGCTTCATGAGTTGCTGAGAAAAGAAGAGAAAGCTGCAGGAGATGAGAAGGCCGATCTGATTCTGCAAATGGAACGCCTCTCATCTCAGCTCTCTGTGCAGTACAAAGAATTATGGAGCAAATATCAGGATAACAAGTTGCATAGAAGGATAGATGCCTTATCAATGGAATTGTCCTCCTGCTCAGATGAAGCCCTAAGAAGGTCTTGCAGGATGAGATAGCTGCAGTAAATTTGAGGATTATCAAGTTAGATTGTTCCACTGCTCCTATCTCAGCAGTTCCTCTTCAACAAGTCAGTGCTCCAGCTCTTCAGCCGGGTGTGCCAGCTGAGCCTCAGGCAATATCCTCAGTTGGGCTAGAGATTGTGCCCGCAGATGTAGAGATCCAACAGAAAGCTGCTCTTGAATCCATAGAAGACATTCTTGCAGAGCTAGACTCAAGTGGAAAGCAGCTAGAAAAGAATCTAGATGATTCTATGGCACAGCTCAGAACATCTTTTGATGCTAATCCACCTGTGCCACAGGTGGCTAGCACAGGCAAGTCCCGTCTACAAACATACCAGAGGAAAGGGAGAAAATCTCAGAGTTCAACCAGCATTGAATCCATTTCCACCCTGGATGTTCAGCAACCATTGTCTCCTTCTCAGTTTCTAGTCTCTGAAGCTGAAGATCAAGCTGCTCCAAAGGCTCAAGACTCCAGCTTCAGTAGAATCTCCAGTGGCTGCAGAACCAACAAGTCCACAGCTGTCTCAACCAGCTGTGTCTCAGGCAGGAGCAGAAGCTCAGGCACAAGACTCTCACCGGTCTCCATCACCTGTGCCACCGCCAGCTGACCCAGCTCAGTTAGTTCAAGCACCTGTGCCATCCCCTGTGGCACAGGTCAGTAAGTCAGCTGAGCAAGAAGAAAGAGAAGAAAGCTCCGAGAGCTCATCTGATGATGGAAGAGGTGTGTCTGTGACTCCTCCAAGGCCAAGAGCAGCCAAAGCTGATTCTGATGAAGATTATCAGGGAGAGAGCCCATCTCCAAGTGACAAATCAGCAGAAGAAGCTGAAGAGAAGAAGAGGAAGAAGTGGCAGAACATGAGGACAGCTCTCCCAGTCACTCAGTTAGAGAAGAAGACATGGAAGACAAATATCATTACATCTTCTCTCATGCTCTGAGGACTGAGGCCAATCAGATGGAATTTATTCCCAGAGCTGCTGCCAAGAAACTGCCAAAGAGTGATCCCAAGAGATCCAAGAGCAAAGTTGCCTCAATGAGACCCAGTTCATTTTATAAAGATGAGGTCAACAAATCCATACTTCTCTGAAGATCAGGAGTTTATAGCTCCATCTTGCTCAGACCCCAGATTCCACAATGATCATCAAAGGGGTGTTTATCATGAGATTCTTGCCTCCAAAGGCTTTGTAGATTGCAAGACAATTGATTGGTCAGCTATGACAGATTCAAGACTGAGAGCAGTTCCTTCTCTGATCCAAGCCTCAGGTCTTGAATTCTTATGCAATCTCCAGCAAGATTATGATCCTGAGATCATCAAGGAGTTCTATGCCACAGTTTGGATAGAACAGGAGAATCAAGATGTTATGCTCTGGATGACAAGAGGTCAACTTCTTTCAATCACAGCTCCAGAGTTCAATAGCTTAATGCATGCCCCTCTGAAACCAGGCATGTCAAATCTTTTCAAGCTTGCACCAGTTCCTAATGAAGTCAGAAGAAAATTCTATCCAAGGAACTTCAGATTCCCTGCCAAAGCTCCCTTCAGATCATGTCTATTTCAAGGGTATAACCATCACTGCCAAGCATCTGATCAAGATTCTTAATGTCACTCTTCAACCCAAAGGGGGAAACACAGATGCTGTCTATAATGCAACCTGGCAGATATTGGTGCATATAGCCAAGAATCAGCACTTTGATGTAGCAAGATACATTTTTCATGAGATAGATGCTGTCACCAAGGACAAAAAGGCTAAGCTGAGGTATGGATCATACCTCATGTACATGATCCTTCAAAGAACAGGTCTTCTGGATTCTTCTCTTGATCTCTCTGTGAAGACTATCAAAACCCAGCTTAGACCTCAGGCAGATGATAATCCAGATGAAGTTGCAGTCCCTGCTTTGTTTGGAGATTCGCCTGGACCAGCTGTGTCATCTCCCAGTCACACAGCTGCTCAAACTGCTCCTCCCAAGTCATCACCTGTTTCATGCCAAGCTCCCACCGGTGCCACAGCTGCTGCACCTGTGCCAGACACAGCTGATGCTGATGATGATGATGACACCTCCTGCGACCCTGCCGTGGCTTATGTGAACAAGGTTATGCCAGCTCAACTTGCTGCTCTGCGCAAAGAAAATCGCCTGCTTCGAGAAGAAGTCTCTCATCTAAAAGCCAACATGGATCAAGTGCAATCTCAGCTCTCAGATATGTCCAACCAGCTCTATTCGATTCGAGCAAGACTCCATGTTCATCCCATTACCTCAGGTAGCAACCGGCTACCCTTCCATTCTGCGGTTTCCACCTCAAGTAGCAACCGGCTACTCTACTATCCTCCAACTGCCCTTAGCATTCTTGCCCAAATCCAAATCCTCCTTCATTTCATTCGAGATTTTTGGCAAACATTTCTTTTTAAAGGTTCCTAGGAATGCATAAACAAACCGAGGGTTTTTGATCCCGTACCCAATGTAACCGGTAAAGCTTAATTTTTAACTATAGCAGGTCTAAGCACGGTTAAAGCCTATATTCCTATTATTCTACCGGTCGAGTAACAACCGACTAAATAAGCCTAGGGTTACCAGGGTCTGATTTCCAAGCCTACGTCACATGCATCTACTAGGCGTAACTATTCTAGCATAAAATATCGTGATACTCACATAGCATGCAAGGTTCGCAAACAAAATAATTATGTTCCATAAATATGGGATTCAACATGATCAAGGTGGAATAATGCTTGCCTGGCAGTCCTAGTTCCTGGTCCTATTCTTGGCGTGGGGGTGATCCCGGGTCTTTCTGGTGCATGTACGTCACTCCGTTAACTACACGTCGGAAAACGGCAAATAAGAAGCAAAGCAACTCCAAATAAAATCCAGAAAACATGCATGGTTAAAGATGTTGGGTGCAGGCATCGTTGGGTTCATTAAGGCACCACGGGATGCTAGACCTATGGTTGCAAGGAGAATTTCTTTGAATGAGGGTTTGCATAAAATGACGACATGATTGGTAAGGGCTTAAGTTCCTTGAAGCTTAATTCAAAAGCATATGCCCTATTGAGTTAATTGAGTTCTATCCACAGTTGGTATACTGGGCAGCATGAAAATATTTTAGTTGCTCTTAAAATAATACCTACAGCATATATACTACTAAAGAAAAGAAGGAAATACCTAAACCTAACTTCTACTATTTCTACTATTAAAGCTTTAAAACCACTTCAAAATTTAAATTACTTTGAACCAAAAAGTTTGTATCTCTCCTAATCTTTCAGGAACCGGAAGAATTTTTCGCAAAACCAGTCGCTAACCTCATGAACCGGTCGAACCGGTGGTGTTCAGGTTTTGAAATAATTAAAACAGACTAAACCGGAACAAGTGCGCTTTCTAACCGCATAAATGCATCTTCATTGCACTGGAGACGGTTAGAGCTGATGTGTGTTTTAACGGCCGGACGCGGGAACTTGATTTCAGACACCATAAATGCACATTAGATGAGGCGAGGCGGTACCTTGGTCGGGGCGCCGACCCTTACTTGCCCGTGTCTGTCACGGACCCGGAATC
>JAGXJF010003903.1:0-80894 GCA_019208055.1 Stipa capillata
GAGAGGGGGGGGGAGCTCTCGGTTCTCTAGCTAGATTCTCTTTCCATAGGCTAAAAGCTAGCTTCATCTTCAACCTCTTGTAATCTCTTTCACGCAAGACTAGCAATACAGACAGCAGGAGTAGGGTATTACCTCCGCCATTGAAGGGCCTGAACCTGGGTAAAAACTCTTGCGTGCACCGCCTGAATCATCCTTACGTGCTCTCCCAAAACCTACTACAAATGGATACTGCCGCGAAATCCCCGCGACAGGATGGGTGTGCTAAAAGTATGATCTCTATGCCTTATGGCATCATCAGCAAAGTTATAGAGACATTGCAACACCTCGCCAAACCTCATACTAATAGTCTACCCACAATACCTAAAATGATTGACAGCTTGACTGTTAGATTGAGACGAGCCTACAGTCCACAAAAAAAGTGCTAATGCTTCTCTAAAACACATGGAAGGATTCGACTTTAGGCCTAGTTGCTCACCAGTGTATTATGCAACATGAGAAAAATAGTCCTTCTTATCCTGAACATGTTGTAAAATTCCTTTGGATCCTGTAATTTCTTCTCAACCCATTGGATTCCTGGCATGTGAGGTATTTTCCTTGGCCTTCATGGAGCCTTTACATTCATCTACATAAATAGCAAGTGCAAATAGATGCAGTGACCGATTTATCTGTCTTTCTTCGTTACCAGATACTTCTTGCTCCTCCTCATTTGAATCATTAGAACTTGATGACCACATCTATCATTACATAAAAAATTAACACATGAGACCAACACATCATGAATATGCTCGAACAATAATCTCACAACATAACTTCAAGCAATATCACGAATAGATTTAAACAATAATCTCACAACATAACTTCAAGCAACATCATGAATAGGTTCAAACAATAATCACATGTATGCATAAGATAAATAGGTTCAAACACATATAGATACCAATATCACGAATAGGTTCACCACACACAGATGAAAATGGAATGTTCTAAGGAAAAACACATATGCATAACATAAATTGACCATCAACACTTCTTCTTTTCCTCTCATGTTCTCCTAATCTATGCAAGCCTTCCATTTGGTGTCGTCAAATTGATAAACACATTATGACACCTTTTTTTCATGAAAAGCTGAGATGCGAAGAAATATTCGTTGCTCCTTTCATCCGCCCCACCCTCTAACACTTGAGCCAAAATCTCAGAGATATCCTTCCTCACTGGATCAACACATGCATAAGATGTGGAATTCATAGAATTCTTGCTTGTCTCCTCCCTATCCTGCACCCATATGTCAAGAATACGGTCAAGCCGAGAATCTTTGTCACTACTCCTCTTTGGAGCCTTAGGATTAGGTAAATATCCTGTGCACCTCCTCTTTCCTTTCTTGGCACTGGTTGGTATTGCATCTTCACCATCGAGCCCCTCACACCCTGAACCAGCCTCACTTTCTTCAAGGTTAACATGTGATGCGCCAACTGTAAGAGTTGCCCCTGGAACCATTGCATGTTTACTTGTGACACTATGTTTGTCAAAAATGTGTCTCATCTTGTCCTCATCGGCAAGTGGCGCAAGTCTAATCCTCGCTGCATTTGCACATTTCTGCAACCAAATATGACAGTATGACATTAGCGAGATTACACATTTACAATTGAAGACACAGTTTAAATGACATGAATTATTTGCGTACCCCTTTCTCTTCTTCCCACCATTCATCACTAGCTGTAATGTTTTCGGTGTTAGGATCCCTTCCCAGTTCAGAGGTATGTTGATTTAATGTCTTCCAAATGTTGTAATCCTTTTTGAGTGTCTCCCACCTATTTTTAACTTGCTTGCGCGTGTAATCTCTCTTTGCACGCTTACTAAATTTTGTGACCAAGTTGTTGTACCCAGTGGTGTTCAAAAATTACGTTGGTCTGTTGTTAGCTTGCACTTCCTCAATACAAATGTCAAGGAAAATTTTATGAGCAATCGGATCCCAAGTAGCTTTGGTTGCCTCCCTTTTTCCATCTATTATGAGAACATTTGATAATTATAATTCTTCCAAATTGCACATGTCTTTACATGACCAACTAATAAATTAATAAGTACCGAGCTACTACAATTATGGATCCCTTCCTAGTACCATAAATCATGTTAGTGTGAAGCATACAAACATAAGGAAGGAAATCATGTGAAATAAGAGTTGGAAAATACATGCACTAAACGACAATCTGAACATTACATTAGCAAGAAATTCCAAAGGTGGATACTACAAATAAATACTACAGCATTACATTAGCAAGAAATTAATCAAATTGGTGGATTCTTCAAGTGCTTCACAATCTGATCTTGTATACATTGCAGTGAAGGTTGTGCTTATTCATGTATGGCAGTCTATGAACAATACTAAGCTCTAGAACTTGGTAAAAAAAATCAACACTCACATACATTGCTCTCTTAGATCCAAATCCATTAACCATCAATGGAACGTACAATACAAGGATTCGGATTGTATACCTTCGGTTCGAGCAATTGGTGCAAACCCTAGGTGAGGGAGAGTGGTTGTGGGGGAGCAGCAGGTTGCAAGGGGGGCATCGACGGTTGCCGCTGGTCGTACTGCACAAGGGAGGGTGGGAATGCAGCAGGGTGCGGAAGCTGGCCGCTGATGAGGCTGCCGTCCGCTGGAGACTTTGATTGTTGCTAGTGAGGCCGTCGGCCGCTGCTCAGGCACAGGCGCGCCGCGGGGAAGGTCGGTCGGGGGAGGCGTGGGGGGTGTCGCGGGGAGGGGAGGGCATCGTGACGGGGGTAGTGAGCACGGGGGCAGCCAGCTTGGGGCGGCGCGGGGTCGGGGCTGACGCGGGGTCAGGCTCGGGGGAGGGCCGGCACAGGGGTGCTGGAGCAGGGGAGGGCCAACGCGGGGGACGACTGGCTCGGGGGAGGTGAGGCCGATGCAGGGGAGGGCCAGCTCGGGGGAGGCGAGAGTGGCGCGGGGGAGCTGGAACGGGTGAAAGTGCATCTAGGCCCCTAAATACGTCTTGGTGGTTAGTGACAAACGATTAGAGGACTAATGACCGCTTGTAAGTATGTAAACAAATTTAGCCCTCAACGGATAAAATAGAGGAGCATCGGTGACCCCTCAAAAGAAAAAGGGAGAAGAAGAAGACGGTAAATGTCCTAGATATAGATTTTATTATTTAAGTGACAAAAGCCACATTGAGTCTAGGAACAGCGTAATATTAAGAGGGGCTTGATGAACATGGTCGAGGAGTATCTTTGCCGAGCAAAAATCGTTGTCGCCAAAAGCTCCCACAAAAAAATCCTAAACCTTCCTCTCTGAAGAAATCCGTACCCCAGCCTGGACAGTTCGGCTGGAGGTCCGAACTTTCCAGAGGAGATCCGGACCTCAGTCCGGACAGTCCGGCTGGAGGTCCGGGCTTTCCAGAGGATATCTGGACCTCAGTCTGGATAGTCCAGCTTAGGGTCCGGATCAGCACTGGACTACCCGGACCCCGAGCCTGGACAGTTTGGACTAATGTCTGGATCAGTACTAGAAAGTCCGTACACTGACCGGAGTGTCCGGCCACCCAGAGGGTCCGAGTAAAATCTGGACAGTCCGGGTGTGAAATTTCCTTAGCCGCCCAAAAGATTCCCTCTGCCACCTCGACTGATAGCCGTTGGATTTGAAAATCCAAGGGTCCGGCCCAAATCCGGACAGTCCGGATTTTGGCAGATTCCCTCAAACGGCTAGTTTTTTAGGGAGCTTCTATATAAGTCCTCTTGCTCCAAGCAAGGGGAACTCTTTGCCCACTTCATTTTCTACATTCTCTAGAGCATTTCTCCACTCCTCCAAACACCAAGAGAGAAACTTTGTGAGGAAGAGGAAGATTTGAGCGAGTTGAGAATCAATCCAAGCGACGTGTTGAGTTCATCTCCAAGTGTTCATCAAGCTCATTTCTCTTGGAGATTGGGGTCTCCTAGATGGTTAGGAGTCCTTGAGAGCTCACATCCTTGTGGTGAGCCTCAAGAAGTTTGTGAGGCCGGAATTCGCCTCGGCGAGGAAAGAATCACCAAGAGAAGTCGAGGAGACGCAAGAGTGTCCTCGAGGGATAAAGGCTTGAGAGGAAGCCGGCTCTTGATCGAGCTTCCCAAACGGAGACGTAGGATTCCCCCAAAGATCCGAACTTCAGCAACAAATCATTGTCTCCCCCGTTCAGTCAATTCCGCACTTACTTTCCAAGTATCTTTGTATTGCTCATATTTGTCTTGTTTAGTATATTTGATTACTCATATTAAATATAATCATCTTTGCTAATCAATCAACCTTGATTCCGCAAAATTGAAAGATTTGATTAAAATTGTATAAAATTGTTTAGTCGCCTATCCACCCCTCCTCTCTAGGCCGACATCTTGATCCTTTAGTGGAGAAAGGATTTTGGAGTAAATAACCCTAATGGCATTTTGTCTGTAAATTCATAGAACTTCGAGGGCAAACTGATGTCGTGTGGGTGAAAAAGCTCAGGAAACTAGTTGTAGGTAGCTTTTTTCCATGTGCAATAAGTGGTTGGGACTTATAGCTTAAGCTATCTATCAACGATTGGTAAACCGCTGATCTTACGGTAGGGACCTCTGGGGCCGCCGATCAACCAGCACCGGCAGACGGAAGACGAAAATTTTATACAAGTTCGGGTCTCTCTCAAGATAACAACCATACGTCATGTTGGTATATATTGAATATCGAATATAAATACAAGGATTTTTTTACTGTCTAGCCTAGATGGGATCTAAACCTAGTCGGGAATCTCCTTTGACTGATCTGGTGGAACTCGACTTCCTGAAAGCGATGAGTCTTCTCGAGGATGTCGGTTGGATGATGACTCGACCATCCTTAAATGTAAGGATAGATCTTCTAGTTTAAGGGGTGTCCAAGAGTTCTACGAGAGATGCCCTTATCTTCTAGAATCCTTAACGAATACGTCAACTGCTCTGAATATCCATAATATCATATACAATACTACCTCGTATACAATATCTAATATATTATTTATCATCACTACCTTTAAAAGACAAATATAATAACCAATCTTCTTGTCCGGCGCGACAGGAAGTCCTAGAAGTCTCCGGAATGGATGAGATGTTTCTGAGTCCCATCTAAAGCCCAAAGACTAGCTGAACTCAGGTGTGCACACATTGTATTTTTCTTCTCGCGTTCAGTGTTGAGCCTTTTGCACTGCCACCCACCAATTGTGTGGTCTGCAGAGATGCCGGCAGCTCCGTCGACCGGTCACCTGTTCAGGTTCCTGCCGCCTCACCGCCGTCCACAGGGCACCGACGTCGCTGCCGTCGCTGGCTGGGGTGTCGCCGGCGTCGTCACCGCCATCTGGCTCGTCCAGGTTAAGTCCTTGCCTGTCTCGGACTGCCGTACACCACTGAAATACTAGGACTGGAGTGCTGCTGTGCTTAACAATGGACATGGTTTTGCTCTATGGTTTGCTTGATGTCCGCGGCCGTTTGATTGGATCAAGAAGACCTTCTTTGAGAAGCAGGAGACCGAAGAGGCGAGAAGCGAAACCTGAATCATGTGCGCGACATGTACTGCCTCTGCTTGCGTAAGTATGCAATCTGGCTTCCTATAGGATGTACTTGATGTTTATGCAGTTTAGTGTCCTAGTACTCTAGCTCTAATTATGTAGGTTGTGCTTCTCGTTTCACTTGTAAAGTCATCATGTGATCAGACAAAAAAAACAAATAAACTTTGCATCTGTAGTTTTCAGTGTCTGCCTACTCCAGCCAACTAAAAAGGTGGCCTGAACTGCTACCATCAAAACTGTACAACATTTGCTCGCATGTGCTCCCTCGGTCCCAGAATGGAAAGCATATTTTGTTTGATCAAGATAAAAATTAATTACTCTATTAATATGTGGTTTATAACTTTGTATCACATAAACCACATATTAATAGAGTACATGAATACTTTTGAATACGAATTTAATGACATCAATTTTATGTCATATAAATCATATATTAATAGAATAATTCTTGGTCAAAGTCTTATCTTAACTAAATAAAATACGCCTTACGTTTCTAGGATGGAGAGAGTATTGCGTACTCTCTTCTCATGAAATATTTGAAATAACTCTCTCAAAAAAGTTTGAAATAACTGAACTTATTGCAAGATGGCATCTTAAGATCACGACGATGACTATCATGATCACAATGATGGCTCCATGATCACAATGGTTGCTGCTCTTGCATTGGTGCCCTTGCTGTTGACCAGGTTGCCGTGACCGTTGACCTATCGGTACATTTTGTTGGGACTTCCGTTTTATTAATTGTTGATGATGGCATCAAATGATTAATCAAGTACAGCATATCCTGCATCATTTGACGCTGATACTTAATTCCGAATTTACTTGTTCGGTTAGTACATCAACTGAGATCAGCAGAAACCAAAATACATAACTCATGGTTGTTGTCTACTCCATTTTTGCTGGATGGATAGCTGTAACTATTAGCATATCTAATCCAGGTTATACTTCCAGTTTTCTGATTGAATTTTCCATATGATATTACAGCACGTATAATTTTTTCCCGAGAAATAATGTCAAAATAATCAGGATCCCACAGTGACACCGCACAACTGACAAAATTGTAGGCAACAAATAGGACAAATGTCACGGATGTGAACTGGTCGCATTGTCACAAGCATCCAAAGAGCACACTGCCATGCAAAGAAAGCATGAAAAATTTCCCCAAATAATAGCCGCGGATGAACACATCACATCTACAAGTCAATGACTATACCCATGGGTGGCTGCTCCGGTTGGTCACAAACAAAGATGGCTGCCCTTCTATATTTCAAAATTTCCCCCTTGTTCGGACTTGGGGAAAGAGTTAAGCAACTTATTTGTGTTATAACCTTACAAACATAGGCGGTTTCAAGAAAGGAAATCAACAAATCAGACACAACCCTTCTGCTTTGAAAAGCTCAGAAGACTTCAAGATGAAAATGGACATCACCTATTTCCATACTACTACAATGATGGCCATCCCAGCTGCCCAAATCCTTAATGAACTCATTGACATCCTCTTGATTTTGATTAGTCTATACAGGATATCAATGGCCACTTTCGTTTCAGTTACAGCTCAACACGACTGCGTACTTGCAAGCGTTTAGATCAATCACTTACAGAGTTCTCTGAAAGTAGTGATTCATCTTCTCTGTTGCGTGAAATCCTCGCCTATTAAAAACTCTGCTTTTGCCAAGCGCGCAAAGACGTGCATGCTTCTTTCGTTGACCGGGATATGCACATGAGCTTAAAATTAAGAATAATCATTCCTATTTGCAAGTTTAGAATAATGTTACTATAACCTTGGCATCTATGATCTATGTATATGCGATTGTGCATCAAATGTGTCAACATGATAGGAAGCAATCAGCAAAAGCAGTAAACCAACCACTTCTTGAATAGCCCTCAAGAGACGAATAGCTATATAGGATATATACATGTTTTTCCCTTTACTCTTCTAACAACTTCTGAGGCAACGCACAAAGGCCTTTCTTCTCTATTAAAAACTTTAGCAAAAAGATCCAGACCAGAAAAGGCTCATCATACATGATAGTTAGTATATATGAAAAATTATCCTTGGCACCATAGAATGATTACTGTAACCCCATTGTCGGAGAAAATAAAAGAGAGGAAAGAGTTGATGATTGAGGTGTTGTGTACTTCTTGGATGGATGCATCATCTGAAGTGGCTGAGCTGGTTGTTGTTGTGGTGGTGCCTGCACTCATCAAACCCGCAACATTGTATCACAGGATAGCACGCCACAAAGAGGCACCTCCCAATCCCTCTAATGACAGAGCTGAGCACATAGCAGGGACAGCAAGAGTTGTGCTCTTTATGAACCCCCTCACCTCTTCTTTTGTGGCGATTGCTCTTTCTGTGATCCATCTCTGATCTACTCTTTCTTATTTTGATTTCCTCCAAACCTAAAAGGAGAAGGGGAAAACAAAAAGTTCCTACTTGAATTAGAAGGTATTGTACATACATGAATATGAAAAAACTGATTCCTTTATCTTAAATAAAATGAAAAAACTGGTTGTTCGATTATGTTGTTTTGATGCTACTGTAATAACTAATAGAACGAGTTTCCATAAAACAAGATGTATGGAAGAATATGAACAAGACACATGGACAAAACAGATAAGCTAGAACCTCTGATCATACCTTTGGTTGGGATGGGGCACTACCTGGAGCCCTCAGATTGGCAAGAAGCCTCACACAACAGATGCTTGCTCTCCCATCAGCTGTGGAAGAGGTTTTCGTACATATGTTGGCAGTAGATGGATGGATGGATAGATTAAGAGCTAGAGGTGAAGGAAGCTTTTCCAAGGCTCCAATGAACAGACAATTCGAGATGCCTTAATCGGATGCTTGCACTCCTGTTTCTCTTTATGCTGTTATCTTTGCTCCTCTTTCTTTAATAGTATATTGCTTTTCTTTGTCTTAGGCATCAGAAAGTTTAAAATAAGATGACATGATGCAACTTCTGGTGAAACGTTCTTGTTGGGTCGTATTCTCCTCAGGCATGACATGGACCAGAGACAAGGATAATTGAAAGTGGTACGTAGCACCGCAAACTAGTAAGCGTGATCTGGCATTGGAATTCAGTTTTGTTTTCGTCTTAGATTGCTGGCAGTGTCCAGAATTGATTTGTATACCACATCAATGCTAATCTGTAACAGAACCGTCTCAGTTCCACCATACACAATATGGTAACCGCGATACCACAATACGGTATGTTTCACAAACAAGGATAAGAAATGTGGCGAGTATTACATGTTCCGAAATTAATTGAAAATAGTGTCTGTTCTCTAAGTTATCTGAGATATTTTTAAATCTCAATCATTTTTCTATGCTTTTGAATCAACATCGAACCATTATTATCACCACCTCTAGTAGTTCAACTTATGGACTGAAAATTGCTTTCACTGAAATTACACATTTATGAGGTTGTAATAAATTTAGATGACTGGGATTTATAAAAATTTCAAACAGTTAAGAACTAAAAAACCATAAACAATATGGAGAAGGTACAAGAAAGTGATAGATCTATTTGCCTGGGCTCTGGACACAATCAGAGTTTTTATTTCTCACTCACCATATAACAGATTGATTGTCATGTAATAGCTGCCTCCAACAAGTTCAACGTAAAGGTGCCGGATATGGATGATGTTTATGCTTGTTTGAAATTTCTGTCCTTGTGAATGGCTTGTGTTTGCATGCAAGTGAAGTACCTTTTTCTATATAGTTACTTGTAAATTCTAATGTAGTTCTTTTTATCAAGCAATGTTGCATACAAGTGAAGTACCTTTTTCTAAATGCAATGTTATGTTATCTTATATCAAGCACTAGGTTTCAAACAGAATTATAAGTCTTGTTTCGAACTTTGAAGTATGTGAGATATATATGTGTTATTTCAAACTGTTGTTGAGCAAACAACATTGAATGAATTTCAAATTATATGTAAGATGTATTGTGTGTTTACTGATTTATGATCTGTGATGGAATGTTCTTTTTACAAGAATGTAATGTTGCGTTGTCTCATATCAAACATCAAGTTTTAAATAGAATTGTAAGTCTTGTTTTGAATTTTGAAGTATGAGAGATATATATGTGTTGCTTCAAATTATACTTGAGCAAACAATTGAATGGAGTTTAAATTACATGTAAGATGTATTGTGTATTTGCTGATTTATGATCTGTGATGAAATGTTTGTGTGAATATATGTGATCTGTGATGAAATAATGCTTGTGTTTGTCTGTGAACTGCGAACTGATTTTTAGAGGGTATGGCTAGTAGTTTCTGAGGCTAGCCAAAAGCAAGAACAAACCTGCCAGTGTGAAATAATCATCAACAACGGGTAGTTTAAGAAGCCCGCTAGTAAGGAAACATTCATAAATGATGGACCATAGAAATGAACCAATGAACCGTTAGTGAGGGTATCACCATCAACAAGGAGACTCATGATGAGCCCATAAGTCATCAACAATAGTACGCCTTATGAACTCCTCAGTCGAGATGAAACCATCAATGACAGGGCATCTTATGAGCCTGTCTAGATGAAGCCCTCAACAACAGGTTTTCTTTCATGCCCGTTAGTCCGGATAAAATCATCAACGATGGATATAGAGAGCAATCCGTCATTGGTCACCAACATCCATCTCGTCGTTGATAATAAACTTATCAACAATGGATAATTTTCACTATCCACCCGTCATTCATAAGTCTATTATCAATGACGGGTAAAAAAACTGTCGTTGATGACCTGATCACTGTAACATCCTCAAATTTTGTGAATTTTTGTCGCTCATGCTAATTACAAAGTTTGTATTTTATTTAGAGTTAATCCAAATTAATTCAAATAGGGTGTAAAGAAGAAGATATTTAATTATTAGAAAAAAAATTTTGGAGTTTGCACTTGAAAATACAATTGTTGGAATTTTTATGCTCCATTTTATACATGGGATTTTTCCCAAAATTTTCAGATGTCTCTTGGTATTTATTTGGCATTTCTCTTCTTTTCTACCTTTTTTGTAAAATCCAAAAAAGAAATGTAAAAACAAAAAAAAACCCTTTTCCCGGCCGACGGGCCTCACCCCGCCGGCCCACACCGTCCTCTCTCCGTTGGGCCGCCTGCCCGTTCCTCCGCTCCGCCAAGCACACAGGCAGGCCACCCGGGCCACCTAGGCTGCCGGCAGGCCGAGGCCTGCCTCCACCGGATCACCTCTTGGGCCGCGCACCTGGCCAGGCCACCTTCCTGGGCTGCCCCTGCCTGCGCTGGCTGGCCAGTGACTTTGCGTTGTGCGGGGATACCACACAGCCGTAGCCACGGCCACACGTAGCAGCATAGCACGAGTGCGTCGCGCCGCCGCCGCCCGTGCAATGACCCCGCAGCACGCGCACGCCCGCGATGCGCCAACACCGCGTGATCTGCTCGACCACGCCCTATACTCCTCTATTAAAAGCTATCGTGTCCCATTAGTTTTTCTTTCTTTTTCTCGTCTTGGTTTCTTCTGTTTGAATTCGAGTATTTTACCGAGAATGAATTGAATCAAGCATACTCTCTTTATTGATGAATGAAGTATTTATACAATTACAAGAGACGCGACTGTTAGAAGGGATGCGAGCAATCGTCGGCAGTTGCCAAATTAGCAACTGCTTGACGGTTCCTGTAAGCAGGGATTAAGAAATCCTAACACTCCCCCTAATCAATGCTAATCCTTGCGAGCAACATCATCTTGAATAGTAACTCCTCCAAAAACCCTGTGGAAAAAATGTGAGGAATATAGTGTCGTATATGCTGTTAAAACTCCTTCAAACCCAATAGGAAAATAAGGAGAAAATGATACAGCATATAATGATTATTGTCTCATTTAACTCAATACGAGAAAATCCATAGAGGACAATAAATATATCGTGTATACTTTCCTAAAAACCCCGGTGGGGAAAACAGAAAATATGACATATGATCTTATGTTGATATTACCTCATTAAAAATCTTGATGAGAATCTGTAAAGTAAACTAAAGGGAAAAAGAGTGTAATATGATGCTTTGAATAAAAATAGTTCAGGAAGATACTCCCTCTGATTCTTGCAAATCCCGAAGTCGTCGCATACCAATATCATGAATATATTTCTGGAATGTAGAAGTTGGTAGAGACTTTGTGAATAAATCAGCGAGGTTGTCGCATGATTTGACTTGCAAGATGTTTATTTCCCCGCTTTTCTGGAGCTCATGGGGAAAAAACAACTTAGGAGCAATATGCTTAGTGATATTGCTCTTGATGTATCATGTTTGCATCTGTGCAACACAAGTCACATTATCTTCGTAGATAATGGTAGGTGATTTGATAGAACCAATTCCACATGACTGTTGTATGTGGTTTATCATCCTGCGAAGCCACACGCATTCGCGTGATGCCTCATATAATGAAAATATTTCAGAATGATTGGTAGATGTTGCCACAAGAGTCTGTTTCGAAGACTTCCATGATATGGCAGTTCCACCGTGTAGAAACACAAAGCCGGTTTGTGATCTGGCATTATGGGATCAGATAAATAGCCAGCATCTGTGTATCCAATCATATTGGAGTCCTGATTTCTCTGGAATTGAAAGAATAGGCCAAGATCTTTTGTGCCTTAGAGATATCGAAGGACATTCTTGACTCCTGACCAATGGCGTTTGGTGGGAGCTGCGTTGTGTCTAGTAAGTAGATTCACTGCAAAAGCAAGATCAGGTCTTGTGCAATTTGCAAGATACATGAGCGCTCCAACGGCACTGAGATATGGAACCTTGGGTCCCAACATCTCTTCTCCATCATCCCTTGGTCTGAATGGATCTTTCTCTACGTCTAGAGAATGAACAACCATGGGAGTCTTAGATGGGTAGGATTTATCCATATTGAACTTCTCCAATATTTTCTGGATATAGGTAGCTTGATGTACCATGATTCCTGAGGAAAGGTGCTCAAGTTGAAGACCTAAGAAAAATTTGATTTTACCCAAATCCTTCATCTCAAATTCCATCTTTAGGTGATTCCGTGCTTCACCAATATCTTGTGTGTTGCCAATGATGTTGAGATCATCGACGTACACAGAAATGATGCAAAATCCTGTAGAGGACTTCTTGATAAAGACACATAGGCAATCATCGCTGTTGGAGTAACCCTTCTGAAGAAGGAACTGACTGAGTCGGTTGTACCACATCCGTCCCGACTGCTTTAAGCCATATAATGACTTGTTCAGTTTTACACAGTACATGTTGTGTTTTGCGCTTGCATTTGGGATAGGGATTCCGTTAGGAATCTTCATGTAGATGTCCGAATCTAGTAACCCGTAAAGATATGCGGTCACGGCGTCCATCAACTGCATAGATAGACGATTTTGCACTGCCAGATATATGAGATATCAGGAAGTGATTCCACTCATTATCGGAGAATATGTCTCATTGTAATCAATGCCGGGTCTCTGTGTAAACCCTTGTGCTACGAGCCTTGCTTTATATCTCACCACCTCATTGTTCTCATTCCGTTTCCGGATAAAAACTCATTTGAATCCCACAGGGAAAACTTTGGGGGGTGTCGGTATTGCTTCAGCGAATACCTTTCTTTTATTAAGCGAGACAATTTCCGCTTGTATTGCATCCTTCCATTGAGGCCAGTCGGAGCGCTTTTGACACTCAACGATAGTCCTTGGATCATGATCATTGAGAAAGGTATTTGCAATTGTAGCAGAAAAATAAGTGTCGACAATCGTAGACTTATGGTTGAATGATTCTCCAGAATCGATATAGTTGGTGGTAATCTCCTGCACCCTTGATGACTCTTCGTGATTTCCCAATACGCGTGAGTTCGGGTGTTCCGATGGCCCAGCCAGTGTGCGCAAACTGGAGCTGGGTTGTGAAGGTTGCCCTTTCACTGGGTGTTTGTCAACGTTGAGTTGACTTGCATTTACTGACTCCGAGGATTTTCTCCTTGATTTCCTTTGTTGCTTGTGAGAAGCTGGTTCCGGGTCAGAAGCCGTACTACTCCTCCTCTTTTTAGGAACAGGGAGTTGAGTGGTTTTTATTGGTACCTCCACTCTTTCGGGCGCGTTTCTGGCCGGATTTAAGGACTTTGTAACACCCTTTAGATCAGTAAATGAATCTGGTAGATTATTTGCAAGATGTTGCAAATTGATGATTTTCTGAACTTGGAGTTCGGTCTCTTGGGTACGTGGATCAGAGGATGAAATGGTTAGAGCATTCCAATCAATTTCTAGGCATTCTTTCTGGTACTTGAAATCTCCCCGAATGCCGGAAAATGTTCCTCATCGAATATACAATCAGCGTGACAGGCTGTAAATAGATTCCCAGTAAGGGGTTCTAGGTACTTGAAAATCGACGGCGATTTGTACCCCACATAGATCCCTAGTTTCCTGTGGGGGCCCATGGATGTCCACTGTGGTGGTGAGATTGGGATGTACGTAGCACATCCGAACTTATGCAGATGGGAAATGCTAGGAGGATTTCCACGTACCAATTGCAGAGGGGAAATACTGTGATATGCAGTAGGTCGCAATTGTATTAAGTCAGCAGCGTGTAAAACTGCGTGACCCCAACAAGAGGTTGGCAAGCTGCAATTCATCAACAAAAGTCTTTCAATGAGTTTGATCCTCTTAATCAGAGATTCAGCCAAACCATTTTGTGTATGAACATATGGGACAGAGTGCTGAACTTCAATCCCCAGGGCCATACAATAATCATTGAAAGCACGTGAGGAGAATTCTACAGCATTGTCCATGCGAATTGTCTTAATTCGACTTTCCGGATAATGGGCTTGTAGTTTAATGACTTGCCACATTATCTTGGCAAATGCACGGTTTCGTGTGGATAGAAGGCACACGTGTGACCATCGTGTAGATGCGTCAATGAGAACCATGAAATACCTAAAAAGGTCTAGAAAATGGTTGGATGGGACCACAAATGTCTCCTTGAATGCGTTCAAGGAACTGAAGTGGTTCAGCTTATATTTTGAGGTGCGAGGGCCTCAAAATTAGCTTCCCCGTTGCACAAGATGTGCACACGAAGTCTGATGATTAAGGAAATTTTGACTCAAGCAAATTATGACCAATGGAATTGTGAGTAATTTTTCTCATCATCCCGATACCGGGATGGCCTAGATGATCATGCCAGGTTTGGAATACGTTAACATTCTGAAAAATTACCTTGTTTGCAACATGTTCTACGGGCTTGATGTACGTATAGTACAATCTAGACGATAGAGAAGGAATTCTTTCAAGTACTTACTTGCCATATCCATAATCTTTGGTGAAGAGTAGATACTCCTCTTTGTTGTCTTCATGGGTTTCAATGTGAAAACCATTTTTATGGATATCTCGATAACTAGTTAGAGTATGTGATGAGTCGGGCTATAGCAAAGCATCCTCAATTGTCACTTGTGTACCCCCTTGGAGGGTAAATATGGCACGTCCAATGCCAACAATTACTATATCGTGTCCAGCGATAGTTAAAATATCTTCATTCATCTTTTTCAGAGTTTGGAAATATTTTAACTCTCTTAGTATGGAGTTTGTGGTAGCACTGTCCACAAGGCATAATTCCTCTTCCATCGGATTGTCCCCGTAGAGAACTATATATAAAGAAAAGTAAAGAATTTTCAATAAGAAAAATCTCATGTAAATACAACATCACAGATGGACATAAAATAAATAGATCACAAAGGAGATTGAGGGACTAGTCGAAGTCTCCAAACATATCGGTTGAGGCATACTCAACCATCATGTTCTCCGTGTCGGCAGGGTCCTCAGGCTGATGGAAAGTCATAGTGTTGCTCGGTTCGGGAGGAACGTCGTGCGAACTACCATCTCCATTGGCGCTGTCTAGATGAAGGTTGAAATTGGCTTCAAACCTTTTCCCTTGAGGTGCTTTGCATCCCTGGGATTGTTGGTACAGAATAGCCAGATGTTTTGGGGTCTTGCACTTTTCAGTGGGGTGCGTGTAGCACCCACATTTGTTGCAAAGCTTAGTTTTGTCATACTTAGGCTTTGCGGTGTTTTTCCCCTTGTCTAAGTTTCTAGGCTTCTTGTTCCTACTGCACTTTCGCTTACCCTTGAAATTTGATGGTTTGCTCCTGAAAACACCATCAAACCTCTGTCCATTCGCAATATTCATATAAACTTCAGGTAAAGGTTGTGCCCCAACTGGGCGCTGAGAGCCATTCTTAGTGAGTAGCTCATCGTGCTTTTCAGCCTGAAGTAAGATATGAATGAGGTCGGAATAGACGGTGTAGTTGCGAGCGCGGCACTGCTGCTGGAGGATCCTATCTGAAGGGAGCATAGTGGATAAAGTTTTCTCTATCTTCTCCGCGTCAGTAGGTTCCTTCCCGCAAAAGCGTAGTTTGGAACTAATCTTATGAAACTTGTGATTGTACTCTCCGATGGACTTGAAATCTTGAAGACGGAGGTGCGTCCAATCATGGAGTGTTTCTGGCAGGACAACTGCCTGCTGCTGTTCATACCTCGTTTTGAGGGCCTGAAATAGGGTACTAGGAGATTCTTCCTCCAAGTACTCAGATTTGAGATCTGGGTGAATATGATGCCTAATGATGTATAAGGCAGCATAGTTTTGCTGTTCTGTCAGCGGCATGGCTCCATCCGATAGTGGAGTCTCCGTGGCCTGGATTGCACACGCTATCCCATGGGACGCAAGACTGATCTTGATGTACATGGCCCATGTAGGGTAGTTGTGACCATTGAGAGCAAGCTCCTCAAATTCTTTTGCGGTCATCATTTACCTACATGGGCAAACCAGAGATAATTAATTTACGTTCAGTAAATTAAAAACCATCATGGTTAATGTTGTAATGAACTTTGCAAAATTAATGAAAATTCCAATAAGTTAGCTTGGAAACATTAGTGTGAATCTCAAATTTGCTAAGTATGACACATTGTAAGGAGTAAATGTCGCAGCCCTAGGGAGTATAATCTGATGAAATCAGTAGATACTCAAGTATAATCTGATAAAATCAGTAGATACTTATATACCTAATGCCACGCAGCACTGGGGAGTATAATCTGATAAAATCAGTAGATACTCATATTCCTAATGCCATGTGTCATTACTTGATTTGAAGAAAATCACTTTGAATTCTGTAAATTAATTCTTGCTCGTATTAAGTCAAAATGACTCAATTAAGATGAATTAATTTTTATTATTATTTTATTTGCAAGAAATTAAAAATCTCGATTGCAAATAGTGGACGCAATTAATCTCAACATGTAAAATAACATGGAAATATATTGCATCACACTTTGTTCTGGAATACAGAGTACTCTACAGAAAAACAGTACTGAAATTGAAATACTGCAATTAACAGAGTCTAAAACAGAATTAAAATACTGCTAGAAATACTGTTAAAGGACTAATTTGTGAAAAAGGGAAATATAGGGTTTTTTTCGCAAAATAGCCAAACTGCTTTCGGTTCACAGGCCACAATGGGCCTTGAGGCCCGTTAGTGGCCCACCCGCAGCCATGGGCCGCGTTGGCCCGATAGAGGCCCATCCGACGGAAAATGGATAAAGGGGGGAGCGGTTAGGGTTTAGAAAACCCCACGGCTCCACCCGATCCCCAATCCTATCCGGTGGCGGCCACCCGTCGGTCGGCCCCTTCACCGGCAACGAGCGGAGGCGGCGGAGCCTCCGGCTTCTTCCTCGGACGAGGAGCCACCCGGGAGGGAGGCACCCGGGGCTACGCTGTTAGCGAGGCCGAGGGCCACCGGCCTCCAGGAGCCGGCGTGGGCGGCACGGATCGAGGACGACGCCGGGAACGGCGCCACGAAGCGGCGGCGGGGGGCCGTTCATGGAGGCGGCGGGGGGTTGGCATCGGTCGGCGACGGGCTGCGGTGGAGGCCGGGCGGCGCGACTTCGGTGACCGGCGGTTAAGCCGACGCCACCCCGACTATGTTGACGACGGGCCCCACCCGTGCACCTCACACCAACTCGGCGGCAGCGGTACCGCAAGCGCCAGCTCGATGCCCTCATCGACGTGGAGCGACGGAGCGGTCGGTCCGGCGAGGAGCCAGGCGGGTAGCGCTGGCGCCGAGGCACCGTGGCGCTGCTGCTGACGAAGACCAAGCGTGTGGCGAGGACCAGCACCGTGGCGGCGCACGCCGCGGGAGAAGCGGCGGTGTCTATTGAGTCCACGGCGGCGACGGGCGACGAAGCGACGGCGACGGCCGTACTCCCAGAGAAGGCGAAGGAAACGTGAGAAAAGATGCCCACGCATTGCAAAAATGCTAACCTTTTTCTTTGATTCTTCCTTGTGGTAGAAACGAAGCGTGCTGATAACATGTTTGAATTCGAGTATTTTACCGAGAATGAATTGAATCAAGCATACTCTCTTTATTGATGAATGAAGTATTTATACAATTACAAGAGACGCGACTGTTAGAAGGGATGCGAGCAATCGTCGGCAGTTGCCAAATTAGCAACTGCTTGACGGTTCCCGTAAGCAGGGATTAAGAAATCCTAACATCTTCCACAGTCAAGTTTCTCATTTGAGTAAAAATAGGAGACCGCATTTGTCTGTTTCTTCATCGCCGTCTTCTTGCTGCCTTCAAACCACCAGAGCCTAGCATTGTCTACAACGTGCCGCTTCGTCGTCTCACCCGAGCATCGTTGGAGTTCGCCAAGTTGGATCATCGCCTCCCCTACCGACCTCTTGACGTCCCTGCCGTTCGGTCCCGTGAGCGTCTCTTCTCCACCCAATCTATTTCTCTTCTCGGTTGTTCCTTAGCCGAGCCATGCACCGTAGTAACATGGAAAGCAACCAAAGCATGCAAGATCAATGGATCAGCCTGCTCCCCTGTACAAAACGTATACATCTTATCTCTTGTTTGTCTTTGCAAACCACCAAAACCTCTTGGCAAGCTTAGATATTAGCAGTAAAATGGATCAATAGGACCGAATAAACCTCCTGGTGCGATCGGATTACAAATCCGATCATTAGATTATAAATTCATTCAAATTTGAACAAGTTTTGGCCAAATTTGAATCTAACTTTGTACTGGATGAAAAATTTGGAAGTATTTAATTTCTCGTAGGGCACTAGCATGTGTAGGAAGTACCCTTAATTTTTTTATGATTTTAGGAGCCATACATGATTTTATATAATTGTTTCTATCTTTGTTTTATTTATTAAAACTAGAAATACTTTCTTTTTTTGTAATTTAGTTTTTTTAAGGTAATTATTACTGTTTAGAACATTGTGGTAAAATTTGGTAACTTTTTATCACTATTTAATCATGTTAATAATTAGATATCATGTCTAGCTAATGTTCGCATTCCAAATACATAGTCTCATGCTAATTATTATTTTTCTATAAAATTAATATCTTGCTATAATATTTGGTAGGATATGACCTAAGCACTGTTTAATTAATGTAATTAAGTTTACATCTAAAGTTCACAACTTTACGACATAATTCGGTTTGATAGAATTAATTGCAATCACCGTATAATGTCAAAAGCTCTTGTATGTCATTAAATCTTTTCATTTAGTACAATCATGACATGCTCCAATGCTTAGTATCATGCCTAGGGCTTGCTTTATTTTATATGACATTTAGCATGGTTAGAATGTATTTCATTAATAAAATAATTTCATTAATTAAACAATGTCGATAAATGTTTTTCTGTTAATGTAGAGAATAATAAAAATATTATTTTCTATTAATACTTAATATGCCATGCTAGCTCATATTTAATTCGTAATAATATAATATTATTTATTTATTTTATTTATTACTATTATATAGGGTTACGACCCCTCTTTAGGAGACCCCAAATTAAGGACATCTTAGGGTTAAAACCCTATTGTAATCTTCGACACATTCTGTCCTTCGTCGATTTCCATCTTTCTTTTGCAGTCGGTTTTTCTTATGTAGAGTGGTTATTTATTTTTGTGTCGCTTTATATTGTGTTACGATGATTAGGGAGTGACGAGACCGACGCCAGACCCGACTTCGAAGATCAGCAGCTCAACAACAAAGGCAAGCCCCCTCTCCTTTTGATCATGTTGATCCTATATTTATGAATTCATTATATTTTATTGTTTATAACCATGCATGCTATTTTATTCTGGTAGCTAGTGTGTCAATTGACACATATATACCCATTATCCGCTTGTCGCCCTTTTGTTTGATACCCTGAGTAGATTATTTAATGTTTCAGATTAGAGTAGAGATGATGCTTAGCCATGCTTAATTATTTTCTAGGATGTTTTTGGCTTCCCTCCTTGGAGGAACGATCTTTGGATCAATGTTGCTATTATTGGAACTTTGATAAGTTTGCTGAGCTAGGGTTGGATGTCCGTTGTTTCCTCTCTCTTTATTCTTTTTTTTCTATTTTGGGTGAAACTTACCATTTAAAAGGTGTGGGTGGTAGCTGGATCAGGGTTGAAGGAGCAATTGGCCACCCATATCGAATAAGGTCAACATCAGGATTTTAAGAAGTGTGAAAACAGTACGACCACATGCTATATGGGCACTGGCTTGGTTAAGTAGGTTAGTCGAGTCCTGGTGTCGACATTGCCGTACCGCAGAAGGGTGGACGTAGCTACGAGGACCTCGGCACAAAAGGGGGCCACACAGGGTAAACGGGTGTACGCTCCTCTGTGTGGAAACCTAGTGGGCATGTCACATCGAGAGGTGATTAGCTTTAAGATCTCGTCATGATCTCCTTGCCGGTACACCGATGGTGTTAAACTGATTGATTAGCCGTATCAACGGTCATGGATGGCACATAAATCATTCCTGATAAAGGGACTTGTCCCTCTGCCACTTGCTATTTCCCTCAACCCCAGTTTTGGAAATGTGAATAGGTGGTTGAAACCTATGGACGAGTCTAGTCTGGATGCCTTACTCGTAAGGGTGAAACCGGATCGGATAATTTCCAGATAAAACCATATTTGTATCCGGTAGAATCGGATATGGGAAGAGAAATGTGATATCCGATCGGATACGGATTCGGATACGGCTAACTGGAATCAGATACGGATACGGATATGGTATTGCAAATATCAACCGGATATCGGATTATCCAGAATTTTTAAACGGATATCCGACATAGTAAAATCGGATATTATCCGAATTTGTCAGGCCACCAACCGGTCCAGCCAAGCCCACCAGCCGGTCCAGCCCACTCCCCATTAGCCCATTAGCCATAACCCATTAACCCTAGCACCCGGCCAACCGCTGCCTGCACCCAATCACCACCCAGCACCGGAGCACCCCACCCCAGTGGCGCCCCCGCACGGCCGCATCCCGCACCGGAGCACCCCACCCCCGCCCGGCCTCGCCGCTCCTCCCCTCATCCGTGCCCACGGCACCCCGCCCTGGCGGCGCCCCCGCACGGCCGCAGGCCCGTATCCCGCACCGGAGCACCCCGCCCCCGCCCGGCCTCGCCGCACGTGAGGACGCCCCCGCATCCTGCACCCGACGGTGCTAACGAGCAGGCGCTGGCCGTGGCGGCGGCGCTTGTGCTGGGGCAGCAGAACTGCGCAGGAGGCTAGGAGGGGGTGGGGTGGGTTGGATCGGTCGGCGTCTGTGCGTCTGTGGGTGCGGCGAAGAGGAAGCAGCAGGGGCCGCCGCCGCTGCCGAGGAGCTCCGGCACCAGCACGCGCCCGCGCTCAGTCGCCGACAACCACAAGCTCCATGCGGTATATGACTTTCCAATTAGCTTACTGAAATGGCTTGATTCATGAGAATATGAAGACAGTCATGATACTCCTATTTGTTCTCTCTGTATTTATCAGATTTGAATGGAATCTCAACATCTTGCATCTCTAGAACTAACAGATGAAAATTTTTTGATGGATCTGATAATTTTACTTTAGATGTTCAAGGGTAAGGGATACTATTTTTTCTATAGGTTGGATGAAAAGAGGAGGATGGTGGAACAGAGGTCGGGACAGATACTGACCTTAATTCATAGGACCTGATCTGTTGACATTCCCGTGTGCATGCTATAAATGATCCTTTTTATAGAGAATTACTCATCACAGTATTCTGTTATGCCGCGACTGAACTTCCAATCCATTGCATTGTTCGTATATATGTGTGTGATCTTGTCTGTATGTAATCTATTTCTCTTCGTATGTGCATACTATCTGACTTTTTTTGTCCGTTTCTAGTCCGCATCCGGTCTGTTTCTGTACCATATCCGATTATGCAATTATCCGTATTCATATCCATATCCGAACACTATCCGATCTGCTTCTGAATTTGAAAAAAAATGAAATAGGATATGGTATGAGCGCTATCCGAACCGTATCCGATCCAGTTTCACCCATACTTACTCGCATGTGTTGGTCGTGGACCCTCACACTTATGAGAGATACCCCCTAAGATAAAAACCTAGTTTTATATTAAAGTTGACTTCGAAATTGTCATAGTATTTACAACCATAAATTGCTTTTACGCAAAAGAGGCATACAACCTTTCTTTGCAGCCTCACATACATTCGGTTAGGTGTTTTTGAAAGGACATTAATGACTAAGATGTCACCTAGGGAGATGAATAGGCTTTTAAAAATCACTTACGTATTTGGCTTAATCCTAATGCGGAATTATACTAGTCGGATTTTCGCAAGCTCAAATCCTAGTATGCTAGTCTTTCATGTAAACATAAACATCCTATGTGAATATATCAAGGTTTGCAATCCTACGATGAGAAGCAAGTAATTCAACTTCTATAAGAGATATACAAGTAAACTATTACAGTTATGAAATGCGATAAGTAAAGGAGAAAAGAGACAAACGATGTATAACCTGGAGTTTGGATATCCATCGATATCCTACGTCTCTGTTTGAGGACCTGATCACGCTTGATCAAAGGTGGGCTCTCTCTCAAGCCGTTTCCTCTCGAGGACTCTTCGGAGTCTCCCCGATCACTATAGTTAACTCTTTCCTCCACTTCCGGAGATGGTGAGCTCCACAACCACTTCACAATCTCCTAGGCCTCCTCACAAGTTTCTTGAGGAGATCGCCGAGCCATCACCACCAAGTCGTCTAGGAGTCGGTGGCCTCCAAGAGTAATAGACTCTCGGACTCTCACTCGAAAACAATTGACGCCGAGTGCTCGAACAATACAACTTATGCATACACCTTGTGCAACTTATGCACAAACGCTTCCCTCACACTTCACAAATAGCAACTCATGCACAAGAGGCTTTAGAGAGGGAGGAGGCTACTAGAGATGCTCACAAATGATTTTAGAGGTAGCCAACCATCTTCCAAGCTAGCCCAAGGTGGAGACTATATATAGCTAACCTTGAAAAACTAGCCGTTGAAAAGGAATCTAGGCAAATTCAGACTGTCCAGATTTGACCCGGACCATCCAGATTCACACCAACGGTCAGAAAATGACCGTTGAAACTTCTGGACCCTTGAACCGGCCCTCTAGGTTGAGGTCCGGGTTGTCTAGTACAAATCCAGACCCTCACCCGGACACTCCGGGTGACAATCCGGAAACCTTCTGTACAACCCGGACCTTGACCCGGACCCTAGCCCGAAGCCTCTGGGTTTAGCCCGGACCCTGACTTGGACCCTAGCCCGTAGGGTGTGGATTTTCCAGGACAAAAATTCCCATGACACACTCGATGAATCCGAATCACTTCAGAATAAACCCGGGACACTTTGGGGGCTAGCCTTAACTCATATCCTCCGAAAGTGGACCTCCTGGGGTCCACGAACCTAGCCAATCAACCAAACCACTTAGGTTGGTAGGATCACACACGCCTAGACACCAAGACTAGGGACAATAAACGCAACACCGAACTACGCCCGAAACCTCCAAGCACTCGCAGCTTGAAACCTCCGAACACACTAGAACACGAGTTCTAGCACCTCCACCACAAAGGAAACACGACGATATGCAACATATGCAAAGATTTGAGCACTCGACACATGACGTGAACAAGCTAATCATCCGATAGCCTCTCTTTATAATATGGCCATCTAACCTATAATCCGGTCTCTCTCCAAACTAGGAAAACCTAGTCTAGGCATATTTTTGCCTTGCGTATTCCACTTGAGCTCGATGATGTCTATCTTCCTTGCTCCAAGTGAAATCACTTTGATCATCGTCATCTCATGAAGTCTTCTTCATATGGCTCCCCCATAATCCTCATGGGGAAACTTTCTCTTAAAATCATCTTCACTTGATGGACCCACAAGTCTCAAGCATATGTCTTCGCATGATGCCAATCTTGAGCTTGTCATGATGACCATCAGCTTATGGTGTCGTCCTCTCATGAGCACATACGATCAACCTCTCGATGCTTGCCCATGAGTGGTACCTAATCCTCAACACACACATAACATATAGCACGTAGGGTTAGTTCATATAAATACAATACACAATTGTTTACATTCACTTGGTCACATGAAGCCACCACTATTGTTCTTCTCTTGAACTCCTAGCTTCATGTCTTGATCACCATGGCTCAACACATGTGCCCACTCTTGACCATCTTAGGTTCAACACATGAACTCCTTCATCTTGGTCAACTTCACTCTTACATTATAACTTCATCTTCAACCACTCTTTGAACTCATATCTTGATCCTTGAAGTTTACTTCTTGATCACTTGATGCTTCACATGATTTGATGGACTTCAACACATGAATCCATCTTCCAATCATCACATGTATAATTGATCTTGGACTTCATGGGCTTGTAGGTTCATCCTCTTGATGTAACCCTACAAAGTGGTACCTAACCCATACGCGTTTCAACACTCAAGGAAAATGGTTAGTCCACATAACCCGCTTGTCATTAATCACCAAAACCACACCTAAGTTAGATTAACTCTGAATCCACCCTAAACCACACAAAGGGCTAGGTGGACTTTTAGTTTCCCTACGAGAGGGCATGCTGAGTACGCGAAGTACTTATCGACATGTTTCATTATGATGGTGGACAGAGGACTACGCTGCTGAATACACTGGCGGCGACTACTACTATGATGAACCCGAGGAGTGAGGTTGCGTGAACTCTGCCGACTGTCTGTGGCTGAGATTGAGCCTTCTAGTTTATCGTTTTCTTTCAGCTGCTTATTATTTGTAATGGTTATGTGATCGAGTACTCTGTTTAAAGCTGTGTGGCTTCAATCGTCAAGACTATATTCTAATAAATTTGATAGGGTAATGCTATCATTTCAACTGTGTTCATCGGCTTGGTTCTGGACTGATGATGATACACAAAGAGGGTCTGGGAGTTAAATTTGGACTCTCATAGTCACCATCGATCAATGATGGCCCCCAACGTTGATTAAGGATTTGGCTCGTTCTTGATATGTTGTTCTGTAGTAGTGATAATTGATTTGGTAAGTTATTGAAATGAGATGGTTACAACAACCTTGAGGAGAACCAACAATGACCACCTCATCCTCTGACTAATGTATGCTAATTTAACTTTTAAACTAGTCACGTATAGCTAAGTCATCAAAAGAAAGATGATTAGCTTACAATCAGTGAATTAACAGGCTTTGAGAATCTCAGGGGTATTTCAAATATTTCTCCTCAACTCTCTAACTTACAGCCACTCTAACACTTATGTTGTCAAACGACCATCCTTCAACACAACCGCTTCCCCATTACAGCCAGCCCACAACCGTTTCTAACACAGTCACAACCCAAACAAATAGGACTTTAGTCTAGCCTATAAAAAGGGAGGTAGAGCTGCCGTTACAAACACAAAATCAGGTTGGAACTACATAATTTGGCTTTTTTCGTGATTAGATTTGCAGTGCAAACGAACACAAGCTTAGGAGCCAAGAATTAGAATGAAAACAAGCGAGGGAGTGGTAATTCCCAAGTTCAAGGAGTTATGGAGGAAGAGTGCCGCTATGCATAACATCTCAGTCACACACGACTCAGTCGTACAACGAAGTAAACTAGCCTTTGCCAAGACACATCCAAGAGCGTGCTGTGAACTAAGCAGTTGCCTCGCCTCGACTCCGAGCTACCAGGCAAGAATATGATTTGTTCAGATGCGATTTTTGGTAACTAGGCAACGATTGTTATAAATTGGAATCAAGAGTACGGTGTAGTATGTGAGGTGGGTCATTCCCAACTTGTAGGACATGAGACGCATGTCATGACAAAGGGAGACTATCACTAACTCACACGCAAAAAGCTCATGTATTTGTGTATTTTCACCGTGCCGTGATGTGGCGTGCCACACGGCAAACCAAGTTCAACTTTAGTTTACTGAATCATTCCTCTCTTAATTCTGTACGAATGCTATCTCAATGTTTGCTTTTTTTCCATAGTTCAGTTTGAGGGTAGCAGTTACAAGTGAGTAGTTGTGTTGAAGCAGCAATTTCTTATGAGGGTTTATTGTGTCTTTTAAAGGACCCGGAGACATCCATACCCAATGAATTCCCTGCCTCTTCTCCTCTTCCTCCTCCTACTTTTTGTTCATATGTTCTAAATTGTGTTGTGCTAAGATGTTGGATCACGAAGGCCTTGGTGTACACCCGAAGGAGGGGGGTGAGTAGGTATTTTCTAGCCGTTGCGCATAGTTCACCAATGCGGTATGACAATAAGGAGGATGAGTTGGTATTTTCGAGCCATTTGTTGCAAACCGACTTTGGATGATCAATTCTAACTGCATTGCAGTTAGCAACGTCTCTTGGGGGTGCTGTCTCTACGTTGTATATAAATATATGTATCAAACATTGCATTGCAATAAAAGGATTTATCCCCAATTCTCTTTCAGTTTCTTACAGTCTATAACACGTTACCAAGGACCTTTGCTCTCCGTCGCGGTCTACACGGCCTCAATCAAGAAAAAAGGTCGACGGCGACACCCCCTCCCGAAACCTCCCTCCACCAGCGGCGCGACTTCCCTCTCCTCAGACGGCAGAACCCGGCCACAGCCTCCTTCCAGTGAACACAACGCACGAACTGGCATTGGAGACGGCAGACACGACACACACGCAGCAGCAGCGGACGTGGCACACCTGCGGCACCGGCGGCGCAGTCTCCTTGCTCACAGCATCGGCACCCAGCGCCGCCTCCTCCGACAGCGGTGCTTGACACGGTGCCTCCCTCCGGCGGACCATGGCTCCGGTGGTGGCTCTTCCCTCCGATGACGCCTCCACCATCCATCCAAGCTGCGGGTGGCACACAACCGGCCTGGCGGCGCGGTGCCGAGCGCGGCTCTCCCTCCCCGGCGGACCTCTCACGACTGGCGCATGGTTCTTTTCCGGCATGGCCCTTCGGTCTCCCCTCCCTTCGGCGTGGCGCCTCCCTCAGGCGGCGGTGGTGGACCCCCACCAGTGGTGACCCGCCGGCCCCTATGCCCCCTAGGGAAAACCCTAACCAGTGCGGTTTTTATAACCGGCGGTTAGGGCTGGGCCGGTTGGGCCTTACAGGCCTCACGGGCCGACGGTCTCTGCTGGGCTGAATTGCCCTCATGGGCCGGTGGTAGAAAAGAAAAGAGAAAGAAGGCCCGCATCAATAGGGACTTTTGCGATAAAGCCATCTGGCTTTTCGATATTTGCATAAAATTTGGCAACAGCCGAATAACATGGTAAAAAGTCACATTTTAGCCTTCTAGTTTTAGAGATAGAATAATTGCATAAATCAATATGTAGTACTACAACAATAAAAGTATCATTTTTATTATATATTTTTATTTATCGTTTGCAGTTATATTATAATTGCATTATACTATTCTTTTGCTCATATTAATCATTTAAGCCTCATATTTGCCCAATGCCTCACTACCCAATCGTGCGTCGCAATGTACCAAGCGTGAAGAGACGAAAGAAATTCAGCGACAAGTACAAAAACTACTCGACAAATGTTCATGAATCTCTTAATTCCCTATTATTATGGTTCCGAAGAAGACGGAGGATGTACTTGCTGAACATTTCTTTCGGCCAAAGATGAGACGAGATGTTGAGAGATTTGTTGCTCGCTGCATTGCATGTCAAAAAACTAAGCCACGACTTATATGACTCTTTTGTTCCTAGTTTACCTTGGGAGGATATTTCTATCGATTTTTTTTAGAACTACCTAGAAAAAACAAGTAGAGGGATAGTATTTTTATGGTCGTGGATAGATTTTCTAAGATGGCACACTTTATACCTTGTCATAAAAGCATTGATGCTACTCATGTTGCTAATTTGTTCTTTCGTGAAATTGTTCGGTTGCATGATGTGTCGAATACTATTATTTCAGATTTGTATGGGCTAAATTGGGGACTAAGTTGTTGTTTATTACTACTTGTCACCCTCAAACTGATGGTCAAATCGAAATGGTTAATTAAACCATACAAAACGGTACTCGTATGCACTCACAGCGGCTCGGGGTCCAAACCAAACCAACTCTACATACGACACATGTTGTTGACTCACAGTGGTCCATGGCTCTCTCTCACCCAATTCAACATATAAACTTGTCATATGACTCACAGCTGGCGTAAGACCAAAGAACAGTTTGCATCTTAAAGAACCGATATAAATTCTGAGACCCTAAGTAGTATTCATCTCATGTGCCACTAAGTAGGATTGACCAAGAGGAGCCCAAGATCTATTGCCAATAGCGAAACGAGTCCCCACACCCTAACCTAGTCGACCGAAGCATCATAGCTAGTGGGTCACTCAACTCAGACGATCTTGGTAAGCGAGACGTGAGACAAACACCAACTCTGCTCCATACACTTCAAAAACATACACACAAGGTGTATGGAGTGCCATATCAAAAACTTGATCATCACAACACAAACTCTAAGGAATGATTTACAAGATACATAGTTCACATCTCATACATTGGAGCAGGTAATTAATCTACAAGCAAATCGACTCAAAGGTCGATAAAGATACAAACATATCATATCTCAGCAGTAGAAACATACTAGAAGTACCTGAGGTGGCGGCTACAACCATCTCAGAAAAGCCACAAACAACCCGCATTCGACTGAGAAAGCAAACAATGCAACTAGACGTCACTTTCAACGTTTTTGCTGTTGTAGTATTCAGCTAAACTAGGATCACCTGCGCAATTTTAGTAGTGGAATTCTAGTGAGTATTTTCATACTCACAAGATGCTTTTTAAGCTCATCCTATTAACATAAATATGTCATGAGACAGAAATTTTTTACCACACAAATAATTCATTCTCAAGTTAACATAACATAGCATGTTAAAACAATTCAAGGTAACCACTTGATAAATTATTTCATTTTGTACCTTATCAGATCTGATTATAAGTGGAAAACCACCAAAAAAATTCATGTTAACGTCTTTAAGTCATACCAGATTTAAAGAAAATCCGGGATGGTGTTACAACATCTAAATCCTGACTACAATGCAGAGTTGACGTAGGGTTAGACCACCCTATCCTCAAATGGCAAGTGCTCCGATGGTTCATTGGTTCATGGTTGGCCGACCCTGGCCATCTAGTGCCATCAATAACACTCCTGTTGTGGGTGAAGGAAAAGACCCAAAACCAATATCGACTAGGTTAAATTCACCTATCAAATCCCTCCATGGGTATTAGTTCCTGACATTCGCATCTCACTTATTCGTCAAAGTTAATATCATACCCTTTCTGGTCATGATCAGCAACCAACTCCTAATCATGTTAGAAGAACTCATCCATGAACATAAATAACAACAGTTAACATAAACATGTTATTTGCATAATTTTCACATGAACAACACCATAGCATAAATTAATTAGGAATCTTATTGAGCTGTACTCTTGCCTTTCTGATGGGCCTATGAAGGATCACTCCCGTATGATGCCTTGTTGCCAGGCTCGAAACAACACCGAAATGCCTAGAAACAGCGAAACGATGGAATAAATCAATAACAAAAGTAGAAATGTATCTTAATGAATGAAATGCATCCTCGAATATAAAAATGAAATTATAAAATTCATGCGATTGGAATCCCTACATTTGGAGGCCTAGATCAAAATTTACGAATTTTTTAAGTTCTATATGACATTTTTATGGTTAATTAACCTAGCAATTAATTTAGATTTTTTTCATAAAAATATCATGTATGAAAAGTATGCCATGAGCTAGTATAGATTAAACCATGAATTTTGATATAAAGTACACCTCATTTGGAGTTAGTATGAATTTCCTATGATTTTTGCAATTTTTAGCCTTTTAAGCAATTTCTGGAATTTCATGATTAAATTTTGAAACATGTAGAGAAATACATTCTCTACTTAGCTTCAACTAGCTATTGAGACGGGTAGGTGGGGCTAGGTTTCAGCCTTTGACTGATTCAAGGGTTGACTGGTCATCTCGCCACTGGTCTACATGTCATACTCAGAAACAATTAAATTTTTATCTCTTTTAACAATGAGTCTATGATTAATATTTTCTCACTTTAAGTTAAGTGACCGTTAAGTGTGGGATCTAGTTGTCATACACATAGAGATTTAAACATAATTTTAAAAGGTTTTTAATAGGACAGGGTCCTAGATGCTAGCCACTTGTTGACAATTAATCTAGCTGGGCCCATTGTTAGGTCAACCGGCGCGACTAAGCGTGTGAATGCAGTGGTGTAGAGATGGTCAAGTGCTCCAGCGCACCATTTTGCATGCCACTTGTCGTGTTGGGATCCCAGACATGCCAAAAACTTATCCCCAAGTCAAGAGGACCGACAGTTAGTCGGAGCGGCGGCACGTTGCTCACCGGCGGTTGCTGAAAATAGAGAAACAACAAGGGAGAAAGTAGAGCATCGAAACAAGAGAGAAGGGGGTCAGGATCGAGTTTCAAGCTCACCACGAGGTCAACGAAGTATAAAACTGAGGCGGAAAGGTTGAGGAACAAGGTAACAGTGGCTGGCGGTGATAGCGCGGATGCGAAGGAAGGAGAGAGCTCGCGTGACTTTGTTTTTTGGTGAGGGAGCTTCACCTAGGCTTCTTAATGACGTAGTAGTGCTCAGGTACTCTAGAGGGTGATGATGAGGGCGAACTCCATGGCAACGGTGATGATGGTGCTCGGTCCATCAATGGTGATGACATCCAGGACGTACGTGTGAGGCAAAAATAGGTTAGACATAACAAGAAGGACCTCAGGGATCTAGGGGAGTCACTTATGCAGAACGAGGCTCACCAGAAGGAGAAACGCGAGCGTGGTAGAGATCCCATTGGAGTTGGGATGATGGCGGCTCACCGTCGATTCCCTGGACATGAAGGCACAATGAGCACATGGATGAGCTCAAGAGCTCAAGGCAGACCTAAAAAACACAATGCACAATGTTGGCTCACCCTAAGTAGCAGTAGACGTGGCAGTGCCAATGGAGCTCTCAGTGCCGAAGGTGTTCCCAACACTAGACTCCACGGCTAGCATCATTCCTCTAGAGGTAGATGCGGGGATGAGAGCTGAGGATGAGGGGTAGAGTCATGAGTGAAAAGGGGAGATGGAATCGATGAGATGCAGAAGGGGGCACCGAAGGCAGAGCGACCGATACCAATGACGTCGATCGCACAACTGCAACCAACGACATTGAGAGTAGCATGCACATGTGGCTGGGCTGAAGACCAAATGGACATGGACATACGATATTGGAGCAATGATTGGCAGCAACAACAGCCAAACGGGGTAGTTGGTTGTCGGCTTGCCATCTCTGCACGCGCGCAGGTTGCAAGGCGCGTGGTTGGCCACGTGGAGGAGACGACCTAACGGCGCGTGGCTGGCCGACCTGACCAACGACTGTGGGAGGGGAACAGTTTGGGCACGGGGCTGACGCTGGGCCTGGTCCACGGTGCACGAGATACTGGGCTAGAACTTGGCCCAGTCAGGTAAGGTACCTTTCTTTTTCTTTTATGTTTATTTCTATTATGTTTAGGTTCTGAAGTCTTAGAGGATTCAAATCTAGGTTTTTAAATCTGTAAAAATTCATAGAGGATCCTTAGTATATTTGTGACCTATATGAATTTGCTCAGATTAACATAAGTCATATTTGACTATTATTTAAATATTAGTCCAATTATACCCTAATTTAGGTTAAACTTTAAGTGGATCAAGTACTTCCCAATAATTTATTGAACATTTATTATTCAGGTTTGGAAGAGAAATGAGCCACAAATATAATGTTTCCAAAAATTTCAATATGGGTATATTCACCCAATCAATATATTACAGTTCTACCAATCTGGGACTTCTTTAAACAACATTTTATTCAAATATTCAAATTAGCTCCAAATCACATGATAATTTTCAAAGGTCTTCCTGAAGGTGTATAAGACCCATGAAAATTATCAGAGTTAATTTTTTGATGGGTTTTGTTTCCAAATTTTAATTTAAGTTGACTATATGTCAGAAATTTCATGTTTTTAATTTAGGGTTGGTTTAATTACTCTAAATATAGAAATGAGATGAAATGAAATGCAGTTTATTTCACAATGACCACCAAGGGTCTGGTTACAACATGGTTACAAGAGTGAGTCATTACAAGAATCAGCGGCGGGGTTTCACTAGTGGCGCGGGCGTGGCCTACTGGCAATCACCGGAGCTGCCGCACGCGTGCGAGCGTTATCACTGGCTACAGCCACTAGAGCCACAACTCGATCATTAATGTTATTATCTACTGTAGCTATCGGAGCGAGGGGCACATGCCTACTGCAACTATATGCAGCCTCGTGCAGCATCGCACACAGCCCACAGGAGCCTGCCGTATTGGGCTCACAGTCGCAATCTATGGCAGGGCAAGCAGCAGGGGCTGCGACCAGTCTAGACGCTACGATGCCCCACTCGTGCGCGTCATCTACGGCTAGCCCAGCCGGGGGTGCACACATGACTAATCAACGACATCAAGCTGCACCCCATGCCATGGTTGAGGTGACCCGGAAGAGGGCACGAGTCAAAAAATGCTTTCCTTGCAAATATAAGGGGCATGAGGTTGCTGATTGTCCAATCAAGGTTCCGTGCATTATTTGTGAGAGCATTGAACACTTGGCACCGAATTGTCTCATCCTCAAGTTGTCGTAATTGGTTGCAAGCTTCTTTGGCTATGCGGTAAACTGTTTGGGTTTTTTTCTCACATCGTCATCAAATGCCCATCGTGTCAACTCTAATAATGGAAAGCTGGGCCTTGTGCAGATCAATCATCCAGGGGAATATGTCTCATGAGCAGGTGGAGGCAAAATTTTGTTGAGGCATCCCTGCACCATTCAACTAGGAGATCTTAGACCATAGCGAGGGTGCGCCCATTCCCATCGGAGGTTGAGCTTTTCAGGTTAAATATTTTTGGGGAGGTTTGGGCTAAAACGTACGGCGTTGTTTGGCAAGCTAAAGAATTTACAAGACGGTCGAGGCCAAAGCTAACCTCATGAAATTCTAAGTGGACCTGTATGGAGTACCGTATAAAATACGCGACTACTTCAGTTTATACACCATGGGTCAATCCTAGGGATTACCATGTTGTTGACATGGCGTCCGTGCGATGCCATGGTGTTGTACGCTTACATGTTGTGGTCCTTGTGGCGGACCTCATTCAAACCCACAATGTTGAAAATATGATAGGAAAACCGAGGGCTCTGTAGATGTGGATACCGATATGGATGAGGACAATCTTTTGGGTGATAAGGAGGACAGGGGAATGGATGGTGATGGAGATGCGAACATGTAGGACTGAGGGTCCAAACAGCACAAGAATAGCTCTTCTGATGATGTTATAGGTGTCAAGACTAGCAAAATCGTAGGTCAGCTGAGCTCGGTGAAGCTCTGTGAAGATGGACAGGAGACACCTGCCCCTGCAGCTGCACCGCCCATAGTAGCGGCGAAGCAGCATAAATAGTAGGTGGGGCCACGGGCCTCTATGCCGATAGATACCTCGACCGATGGTGCAGCAGGTGGACCGTACATCCTGCTACCCGCCTTAGGAGGCTGCCTGTGTTGTTGTCACCCTGCCGTAGGTGTCCATGCATTGTGTCACTGAGGGGCATGTTCCCGTGGCAAGCGCCGCCGCAGCAGCCTAGTCCGGCATCGCGACAAGCGCTATAGTAGGCATGTAGGACCAGGAGATGGGGGACAGCAACATCTCGGACACGTTGTGATTGGAGGGGGACTACTTAGCAGAGGCTGAAGCTGTCGACGTCTCCAATGCCGTGGTGGGAATTGCGACGACAGGGGCTTCTACCTTGCTGGTTAGTGGCACAGCTGCTGGGACGGCCTCTCAATGAGCCCACTCTCGCAGCAGCTGTGATCGCCATATTGACAGAAGCTGCAGCCAAGGTGGCGACGGCCGCAGCGGTTGACATCCTGGACAAGGCATGGGCGGAGGAGGACATGTAGAATGGTAGGGATTCTCTATCCTCTCCTGCCGCTGCCTTTGTTGTAACGCCAGGAGTAGGAGGAGCTACACCAACCCAACTGCGGTGAAGTAATAGGCTGTGCAGCCAGCTAGACCCTGATATGGCACCATGGAGCGAGCACAGCTACAGGCCAAGATCAAAAATCTAGAACACACTACAGATATGTTGGTATCTAGTGTTACTTCGATCTTGACTTGTGAGATGATCATATTGCTTCTACGGTTTCGGATATTGGGATCTCCATGGGTAGCTCTAGTCAAGAGTTCAGGCAACCTATTAAGAAGCTTAAATCAATTGATGCTGATTGTCTAGCTACACTGGCAAAGAACAAGGACATAGGAGTTTGCTTGTAGTCCGATACTCATGAGGAACCTCAGAACAGTTTTGAAGTATCCAAATTAAATTGCTTATATAGTGATCTAGATGAGGAGTTTGGGACTAGGGGCGTAAATTTAGACACCATTTCCATGTTAACATGAGCCAAACCTTCCCCAATAAAGCATTTAGTAATTATTAAGAAACCAAAAAAAACCTCTCCCACAAAGGTTAAACCATGAGAGGATTTTTCTAGAATAGTAGGGGTTTGGGGGGACTTAGCGAAGCATAGGCATATTAGATGGTTAGAAAAAAATTACAAGCGCACGTCTGCAACATCTTTGTGGTGGTGCAGACTTTAGCTAGCATTGTAAATGACCAAAAGAGATATCATGCGGGACCTTTTGGGGGTCAATAATAAAATTTTTAATCTCGAAGCTGTGGGGGTCAGGGAATTTTTTGTGAAAGCCATTTTAACAAACAGGGATGATGGGTCCTAGTGGGTCTCATGGCTATTTATGGCACACCATACCCAGAGTTTAAAGAACAGTTCCTCACTGAACTAGTACGTGCATACATGGTTGAGAACTAACCTATGTTTGTAGGGGAACTTTAACTTAACTAGGCGGCAAGAGGACAAGGATAATGATAATTTTAAGGCTAAATGGCCTTTCCTCTTTTATGTTGTAATAGAGAATCTCAAGTTGCGAGAGATTTCACTTTATGGGCAGAAATATGTGGGCTAGCTCCGGCGATGATCCGATCCTCAAAAGGTTAGATAGGGTTCTTGTGAGTACTAAATGGGAGGTCAGATTTCCTTTCATTAAGGTGACTGCCCTAGAGAGGTTCCAGTCTGGATACACCACTTCTATTCACATTAACTAGCCACTTTTTAAATTTGAGTTGGGCTGGCTACAACATGAGGGTTTTTTCAATTTGGTATTGAATAAATGGCGGGCCTCAAGATGGGGTCGGTCAGCCATGGACAAGTGGCAAAATAAGATTCAGAGCCTTCACTAATTTTCACGTGGGTGGGCCAACCATACTAGTGGAGCAAAATAAGAGAGAAAAAGAACAGCTCTTGGGTACCATGAAAACCTAGATAAGACAGTCGATACACGGAGGTTGTCCTAGGTTGAATTAGATTCTCAAAGATTAGAAGTGATAGGCTCACTTATCTGCTGTGAGAGGAGGAGCTTAAATGGTTTCAACGAGCTAAGTCCAAACATTTACGGGAAGGTGATGATAACACTGATATTTCTGTCTAATGGCCAATGGCCATCACCACAAATAGCAAATCGATGAGAGAACAACTCGAGGACACATACATTCGAAAAGGTACATCACAGATTATTACCAGAAATTATCTGGACCTCCAGAGGAGAATTATTTCTCAATGACAGAGGGTGCCTCGGATCACATACCCCATGTTTCTAACCTTGAAAATGAAATCTTTGTAGCACCTTTCATCGAAGAGGAAGTGAGGAATGCCATATTTCAAATGGAGCATAACAAAGCGCCCAGGTTATCAAGTATTTTGGGAAGTCATCAAGGGGGACCCGATGGCTTTATTCCATGAGTTCAATAGGGGAGGGCTCCCTCTATGCAATTTAAATTTTGGAGTCGTTACTCTACTTCCAAAAAAACCAAGGCTCTGCGGATCCAACAACATAGGCCCATCTACTTGTTAAATGTTAGTTTTAAGATCTTCAATAAAGTGAGGACTAATCGAATTATTCAGGGTGGCTGAGTCTATTGTCCGATCTATCAAGACTGCTTTTATGTCAGGTAGGAACATTCTCAATGGTTTGGTGATTCTTCATGAAACACTCCATGAGATGCATAAACGCAAACAGAATGAAGTAATTTTCATTTTGAAAAGACATATGACAAGGTCAAGTGGCCTTTTCTGTTTAAGACTCTAAGACTTAAAGGGTTCTCCCAAACTTGGTGCAACTGGATCTCTCAATTCATCCATGGAGGGAGTGTGGAGATTAAGATCAATGACGACATAGGCCCTTATTTCCAAACAAAGAAGGGTTTGCAACAGAAGGATCATATGTCTCCAGTCCTATTCCACATTGTGGTTGATATGTTGACTATTATTTTAAATTGAGCCAAAGAAAATGGCACCATCAGTTTCGATATAAGAACCTATGAACACGGAATTTCCCGCTCAAAAATAAGATTTTATGTGGTATTTAGGGTGCGGGGTCATCCTAACAAAAGATAATTGACTAACTGGAATTGGTGTGGGAGTAAATCATGTTGTTTTTGCTGTCAAGATAAAACATTTAAGCATTTTTTTGGAATATCATGTTGCACGCTTTGTTTGGACTGTAGCTCACGTGACGTTCAACCTCACACCACTAACATCAATTTCTCATATGTTGGGACGTTGGCTACATGTATTGATAAGGGGGTGCAGGCACATATTCTAGTTGGCACGGCGATTATGTGTTGGGCTATTTGGCTGTGCCATATTGATGTAATTTTTGATAATAGACATTTTTGTCATCCGAAACAAATATTCTTTAGGTGTAGCAGTTTATTGTGGTTTTGGACGTCCTTGCAGAAGCTGGAATGCAGAGGAAATATGGTCCAAGGGAGCAACTAGCTGGAAGCTGTAGTGATGAAACTTTCTCTACTAGCTACTGCTGCACTAGCAGGAGATTGGGCAATAGACGAGGCATCCAATTTTTTATCTTTAGTTTACTTCATGCTTTGTTGGAATTATCTCGTAGCCTAATGGCTGTAATTTTCCATACTTTGTAGTAATATGATTTTTATAGGTCGTGTGTATCCGCTGAATGGTGAGACTCCGAGATTAGTAAATATTCTATTAAAAAACATGCGGATGCGCAAGTGGACGGAGAAGTGTATTATGAAGAGGCTGTAGAAAACGGAAGAGTATTAACAAATTGAGGTCTCATAAGACCCAAGGTTTAGCAAATTCATCGAATCTTCTCTGAACACTGGAGTGTTCGGTACTCAGTAGGAACAAACGGGGGAGCAATTCACATATTTGTTTCCCACAAAAGATCTCCAGGAGAGGAGTTAAAGTCAACAAACCAATATTGTGGTCATTTTGTATCCAAGTGGTGCTGCCCTAAGTATACCTTCAACAAGGTTCAAAACTAGAGATGTTAAAATGAGAAAAAGAGTAGATTTCAGTTTGAACCATATATTTTGGGGCCATGACAACTTAAATCAAATTTATTTTTCACGATGCATTGATCCATATTTAAGCACCAAAATTTCAGTTTGAATTAAATTTGGTATTTAGTCTCATCCTGACATGTTGGCCTTACATATTAGGCTGACGTGACAGTGAGTCGATATCGATTTAATGATATGGCCAGCAAGGAGTTGTGCTCTAAGAAACTCCTGTGTGCAGCCTCGCGGGCGCCATGGTCCAACATGTCCTTTATTGCACGTGAGACGATCATCAGCCTCGACCTCGAGTTGATATTGTAAATATGTTGAGTTTTATAGGTCAATTACGTTTTCAACAAATTCAAAAAGTAGACTTTGCCTGAACAATATAAACAATGTAAGTGGTATCTGTTGGGTCCAATTCCGTATCCAAAAGGACATATTTTCTTTGTTTAGATCGTGTAGGAGAGAACTCCTCTATTCCATGCATCATTGGATGCACACAAGCAATAGTTTGTTACATGGTTTATGTCTAAAGGTACGTTAAAATAAAATAAAAAAGTGTGAGAAGACATAATAACTTGTTACGCGATCGCTATTCATGCTAGGATAAGAAACCCTTGGCAACCACATCTGATTTCTTGCTACCAGGTACCATAAGCTGCCGTTCCTCCTAACACTACAGTAAAGATCATGAACGAAGGTAAGCTAGTTGATACGCAAGTAGATAAGCTGAAGTGGATTAATTTTTTTGTTAAAAATAGTATCATTTCTAACCCTAGCTCCCACTGAACTTATGCTCGCAAGGCCCCTCATAGTTCGATAATCAGTTCCCAGACATATTAAGTACACAATGTGGAGGGAAAGATTAAAAGTAATATAGATCAACTGTCAAGCGAAACAAGCGAATTGACATTCAAAGAAGAGACATCGAATGGTCTCTTTCTAGCTACAAATGCAATATTGTTTGCTTCTGCATCAGTTCTATTTAGCCAAATTGTCTTTTTGTTTTTCTAAATAACCCTTTGCTAAGACACCACATGAATATTTTTATCTTGAGAGGAGCCTTCGAGATCCATAATTGTTTCCTTCGAAATTGAAAGTGAAAGTTTCCTAGATGCGATATAATGACTGAAGCGAAAACTGCCTAGTCAAACAAAGATTCCATCGAAAGTGTCCCGCTCTGGAACACCCGATGAACCAACTCATTCCAGGCCTGTAATTTGGGCTCAATGGTGGCTCTCCTAAATGAGGTATGCAGTGGTACAATGCTCATCACCTCAGCAATGGTGGCATTTTTCATACTAATAATGTTATATAGTGGTGGGTATTATGGTCCACGGTCAAGTGAGATCTCATCCAAATGCTAACCTCCATTGCACATTAGCCTGAAATGCCAAACTAGGAGAAATGGTATTGAACTTTGAAAGTGCATCCTAATATGTGCATCAAGATGTTGATCAGGTATTTAGTTCATAAGGCAGTTGAAACATGCGTTGATGACTCCTAAAAAGATTGAAAAAGAGACGACATGGAACCAAAAATATTAAGGACATTTTCTAATCATTTTAGTGATACAATGATCACAAAGTATATGACATACATACTATAAAGGGAGGAGCTAGTCAACAACATGGAAGAAGATAACTTGTTAAGTGATCAATGAAAATTATTTCTAAAAGTCTTTGGAAAACTCTCTACACCAAAATCAGAATGTCCAACTGTGTGTGTAAGTATGTTCTAGCTTGCTACGTGTTGAATGGGATCCTCCAAGTGAGATTCATTTGGAGTATCTGAAATTTTTGAGAGCTACTGTCCAGTTGAGTTTCTACTGTCCGGACTTTTCGAGTCAAGATAAAGCTATTGTCTAGAGATCGTTTTCCACACAGACCTTCTGAGTGAAGGTGATCCAGACTATCCGAAGTTTAGTCAGTAGCTTTTTTCAGAGTGTTTCATGTTGTCTGGAACTTCTGAGTGAGATTTTCTTGGACACTCCAAGTGGAGAAAAAGCTTATGTATCGAAGCCCTGGCTTCGTCTAACTCTTCTGAGGGAAGTTCGTCCAGAACTTCCGAGTCAAGACTTAGCTTCTATCTCAGTGCTTTCTTTCGTCCGGCCCTTCGTGATCTGGAGCCTCCAAGGAAATCAAGTTGGCTCTGTTTTTTGCCTGTCTCAAACCTCCGAGTGATGATCTCCCGGAACCTCCGAGTCAATTTGTGTTTCAGGACATAAATGTTCTTTTCATTGGGAACCTCCAAGTTGTTTCAGTTTGGATAGTTCGATTTTGGATTTTCCTGAGATTTTTAACTGTTTGGTATGTCTGAGCTGCATCCATTGAGTAATGTTTTTCTCCCAAACTAATTGTTGAGTTTGCATCCTAGTTCCTCTGATTGAGGTTGTTCAGAACCTCTGGGCAAGGTATCTTTGTGAGCAACAGCTAAAATTTTTAGAGCAGCCTATATAAGCCACCATCCCCCCTAGGTGGACGCAACCCTTTGCGTCCCAAATTCTGAGCTACACTATTACTCTCTTTTCTCTTGCCTTCTTGTAAGAAATTTTGACAGGGAGAAATCTTGATGATTTGGATTGAATTTCTATTGAGAATTCAAGCAAGAGATCACCTCCGAGCTGAGACCAAGTTCTTACTATTCGTGGAAGTCTTCAAGATTATGAAAAAGCTGAGAAGTTTGTGAATATTGGAGTTCGCCTACCACAAGGTGAAGAGCTACCAAGAAAAGAAAGGGGATTTGCATCGGTAATCCCTTTGAAGAAGGAGCACAATTCAGTGCTAGCTTTGATCATTGGATCAAGTTTCCTCAACAAAGACATAGTGTCTCGCTAAAGGTTTGAACTTCGACAACAAATCTCGTGTCTCCCGTGTGGTTATCTCCTTGCACTTCTCTATACTTGTTTCCTTGCTTAGTTTGATCAGTTGCATGTTAGGGTTTGCTTAGTGTTATAGAATTGCTTGTGTAGAATTTACTTTTTGTATTAGTTTTTGTTAATCTCATATTCACTTCCCCTATAGTGGCCTAGATCCATTCAAACTTTCATCAAATCAGCTTGAAAACGAGAATCGTCTCATTTTCCTTCCACATGTGACAAAGGCTTATCCCTCGGTTACTTATTCTGGAGAAGATCTTACCACATCCCTTATTTAAATGTTTTAAAGGCCACTTGCTAAGCAAACACTTACTTTTCTATCTCTACATCTTGTATGCCTAGACCACCCTACTCTTTTGGTTTGCACATGATGCTCAATTTGGCAAGCCTATTTTTTCTGTGTGGTTGTCCCTTTGTCCCAAAAATCTGGATCTACAGTAATCAACCTCTTAATTACAATTTTGGGTACCCTAAAATGATAACATGAACATAGGCAAGTTGCTTAGCACCAAATTAATGAGGATTCACCGGCCTCGAGACGATAGGTGCTTGCCTCCACAGCTATTAAGTCTTTTCTCAAATCTATCAAGGTATCTAAAGGAAAAAGACCCCACATCACAGCCAAATAACTAGGCTATTGGTCCTCAAACTCCTTGGCCTTGCCAAAACATTATATATCGATTATGGCTTACTAGTAATTAAGGTACTGTCGACGATTGGTGAACCGCCGATCTTACGGTAGTCGTGAGACAAAGATACTTGTTGTTGGGTAAGGACTCCTAGGGCACAAGGACTTGGAGTAGACAGGCCCGTCAGACGGGCATTAACTGCACCTGTCAGGCTGCGTGGACTGAGGAAGGGCCCACAAAGGGTGCTCGGGGTTCCCGGGATCGGGAGCCCCCGAGCACGCCCCCAGGTCGCTCCACCAGGCGGGGCACCCGGGCGAGGGCCAAATCGCCTATGGTGCTCGGGGTGAGCCCCCGAGCACCTCTTTTTGGTTCGTCACGAGCGGGGGCCAAGTCGCCTTGGGTGCTCAGGGAGCAGCCTTAAAGGACGACTCGGGGCACCCCTTGATTAGCCCAATGGGAACAGTGCTCGGGGTGAGCCCCCGAGCATCTCCTCTTAACTCCCACGTCCTTGGCGACATGGCGTCAAGTTGGGCCTCTGCCAGCGTTTAGGGGACTCTGGGCCCCGTAACGCCGACAGACTCCGTCGACCAAGGAGTGCATCCAGGCGCGTCGGGCAAGTTGCTTGGATAGTGTATCATCCTCAGGTGTAGTCCGATCGAGAAGGTACCTACGGATGGACTCTATCCACGAATCCTCAGGATCGAGGGGAGCAATGAGTCGACCCACCACTCCCCTTGGAGCGTCAATACCTGGTGACGTTCTTGAATGGTGCTCTGTTCTGAGGGTGACCATTTCTTCGTCCACGGATTCGCGAGAAGCTATGGACGGCGTCGAAATTCTTTCTACAAAGGCTCCGGGTGGACATGGAGATCGTAAGGAAGTCAGGCGGGCAATACTATCGGCTTGGCAGTTGTCCTTTCTCGGGATGTACCGTACCTCGAGTCCGATGAACTTCTTCTCCAGCTTCCTCACCTCCGCTAGGTAAGCCGCCATGTTCAGGTCTGTGATCTGATATTCCTTGGACACTTGTCTCGCTACCAGCTATGAGTCCCCACTCACGAGTAGGCAACGGATACCAAGTGCGGAAGCGACTCGGAGACCGGCAAGCAAACCCTCATACTCGGCCATGTTATTCGTGGCTGGGAAGTCAATCAATCTGCAGTGCATACTGCAGGCATTCTCCGGTTGGGGAAGTTAAAACTATTCCAGCCCCTGCACCTTCATCTTCGTTGAACCGTCTCTAGTCCGGAGGGGAGACCTGGGCAACCTGTTCTGTTGTTGCTTGATGTAATGTAGGGTTTCCTCAACACAGGTAGCCTTTTCGGCTAGGTCCATCAGCTGTGCCATTGTCTTTGGAGGATGCATGATCAGGTCGTGCGTGCACATCTCGTTCTTGCTGCTTCGAACAAAGGCGCGGAAGACGTCCGAGTCTGTTATTTTAGGGATAGTGTTGCGAACAGCACTAAACAGCTTTGCGAACTCTCGGAGGGTCTCGTCTGGGCATTGGACGACTAGGAATAAGTCGTTGACCCGGCCGGGATGCGTGAAGGTACCTTGAAAGTTTTCGAGAAGCATGTCGCAAAGCTGTCCCCAGGAGCGGATCATTCCTGGGGGTAGGTTCGTCAACCAGGTCCTGGCTGCTCCTCTGAGAGTGGTCGGGAGGTAGTTGGCCATGACCTTCTCGTTCCCGCCTGCGGCCTTGATTGTCGTAGTGTAGATCTACAGGAACTCTGCAGGGTTTGTGGTGCCATCATACGATTCTAGGGCCCCAGGCTTAAAGCGAGACGGCCAGCGCACATGTCGGAGCTCTTGGGACAGCGCTTGGTATCCGTTGATGGTTCTCCGATAAGGCGCGTTCTCACCGTTGTTCGGGGTCGGAGATCGTCCCCGACTATTAGCACGGTGCCTGTGGTCTCTCCGGGGAGGAGATTGCTCTCTCTGGTGCCTTTGGGATCGGCGCTCGTTGAGCGTGTCACGGAGGTCGACATGCTGTTCCTCCCGGCGAGACCTGGTCTTGGGATGTCGTCCTTCTCCGGCTGATTCCTCTTGTCGGAGAGGGGTCTTCCCTCAGTTGGAGCTGTGTGTCACCGATTGGAGTTGAGAAGACTCGGCTCGGGCTTGGGCCTGCTGTAGTTCATCCCCCAGCCGCTGTAGCCACTGTACTCCATCGGGTGCCGTCAAATCTGTCGCCGGTGGTCATGACAGCAGATTGTGCACCTCGGCGAGTCTTCGAGCAGTTCAGGACACATATACTCCCGTCCCTTGAGGGGTTCCGTCTGCTGCCATAGGCATATTCCCGTTCCCGCGGGGAGTAACCGTCGGGCTTCGATGTTGTGAGCCTCCATGCTGATCCGGGTCCTCGAGATCTTCCCGACCGTCACGGATCGCGAGAACCACTTGAGGGTCTAGATTAGATTAGGTGTAGTTCCACTCCATCATGTCTTCCTCATCGGGAGGGATACTGTGATTGAGATCTTGATCGTTTGGTCGATCAGAACTTGCAGGCGACAGTCCGGACATCGGGCTGGTCGCTCCTGCCTGGGAATCGTCGGTCAGCACCAACGTTCCTCCGAAGGTCCTGGCGCACTCGGTCCTAAAGTGATCAGCTTCGCAATCCGAGTACTCGCCAGTGGCGTATTCTCCAAGATCTACGCGGTCAGTTACCGGGTACAGATCCATCTGGCCGAAGTTGTTGTAGAAGCTCAGATCTGAGTACCTGGTACGTCGCATGAGAGCGATCGGATCCCCTCGCCGAACCTGCTTCTTCCTCCTCGGGTCGAGTCGGGGAGGGCAGTGCAGTCGGCGTCATGGGCTGATCGCGACTAGTTGCACATCTTGTCGACTCCGATACTTCCTTGACGGCTTGAGCCGGAGAGGTCCCCACGGTCAGTGTCATCTGTCAATAATTGGTGAACCACCGATCTTACGGTAGTCGTGAGACAGAGGTACTTGTTATTGGGTAGGGACCCCTAGGGCACAAGGCCAAGCGATCTGACGACAAGGACACGCCCTTTTTATACAGGTTCGGGCCTCCCTCAAGATAACAACCCTACGTCATGTTCGTATATATTAATCAGAGAATATCTTACAAAGGATGTGTATGTTAGTGGCTATCCTAGACCTAATCGGAGGCTACTTCGACTAGTTTCGCGAGGCTCGACCCCTTCGAGGCGGCGGGTCTTCTCATGGGAATCGCTGGGGCTTCTGGATGGCTTCAGGCTTCAGGCTTCTTGGATCTAACTTGACCTCTTGGGACTTGAGAGACTTGTCCTACCAATGGGATTGCTGATCCTTTTATAGGGGGTTCCCCGAGTCGTACCGGACATAGACTTATGCCCGAGTAGAACTATGGCTTCCTTAAACGTCGGGATTGACTTCCTAGTTTAAGGGGTATCCTTCCTCCTTACGGGGGGTTACCTTATCTCCTGGGAATCCTTACCGGATATGTATTCTTATTCCAATAGTCTAGGAAATTGTATATGGATACCTCCTCGTATACGGGATACTATACTATTCATCGTCAGGTGCATCTGGTCAATGTCTGATAATGTTTAGGTAGAGTTATGACGATCTATTGATTGTGGTCTATTAGTAATAAGGGTCTACCAGATCAATGACACGATTATGTTTAGGTGTACTTATGAAAATTCAACAGTTGTAATATGTTTAGATATAGTTATAGAGATCTATTGACTATGATATGTTTAGATATAGTTATCAAGATCTATCAGCTATGATATGTTTAGATACAATTATGAAGATCTGTTGGATCGGCCATGACCTGTTTAGTTATAGTTATGATGATCTATCGACCGTGATCCGTTTAGGTACAGTTATGATGATCTATCAGTTATGATCCACGAATAATAAGATGGTCCACCAGATTAATGACGTGATGTTTTGCTTTTCTTGTGGGAATTTCTAACATATCTCTCTTTTTATGTTGTATTGTATTTTTAGTATAATAGAATAGAGGATCTTTAAACTAGAAAGTTATTTGAAAACATATAGTAAGCATTTCATGTTTTTAGCCTGTTCCATATCATAGTCTAGAAAAAGTATAGCACCATCTACATATTGAAAAATGGATAAACTAATATCAACGAGATGATGGATGGTGCCTCTACTTTGTCCATCCTCCTTATCACTTCCATGAATTATGATCAACATGTCTACCATGATGTTGAACAAATGGGGGACAAATGATTTCTCCATCTAAGCCCTTTTAAAGCCTGAAAGAACATCTCGACATCGTTGTTCACTTTTGTGCCCTTCTTTCTTGAACAAAATTTTCAACGAAACACACTATTTGAATGAGAAACCTTTCATTCTAAGGGTTTGCTTCAGAAAATACCATTTGACGTAATCATAAGCCTATTCAAAGGACATATATAATTCACATTTATTATATCCATATTCGTATCTTGAAAATATTATGTAATATAAGGTATCTATCAGAATAAGCAACATATGAATAACTCAATTTTAGTTCAAAAAGAGAATATATATGTAATCATTAAATATTTCAGAAGTCCCTTACAGAATTAGATACAAACTTCAAGCACAGTTTGTACATCAGAAAAACAAATCTGATATCAAATTACTTGTCCAGACCATTTTGCTTGCACAGAATTTTAAAACACATGGAATGGACAATGAAGAGCCCGTAAGCTACAAGCGAACGGATAAACAGCAAGCCAGTAACAGGCCACCTCGGCTGCTACCGACCCGACTTCGCACTGCTCCTACGATCGAGTGCCGTGGACGCTGCCGTCTCCTCGCCTTCTCTGTGGCGCAGATCAAATCTCCCCGGAGCCAACAACTTGCAAAGCACCAAAATGTAATAAACGCCCGGTGCTGCCGACGCGCACGAATCCCGAGCCCCACCTCCACACCTCCCCTCTCCCGCTCCCCCCCCGCCGGCCATGGCGGCCACCACCTCCTCGGCGGCGGCGGTCGCCTTCTCCTTCTCCTTCCCTTCCTCTCCGCGCCGCGCGTCTCGCCGCCTCCGCCGCCGCCCGTCCCTCCTGCTCCGCGCCGCCTCCACCGCCGCGCCCCCGTCCCCCCAACCTCTCCATCCAGCTCTCCCCCCGCCCATCCCCGCCCGCCTCGCCTCCCCCCGTGGCCTCCCTCGCCCGCGACCGTGCCGAGGACCTGCAGGCCGAGTCCCGCGCCATGACCCGCGCCGCCGACGCCACCGTCTACAGCCCCGAGCTCCTCGCCTCCCGCTACGGCTCCCACCCCTTCCAGGCACGCGCCCGAGCTAAATCTCCGAGCTTTCTTTAACCTCAGACTAGCGAAGAGCGGCAGCCGAGGTGCTCAAAATTTGACGTGTGGTGCGGATTGCTGCTGTGTGCTTAGGTGGCGCTGAGAGCGGCGGAGGTGCTGTCGAAGCTGGGGGCGTTCGGGCTGAAGCTGCTGCTGGACCAGCGGAGCGGGGAGTCGTTGTCGTCGGCGAAGAGGCGAGCCAGGGCGGTGGAGCTACGGACCATACTGACAAGGCTCGGCCCGACGTTCGTCAAGATTGGGCAGGGGCTGTCCACGCGGCCTGATCTCTGCCCGACCGAGTACCTAGAGGAGCTCTCCGAGCTGCAGGTAGACCTTCTTTCTTGCCATTGCCCAGTGCTCAGGATATAAAATGCTTTTGTTCCGAACAGACTGGATAACTCTTGCTTGCCTGTGGTCGGGTGTGGGCAATCCCTGTTTAAGTTCTTTTCAAGACAGTGGGATTTTGTATCAAGATTAGGCCGATGAGACATGTTCTTGTTCAAGAATGGAGCATCGCTGCACCTTTAGTTGCTTGTTTGGTGAATAGTTAGTTATTCATTCCAGAACCATTCACCAGAATTTCCTTCCATCACACGATGCTAATTATTTCGAAATGGGTGGATGACTTCTAAAATGGTTGTTGATTCGAATGAAACTCACTGGCATCACCTAGAGTTTACCAATTGAGGATATTTCCTGATAACTTGGGGCCTTACTTCTATTACTGTTATAAGGTCTCTCCAGTTGGTTGACACGTAGCTGTCTTGCAGGATTCTCTTCCCACGTTTCCAGATGAAGAGGCATTTGCATGTATCGAGAGGGAGCTCGGCTTTCCTCTTGATTCAATTTACTCAGCAATGTCACCTTCCCCAATCGCTGCAGCAAGTTTAGGTCAAGTTTACAAGGCACGGTTGAAGTACTCTGGGCAGCTGGTAGCTGTCAAGGTGCAAAGACCTGGTATTGAGGATGCCATAGGGCGTGATTTTTACCTACTGAGGGGACTTGGTTTTCTGATAAATAAGTATGTCGACATTATAACCACTGATGCTGTTGCTCTGATAGATGAATTTGCTCGAAGAGTCTTCCAAGAGCTTAATTATGTCCAGGTACTTTTTCTTTCCATATATTCTATTACCCAAATGTGTAGCCTATATATCCACTGTACCTGTAACTACTGAACAGAATGAGTAACATGGAATTCAGAGGCAAAAGTACATCGTAGGTTGCTGAACCAGCAGAATCAAATGCTATTATTTTTCCTTATTGTATGCTTTTATTGATTATTAATCGTAGTAAAAATGAATGCAGGAAGGCCAAAATGCAAGAAGGTTTAAAAAGCTGTATGCTGACAAGCAAGATATATTGGTGCCTGATATATTTTGGGATTACACAAGTGCAAAGGTTCTGACAATGGAATGGATTGAGGGTGTAAAACTAAATCAGCAAGCTGCCATTGAAAGCCAAGGCTTGAAGGTTCTGGACTTGGTAAACATTGGTATCCAGTGTAGCTTAAGGCAGCTCCTAGAGTATGGTTACTTTCATGCTGACCCACATCCTGGTAATATTTTGGCAACACCTGAAGGGAAGCTTGCTTTTCTTGATTTTGGCATGATGAGTGAAACCCCAGAGGATGCAAGAGTAGCCATCATAGGCCATGTCGTTCACATGGTCAATCGGGACTATGAAGCGATGGCTCGTGACTATTATGCACTTGATTTTTTAAAACCTGATGTCGATGTTTCCCCAATCGTGCCTGCCCTCAAGAATTTCTTCGATGATGCTTTGGACTCAACAGTGAGTGAGCTAAACTTCAAAACCATAGTTGATGGCTTAGGCGCTGTTCTTTATCAGTACCCATTCAATGGTAAGTCTTACTTTGTTTAGGTATTAATTCCTTACATCTTAATTTTGCTGAGATAGTGATACAATTCTTCTTCTCTGTTCAAATCTAGTACCGGCCTACTATGCGTTGATACTGCGATCACTCACTGTGCTGGAAGGTCTGGCGCTCTATGCTGATCCCAATTTTAAGGTGCTCGCTGCTTCATATCCTTACTTTGCTAAAAGGCTACTCACAGATCCCAATCCATATCTCAGAGATGCTCTGATTGAGCTGCTATTCAAGGATGGGAAATTCAGGCAAGTACTTATTCTGCTAAAAACTAGCTTATGCTGTTTTTTGAATGCTCGAACCAGCGACCATCTTTTCGTGGTAGTATTGCTTGACCTTTTGCTTTGCTACAGATGGAATAGGCTTGAAAATCTTCTTGTTCAAGGGCGCCAAGATAGAGAGTTTGTAGCCAAGGATGCTCTACAACCGGTTCTAAAGCTTCTACTTGGTCCAGATGGGGAGGAATTAAGAGTGCTAGTTGTGAAAGAAGCGGTTCGTGTCACAGAAGCCATCACCTTCGGAACACTGATTGATTCTTACAATGCAGCTCCAGAATTTCTGAAGTCATTAATTTCCAGTGGCAATCCAGCCGGACCCTTTAAGATAAGTGATGTCGAACGGGAACAAATGATGGAGCTGCGAGACAGGGTTATCAGAATATGGGGTCTTTTGAGATCCTCTGATAGCTTTGATCCAAGTCTTCTTCAGCCAATTGTACAGGTAGACTGCAGCCTCATTCCATATAAACATCAACAGCTATCGAGAACTCTGCCACTCATAGTAAATTTGATATCTCAGGTGCTACAAGAACCAGAAGCCCGTGTGTTTGGTTCTCGTGTTGCTGGAGGCGTCACGCAGCGCCTTGCCGCCCGCTTGTTGCAACAGCTGCTGAGGATCCCACCCGCACCTGTTCCTGGATCTTCTCAGTAGATAGGCTCACACTAAACCATGTAAATTTACACGATACTTTCTGCGGGAAAGAGAAAAAAGCAAGTGTAATTTGTAATCAAGTATAAAGGTAATTCCCTCATGCATGGCAGATAAAGCTCCCTAGATGTTTGTACCTGTGTCTAAGCGTCTGTTTTTCTCTTTTCACTTGAAGTTCAGATGCAGTGCATTAGTATGTTCTTTCCATTTACTTCCTCTTGCATTATCAACTTGCAAATGCAGTGCCCTTGGTAGACAACATCCTCTTTTGCATTTCAGCTGTTCATTCGGGAATCAGAACTTCTCGATATGTTTAAGAGTTACAGAAAGCAACTGATAAGTAGTACCTACTCCAATTCGGCGGATGCTGTTTGACAGAACAAGAAAAATCAAAAAAATCAATCGTTGAGCAGATGAATTCATTTAGAGAAAAGCTTGTACGCCGTATTTGGCAGCGCACTCCATATCTTTTTCAGAGTAGTGAACTACTAAGAACGGTAACCAACTTTTGAGGCCTGTTTGTTTAGGTTTTTTTTGGCTTCTTTAAAGTTGTTTCAGGCTTTTTGAAGCTAAAAGCCAAAAACAAGTAAAATATGTGCTTTTCTGGCTTTGAAGCCAAAGTCCAAAAAGCTAAAAGCCAGGCAAACAAACAGGCCGTGAGATTAATTCAGTTTCTATTCTATTGTTTTTACTCCGGTTGATTCGGTTGCCGCTTCACAACCATCATCGGCGAGACAGGCACGCCTTAATTTACCCCGTGTTTTTCTTTTCGGGCACTCTTTGTTTGAGCGTGGGTTTGCTACCAGTGTATTGAGCTTCCTCCTGCATTGTTAGTCTGTGCTTTGAGATTCATATATTTTATATCTCTATACTATACAATATTGTACTTGTCACGATTAACCAATTCATATTTAATTTATATTAATATATTTTTATACATAGTAGATATTAAAAATAAATTAATAATTACGTGATAGTTGTCAAACCTCATTAACCATATTTTAGACAAGATTGTACTGTAGATTTAAATTTATTAAAATGTGAAATAAGGATGTACTAAATAAAAATAGTAAAAATATATATATCTCAAAGCTATACTAATCTAGAGGGTATAGTCCACCATATTTTCACTCCATGTTTACTCATCCTCTAGTAATATAAAAGGTAACTTTTTTGCCTCGTCTCAAAAAATAAAAATAAATCAGCGAGGCAGAAACGGAAAGAGACACGTTGCATATGGGGGCAAAAAGGCTGAAAGCAACTGTCGCCTAACTACTAGGTGTGAAATCTACTAGCAAATTTAGGGAAAACGAAGGTCTTATCTTTTTAAGCTACGTTATTATTTTGAAACCCGAGAAGGGAATTCAAGGGACTTGAAAGAGAAATTTCTAGGAGTATTAGTTTACATGATACTCTAGGACATAGAACATACACTGGACATTTCCCCGTTTAATCATCGTGTAATCAGCTTCTACTAGAGCTTTTAATCACCTTCTCTAGAGCTTTCAATCACCAGAATGTAACAAGCACAGACACGTCATAAGAAAATCATCTACATGAATCACAAGAAATTTAGTATATTAAAACCGGACGGGTTCCGCGGCCTCTCAGGCCATCACGCGCGCGATAACGTATGTTTCCGATCGGATGGCTGCGATCGCTGCCGCGCGGGGGGGCCCGCGCGCCGAGGGCCGGCTCGGCCGCTCATGCTGTGGCCCGCTACTCCGAGGGCCAAAATCGGTGGCCTGTGGTTCGCTGGCCTATCCAGGCGATGGCGACGGCGACGGCGGCTATCCAAGCGATGGCGATGCTCGAGGCGATGGAGGAGAGCTGAGCAGGCTCCGCGGCAACGCTCCCCGCTCCTGCCTTCCCAGTGGCTGGCGGCAGCAGGCCAGCGAATGGTGGCGATGGAGAACCCTAGGTGCGCCGCCGCTCCCACCGCCTCCAGCCCTTCCTGCGCGACCGGATCCGATCCGGCTTTGCCTGCCCCCATTCTGCAGTCCTGCGACGTCTAGGCGGTGGTTTCACGACGGCGGCGAATACCAACCATAGAGATGGCGAAGCTCTCGTCGGTGCTCTTCGCCGGCACCCACTTCGACCGCAAGCGCTTCGCCGGGGACTTCGCACGCTTCCGGAAAGGCAACTGGTTCGCCGCTGCCAGCACCGCCTCCGGCCCGGAGCGGCCCGGATCGACGCGGAGCAAGGACGCTGCGGGGGTCGGCTCGGCGTCGCCGCCATCATCAGGCCGGATCCCCTCGCGGTCAGGAGGGCCATGGCGGCTGCTGGGCGACGGCGCAGGCGTCATCTTCCATGGATGCAGCGCGACACCGGCTGGATCTCCTCGTCGGCACCCCGCCGCGTGGCCCTACCTTCTCTCTTTCTCCTTGGTTCTCCTCACCAAATGTTTTATAACATATACATGACCAGATGCCCTAGCTGATGGTTAAGCGCATAGTGCGTGCTACTGAAAACTTGTGTGCGATTAACTGCAATATCTGCCATCATGGCGATCAAGGACAAGTATCAGCTGAAGAAGAACTGGATGGGTGACCCGTGCGTTCCGAAGACTGTGGCGTGGGATAGCTTGACCTGCAGCAATGCCATTGCCAGTTCTCCAAGGATCACAAGCGTGTAAGTAGTTCATATCTAAGTACTGACTTATGTTCATGACAAAATGGAGAAGGTTATATGACTAATGTGCACTGAAACTGACCCATTATATATTTTCTCTGTAGAAACCTGTCCTTCAGTGGTCTAACTGGTGATATATCATCTTCTTTCGCTAAATTCAAGGCTGTCCAGTACCTGTGCGTTCGTTGTTTTGGTCTATTTTGGCTTTGTCTGCAGACTTTTTGCAACAACAATGGTATAAGAAAAGCGATCATGTTTCATATCTTGCAGGGATCTGTCAAACAACAACTTGATAAGCTCAATTCCAGATGCACTTTCGGAATTACCTTCATTGACACTTCTGTAAGTCCGGCAACTTTTGTCAATTTTTGGCTGTTCGCATGAATTAATTTGAGTCATATATATGAACAGTATTTTGTTTCCCTAGAGATGTGTCAGGCAATCAGCTCAGTGGATCAATTCCATCTAGACTTCTCAAAAGAATTCAAGATGGCTCGCTGAATCTAAGGTATTTTTCCCCATTCTTCCCATTCTATCTAACATGATACTTCATAAATTTCATTGAACATCTTCATTCTATGTTTTGTTAGATATGACAACAATCCAAACCTTTGCACCAATGGCAATTCATGTCAGCCTTCTAAAGCTAAAAGGAACAGTAAGCTGGCCATTTATATTGCTGTCCCTATAGTTGTCATTGTGGTGATAGTATCAGTGGCAGTACTACTCTTTTGCTTGCTAAGACAAAAAAAGCAAGGTGAGGCTTTGGCATGAGCACAGAAATTATCTGATCTATTTCCCAATCTGTGAACACTACTAATGTTAGTTGTGCCATCCTTGCCTGCGAAGGATCAACGAACAACTCTGTAAAGCCGCAGAATGAGACGATGAGCTATGCGCCGGCAAATGATGGCTATGGGGACAGTTCACTGCGACTTGAGAGCCATCGATTCACGTACAAGGAACTCGAGATGATAACGAACAACTTCCAGCGAATGCTCGGCCAGGGAGGGTTCGGGTACGTCTACGATGGCTTCCTGGAGGATGGCACTCAAGTGGCAGTAAAGTTGCGGGCTCATTTATCCAATCAAGGCGTCAAGGAGTTCCTCGCAGAGGTAGAATTTCTTTTACTGCAGTTGGTGTATCTAGACAAAATTTTGATGTGAAATTTGATAAGTCATGAACATTTGTCCAGACTCAAATTTTAACCCGGATTCATCACAAGAATCTCGTTTCCTGGAGACAGAGACTTCGAATTGCACATGAATCTGCGCAAGGTACGCACTTGAATGCAGAGTCCACTGCTCTGCTGCTGCTGAACGTTTTGTGTTTCCACAAATTTGAGCACTGGCTGTTTTGATGATGTGCAGGCTGGAATACCTACACAATGGGTGCAACCCTCCTCTGATTCATAGGGATGTGAAGGTCACCAACATCCTACTGAACGCGAGGCTGGACGCCAAGATTGCCGATTTTGGCTTGTCCAAGGCCTTCAACCGTGACAACGACACCCATGTATCCACAAACACGCTCGCTGGCACACCCGGGTACATCGATCCTGAGTACCAGGCTACGATGCAGCCGACGACCAAGAACGATGTGTATAGCTTCGGCGTCGTGGTCAACTGGCTCAGGGACGGCGCCGTCCCCGTGCTCACCGAGGCCGACTGCCGGCAGCTGCTGCGGGAGGCGGAGTACTACCGGATGCATGTAATTTGCCCTTGTTTGCGCGTTCCGGTTAAGTTTAGGGGTTTATAGGCTGTGTAAGGAGCTGTTGTTGGTGTGATCTTGTGATCTTGTAGGGGTTGATCGATTATATGAACGAGAGGATTGGGGAGGAGAAGAAGGTGGACGGCTCGCCAGAGGCCGAGCTGACGCGCAAGGATGTGGTTAGGTGCATCCAGGCTGAGAAAGTCAGGTTCCGCGGCGTGAACCTCTCCGGCGTTAACCTGTCTAAGCTTGTAAGCTCTTGTGGTGGCTCAGTGACCAGTTTGGGTGGTGTCTCTTGATGTGTAGCCAAAAATGTCTCCTGACAACTTGGGTTGAGTTTGCATTGATGCATCCTTTTTTCCCCGATGTGTTGCAGGACTTATCGGAGGTTGATTTCAGTTGTGGGTGTCTTAAGAAGACAGATTTTTCGCATGCTAACCTTCAAAAGGCTAAATTTGGGGTATGGCACTTCCATTGTGTTTCTGCTTGTAGCATGTTTCGGTAGCCCTTATCAAATTTAGTAACTTTGTTGTGGGTTTTATAAATCAGTTCCATGACCTTGTGATGGTACTTCAACTAGGAATTGCTAACAGCAGAACTACCTATTGCATTTTCTTAAAGATACTGTGTAAAGCTCTTGTGTGGAATGCTACATGGAATAGTGAGGCACCTATGTCCTTCTTTGCAGGAAGTTGAAGCTTCTCGTTCCTCATTCCAATATGCAAATTTGCATGAGTAAGAAGCTGCCACATTCTCTTTTCTTATGTCTGCAGTTTTTCGTTCTTCTTCTTTTTTGGTGGTGGTGGGTGCGGTGGAGGGGATGTTGGGGTTTGGTATAAGTGCTAGGTGGTTTACTACTTTCCTGCTTCTGTTTATTTGTGTTTGGGAGATGCTGTTCGTAACTTCAGAATTATATATTATAGGTGTGAGTTTGTAGGAGCAAATCTTGACGAATCTATTTTGGATAGAGCAAACCTTCAAAGTGCAAACCTACAAGGTAGAGGCCTTTTCTTTTTCCTCTTGCATTTTGCTTGGTCACAGGTTATTCTTAACCTGCATAATGACTGTTTCCCTCATATTTCTTGCTTCTGAAATTATATCACCAGGAGATTTCCTTTTCAATTGCAATTTTACTATGTCAAGTGTCAATCCCTGCTTATCAGTTTAAGGGTCAAGCTGGATTTGAATTGAAAAGTATCTTTCTCAAATTATTTTTTATTAGAAGTTTTTCTATAAACCAATGAGTAATGTGGCGTAGTACTTGAGATGAACTGTTGAAACTATTCTGCAGATGCATGCTTGACAAAGTGTAGCTTCATTGAAACGGATCTTCGTTCAGCTCATCTATAGGTTTGAAAATCTTGTGTTCAGTGGGTTATGTGTATTATTCCCATTCGCAAAGTGAAATTCCATAATAAATAGGGTTGCCAGTGCTATTTGCAGTTATAAAAGGTTACAACAATGATGACGGGCATGAAAGCACAAAAACTTAATTATCGACAATGTTTAGTGTTTTTCTCTGTCTTGGTTGCTCGTTTATCTAATCAATAGTCATATCTTGTTCCTAGCTGCATACTGATCCATGTCAATCAATTTGTATCCATAACACCATATGTTCTTTTCTCCTAGTGCCATTCAACAGAGAAATAAATTCACATGTATTTTCAGAGTGCAAACCTTACCGGTGCCAACTTGGCAGGAGCTAACCTTGAAGGAGCCAATCTCAAGGTAAACTATATGCAAGGCATACCATCTCAGGCAACCGACCTTATATGGAACAATGAGAAGGGGAAGTGGGAAATTTCATGATAAGCCATTGTTTGGATGGGTCAGGATGGCTCGGCCACATGGTGATGTGCCATTCACCACCATTCACCAATTGAGTCCTTTTAAGTAGTAAATGCACTGGAAAAATAATTATGACCTTCAGGACAACACCATCTAATTCTATCTCAAAAGATGTGTCGTGCAAGTTATTCCTATTGTTTCTTTTTGTAGGTGAAGTATCCTTCATGTAAAGAAGCCCAAGAATAGAGATGTCTTGTACTTCTTAAGGGATACGACTGAGGTAATAGAAGTTATCACTACTACAGTTTCTTTCTGCATTAATTTTTTGATGATACATTCAGAATACGCCCATTATTGTTGTTCAGGCAGTTTAAGCACTTTTATGGCCAGTGCCATGTTTGGTCAGAACATTCATCACATGTATCATATGTTCCATTTAATTTGAACTGTTCTAATTTTATCATATGTTTCAACTGTCCTAATGCTCTTCAGGAAGTACTCTTTGTCATCATTATGGAACTCGATAGGCACTAGAGAGACAACAGATATCACCTACTGAGATATATATTTTTCTCTTATTTCTTAGTTGCTGTAAATTTCGATTGAGCATACCTATGTGGCATTTCTGCCAAGTTGGTATGGGTTCTTGTGGCGCACCCGGTTTTAAGGCCGGATAAGCCCTTGTGTTTACGGTACCGGTCCCTGGATCAGTAGCCGATACCCACAAGTTTACCTGTGTATCAAGATCATACACGCACTTATTAGAATGCAAAGCATAATCCGATCTTTAAGATCGAAAAACTATACCTTTAGCTCAACGGCTAGAAATCTTGCAGCGGAAAATCGAGCGGTGATGAGCCCATCAATATGCCGTTCCCAACAGGCAACTGACTAGGGGTTCGCCCTAGTTATCGCGGATACCGCCGTTGCTTTCGAACGGTCGCCCATCGGTCTGGCCAAATCAACAAGCCAGGTGAGTACATTGAATGTATTCGCAAGCGCTCCGCCGGGGAGTTTAGTACGGATATGATCATGCTCGAAATTTATCAATAACATGGCTCTATCCTAAGTTTCATGTTGTGCGAGAAAGTAAGTTTGCATTTGAAATAAATACATAGATGTAAAAGCGATTTTATCAAAATTATCTCGACGCAGCGAGATAAAGTATTGCTCAAACACTCACCCGTTACAACGGGGAGTTCACTTTTGTGCTTACCGTTACAACGGTACAGCACGGTACTTACCCGGTTCCACAGGGAGACGCTACTCACCTCGTACTTACGGGGTTCCCAATCACCCGGTTCCTCAGGTAGACGACGCTCACCTCGTACTTACGGGGATTCTAGGGTTTGCCCGTGTCTACGGAAAAACCCGATTTCACACCTCCCGATACGACGGGAACTTGGCAAACTGCCCTGCGAACACGACGGTTCGCGTCCTTAAACCCATAACCCAGAAATCCTTTTTGGGGCTCAGAAAGCCAGACTAATTTAGTGTGGCCCGACCAAGTTCGTCCATGACCGCGGACACGGCTATTCGAATAGTTTTTAACACTCTGCAGAGGTTGTACGGCTTTACCCACACGATGTAGTTCCCCCTGGGCATGCTACGCGTCGCATGTGTCCAGAGCTTGTACAACGAGACTCTTCACCGCTGTGAACCCAGCCATGAACCCGTCAGAAGGACATGTCCCACACCTAGCTTGAGTCAGTATCATCGTTACAAGGAGGTTGGTGTTCTAACTCTGTGGCGAATAATACCTCGTTAAAACCACGGGTTTATTCTCTACAGGGGTTAAACCCACCCCATCTGCACTCTACTAACTGCCCACGGGTTCATGCTAGTCCAGGTCGGCTACTAGATCAAGTCCTTCCCATAAAGGACATGTGGTCGTACGGTAAGACTTGGCCAAACAGCACTTAAGACAGGTTCTTAGGTGATCCGAGAAGGACTCCACACCTCACCCCGGAACGGGCTGCGAGAACCACGCCGAGCATTACCTCACACTCAACATGCTCCCTGCATTTCCCCCTTCATCTCCGACCCGGATCAAAATCTTCTCCATTTTCAGCTTGGTTTCACAAAACCATTTCCGGTAGAATATCTCAACCCATGCATATCCTACCTTCCATGCACCTCTACAACCGGACACGACGATCCGTTTCGATATTTTATTACATGAAATATGGGGTGTTGCTTTCCTTTTTGAAAACCTAATTCATCTACTACGGGGCTAAGCATATGTATATATATATCTACACTACCCTAAGTTTCCGATAAATCTTCGGAATACAATAGTCTTAAGGCGACAAGGATTACGGGGTCGGACTAGGGTTTCCTATCATCGGTGATATCTACTCTACATAAAGTAACAGGGATAAAATATAGCATGCATGGTTCGAAAACAAAATAATATTTCGTAAAACTGGGAGTCAACATGATCAAGGGCGGAGAGCTTGCCTGGCGTTATCGGCCGAGTCGATCGCAAACCTGATACGACAAACATCGGGAATCCTGCGCGTGAGGTATCGCCACGTCGCAACTACACGTCGGAAAACAACGAATCACTAACGGCGCGAGGAAGATCCATTTAAGATCCAAAAATATGCTCAAGCAATATTTTAAAACCATACCTCGATCTTAGAGGGTGGCTAGGGTTTTTAGGGTTTTTCGATGCCCTTTCATCTTCGAATTATGCAACATGAACATATGCATGAAACTTGTGCAAGGTTCCTAATTAGGAGTGTCTAACCTGCTGGAAAGAACCTACTTATGCATGCTCTTGTCTCTAACATATTTGAGGAACCTAACATGATGGGGATAAAACTAGGAGGATCATATATATATGCATGACATTAACACTAGGGTTTCTAGGGTTTGGGTGTTAAGCACATGCTCCTATGGCTTTGGAATCACGCACTAAGTGAAGAGATGATGGACCACTAGGCTACATGAAACTTGAACTCTAATCCCACTGATCAAATGGGGGAATCATCTATTCAACTATATTTGAAAAAGAGTTTAAACTATATATGGATGCTTATGTTTTAGGGTTTTATAAATTAACCTATCCTTTTTAAACCTTGAGCTAAGCAACATGTATGCATGGTTGTAACTAGTGCAATGCCCAAAAATAAACATGTTTACATGCTGGAGCAACCTAGAGCTAAACACCTATTCAAAAAGGGAATTCAAAAGACTGTTTAAAATTTGAACTGTGTACTGGACTGGGCTGTACAGGGAGAACCATTGAGATTTTTGAAAAGTGGTCTATATGAAAAAGATGGGAAATAAAGTTTTGAACAACTTTTATTTGGGACTTTTCCTGAGATTTGGCTTGGATGAGGCTGCACCGGCCAGAAATGGGGGCAACAGCAGTGGTAGGGGTGGGCTGTCACGGCAAAGAAAGAGGCCAAAGACAGCTGCCTTTTGCTGCCGCGGCAAGGATTCGGTGGGGGACTGCTGAAGCGAGTTTGCCGCGGCGGACGAAATCGGTGCGGCAGGCTGTCGCGGCGAGGTTTAGGTAGCGGTGGCAAAGACTTTGAGCTGGATGCGGCAGGAGGAAGGGCTGCCGCGGCAGGACAAACGGTGGCGCGGCGCTGCCGCGGCAAGGGACAGATGGCAACTTGAGCTGGGGAGAGAAAAGCTTGCAGCTTGTGCACACGGAAATGGAGAGGAGCAAGAGCTCGGGCTGGAGCAAGGAAAGAAGCTCGGGTAGCTTGGGATGAGGCTTGGCTTAGCGAGCAGCTCGGGCGTGAACCATTGATGCAGCTCGACTTGGGGATTGCGCGGGATGGAGGGACCGCGGGGGACAAGCAACTGGAGGCGAGGTATTGGGGAAAGGAAGCTCAGGGATGGTCTGGTGAGTTGCTAGGGAGGTTGTAGCCGAGCTGGTTAGGGCTTGCAGCTGCTCGGTTTGGAAGCAAGGTGGAAAGGGAGAGGGAAGCTACAGCCAAGCACATGGGGAGCTCGAATGGGGCAGCTGCTAGAGCTTGAGAAGCTCAGCTGTGTGCTGGACAGAGCCGCAGCTCAAGTGGAGCTGTTGGGGAGAGGAGAAAGGACTCGAGAGCTAGCTCAACTGCTGGTAGGTTGCTCGGGAATGGAGTTGGGGGAGGAAAATGGGGTTTGGGGAAAGAGGAGCAGGGAGGTGCTCAAGCTGAGGGAGACAATGGGGGAGGAACTCGGGTTGTAGGAGCTGGGGCAGTATAGCTTGAAGAAGGAGGAATTCGGTTAGGGAGTAGGGAGTCCAGGGAGGCTAGCTGGGGAGGAGAGAGACCATGGCAGAATAATGGGGTTTGGCTTGCTGGTTTGAGCACTAAGGCAGTGAGAGAGGAAGGAGGAGAAAGGACTCAGCCATGGGGAGTAGCTTGGGGAGCTCGACTGCTGCTTGGGAAGGTTGTTCAGCTGGCCGTGGGAAGAAGAGCAGCTCGAGCTCTGGTGCTTAGCAAGAGGAAGGAGAGAGCTTAGCTGCTTGATGTTTGGCTTGGGGAGAAATGGAGAGGTGGGCAGGTGGGGCTCGGGTACAGACCAGAAAAGGGAGCGAGGGGAGCTGCTGGCGTGAGCTGGTGCCGTTCTCTGCGTGCTGATGGCAGGGAAAAACTGCTCGGGATGGAGATGAGTGGCAGGAGCAGCAAGCGTGGAGAAGGAAGGAGAGGGAGATGGGATGGCTTGGTTGACTGGAGTGTAGGCAGTGAAGTGGTTGGGAAGTAGGGGCTGCTGCGGTAGAGTGAAGTAAAGGAGTGGGGTTAGGGAGCTGGTGTTGAGGTGATTCAAGTCAACTGAGAAAAAGGAGATGGGCAGCTTGGTTTGGTGCTGGCTTTGCTGGTCCAGTAGTGCTCGTGCAGAGAAAATGAAAAGGTGGTATGGGCTGCTGCTGGTGCATGCAAGCTATAGGTATAGAAAAAGGAAACAAGGCAGGGAGTTGGAGTAATTAGCTGCTGTTGCTTGCAGCCTAGGGAGTGGACGTGTAAAACAGCTCAAGGGGAGAGGGAGTAAAGAAATGGGGGCAAGGACACAAGGGCAGGAAGCAGTTGACTGCTGTTGCTACTGCTTGGAAAGGAAAGGAAATGGCATGGAGAATGGATGGGCGCAGGCTGCTGCTGCTGGATGGTGCGGCAGTGCTGGAAAATGGAGAGAGAGCTCAGTTGATTTGAGTGGGGCAGCTCGGTTGGGTTTGTTCAGTTAGAGAAAGAGAAGTGAGGGAGATGGGACTGGTTGGTCAGCTGCTGCTGCTGGAATAGCTCAGAGAGAGTAGAGAAAAGGAAGGAGTATATTGCAGCTCTAAAGGAAGAGAAAAGGTGGCGCAATGGAGTGTTAGGACATGGCATGGCTGGAGGAAGGAGATGAGCACAGGAAGAGGTAGCGTGTGGCAGAAAACTTGGCAAGGGATGGGGAGTTAAGGAGGTCAAAGAAGTAGTTCACGTGCACTGTCTGAACTTCAACGCCTGCGAGGTTCAATACTTATTAGAGGAGAGGGAGAAACAAGGGGCATGCACTATAGGATAGAGAAAAGGTGGCAGGAGGCCTAAGGGAACGCGTGTACGTATATACACACATGTATAAATATGCGTACCTATTCGGGTAAGATCGAGACGATATATGCGGACACAGGGGAACGCTTGGATGTTAAACAGGCACGTGCCCAATCTTGCGAATACTTCGGGTGTATCTGTATGGACATGCAGGGAGTATACTAGAGATATTTTGAGGAGAGTGAAAAGGTGGCGGGGTGTATATGCATGCATACGTGGGTGAGGAATCGTGTAGGGCATTATAGGAATAGAGTTTTAACTGTAGTAAGAGGTAAATGGATGAATGGCGAAATGGTAAATAGTTATTTGGTGGAAAACTACTGGAACAGATATTTTTCTCCCGGTACGGTAATCTGGTAAAAGTGAAAAAGATATTTTTGTGTCATGTGGTAAGGAGAGAAAAGTAACCGTGGTGAAATAGGTAGTTAGGGTTTTACCATCCGGTAAGATAAAAAGGTAACCTGGCAAGGGCAGGGGGTAATGGTGAAAAGAAATTTGCATATATATATTCTGGTAAGGACTAATGGTAAGGTAGCTGACGATATTTTCTGGGTCAGGTGGTAAAAGGATTTTACCGAGGAAAGTAGTTCAGGGTTTGGTGTGTATGTGCCCACATACACTTAGATATTTTTGCATATATGGGATTTGTATGCGGATGAAATGGACAAGCGAAGTTGCAGGGAGTTGGGGTTGAACACTGCCACTGATATATGCATATGTATATGCATGGGGTGGTGGCAGAGCCGTATGACGAGTTAGGGTTTTGTTCCGTAGCTCGGAAGGAAAGGATTAGGGTTTGGCATATGTGCATATACATAAAAGCAGTATAGTTTTGCACATGCTCGCGGTTGGTCATATCGAAGTTGGTGGCAAAAGAGTAGGTTATTCGGAGAAGGTTTAAGATGGGTATATGTTTCAATTTCGCATAAGTACCGAATGGGCACTTAGCGGCAGATGTGGATTTAGATTGCATCGGCTGGATACGAGGGGGAGGAATGCCAAGGGTTTGATCTTGGTGGAACTGCAAGGTGGTTAGCCACGTATGGAGACAAAAGAGTAGATCAGGGTTGAGAGCATTTGCTGAACAGAGTCCCGGCAAAGCAGAGATCAAAGATACAGGAACAGAGGGGAAAGGTATTGGGTTGACACACTTTAGGATTTCGCAGGGGCATGATTTTGGATAAAAGTTTTTAATATGCTGAATCTTAACTTGCATTATTAAGAAAAAGTTTTTGTTGGCCCTAATTTTCAGGTTCCGGAAATTGGGGTGTTACAGTTCTCCAAGGAGAAGTTAGTGTAGATGAATGACTGGTGCTGAGGAGATAAGAAATCTACAAACATACATGCTCAGGTGCAATAGTTTTTAAAAAAAATATTGTTAAAATGTAAAAAACGCAACTTTTATTCTTAAACCTTATGGGTTTGTAGGCAGAAAGAATGTGATTTCTTTTCTTTTCTTTTTGCAACTAAAGAATGAGATTTCTTTGTTTGTAATACGCCACCTACTGTGAATTGTGTATTCCAAAGAAAGTTCTGTTCCCCTTTTAGATGATAATCTCATTTGTTAGTATCTCTGCTCTATCAAGTATCACCAGATACTTAAGGCAAGTCCTCTAAATTCTGATATAATATTATATGTGGCATATGTAGTTGAAGTCATATCGGTAAAATATAATTCCCTCTATGCAGAATTTTTTTCAATTGTAAGCAATGATTGCTTGGTTGACTGAATGTCTAAAAAACTCTTCTTTAATTGTGCTACAGCATTTGATAATTTAAGGATTAGACTAGGAGGCTCTTTGCAAGACTGAGTTGTTTATGATGTGGGGATGAATAGTCCATGCTCCCCATTTAGAACTCCGTCAAACGGTTTGTTTGGTTTCTCAGCTGGTTGTCTAAGTATGGATAGATAGGATAAACTGAATGATCTATTCCAGAAACAGGGTAAAGCTTCTAATTTTATGTTTGTTCTTGTACTGTTGCTATAAGTATTTAAATGTAGCTGGCATAACTTGTATCAGATGCTCACATATTTGTGTTCATATAGTTTTATAGCCTTGAGACCATGAGATCCGTCATTTCCGTTGTTGATGTCTCCTGTGTTCTGGCAGTGTTGTGGATTTTGTGTAACCTACTGGTAGTTGAAGAAAATAACTAGCACTTATCTTTCTTTTGCATGTCTTCAGCATTACTAATTTTTTAGGGAGGAGATAAAAAAAATCAGGGCATATCAAGTTATCAAAATAACTAATGTGCAGGGTAAAATATTATTCCCTTTATATAGAAGTTTTTTCAATTGTAAGCAATGATTGCTTGGTTTGCTGAATGTCTAAAAAATCCTTCTTTAATTGTGTTGTAATATTTGATAATTTGAGGATTAGACTAGGAGGCTCTTTGCAAGACCAAGTTGTTTATGACACAGCGGCCTCTCATATGCAAAATGGAATTTTTCTGATCTATTTAAATATTAAAGACTTGAATTTTGCTTGTCTCAAGTGATATCTATCGAGATCTTCAAAATACGATTATTGTTTAATTTATTGTTAAAACATTCGATTTATAATACAATATTTCAGATATTAATTATCAATATTTGAGGACGGGCGTGGCAACGCGCGCTTTTATGTTCTAGTATTTTTAGAAACCAGTTGTGGGCACACACCAGTCGACATGCCACGCACGCGTCGGTCCGCGCACGAATCGTGACGCAGATCTCACCGCAGCATCCAGAAATGTTCCAAGCATAGGCACAAGCATGCGTAGATGCCATCCTTAAAAAAAAAGCATGCGTAGATGCCAGATGCCAGGTAGCAACGCTCCATAGTCCATCCACATCGCGGTGTCTCACCCTCCCCATCGTCTACACCCACCGCGCGCACACACAGATGCACGCTGTCATGGCGCTCCGCACATTGGCCTCGAAGAAAACCCTAGCGCTGGCGCTCGGCGGCGCCCGGCCGCTGGCGGCGAGGGGGGTGGCGACGTTCACGCTCCCGGACCTTCCGTACGACTACGGCGCGCTGGAGCCGGCCATCTCCGGCGAGATCATGCGCCTGCACCACCAGAAGCACCACGCCACCTACGTCGCCAACTACAACAAGGCGCTCGAGCAGCTCGACGCCGCCGTATCCAAGGGCGATGCGCCCGCCGTCGTCCAGCTCCAGAGCGCCATCAAGTTCAACGGCGGCGGTAAGATCCTTGCAGCGCCTTTTCGTTTGGTTCGGATACTCAGATCGCTGGTATGGATTGATATAGATAGGGAAAATTTTAGGAATTGATGGGTGGAATATTCTGTTGTTTGCTACTAGTCTGGAGTGATCTGTGTGGGAGGTGTGTGTTCTGCTGACAAGTGGAGTATTAGATTTGGTTGGCGCTTTTAGGATTGTACCATTTCAAGGGTTTTAGGGGGTTGGGGTTTTCTTATGGGCCTTTGATTTTAGGTTTAGGTGAGTTCTAGTGGTCTCATGCGCACTGATTTGGATAAATTGTGGATACATTTCATTGATTGGGCTGTATATGGTGCTGTTTCGTGTTATCTGAAGTGGTCTCCATAGAACTGTTGTTTCTAGCGCAAAATCTCCAGCATTTTTGGCGCATTTCATCAGTAATCAGTTCTTTGCGTTGTTATTTGGTTTTGTTTACTTGGTTGTGATTTTAAGGATTACTTGTCATATGAAGTGCTAAGTGTAAGTACTTAACTATTTATGATGGTATGTTAGTATCATTTGCTGTGTTATTATCAATATGGTCATTTGGTTGGGTTATGGGGGATGTTTTTGATTTTTTTCTTTTGCGTGCGCGCATGTTTCATCTGTAATCAGAATTCTGACTCTGTTGCAAGTTGCAAGTTTCTAAGGGTTATTTTTGTGGATGTCCGTATGTATATTGGTTTGTTGGGATGTCCCTAGTACTGCGGCGTTGTGAACTGTGCTGAATTTTAGGACTTGCTTGGCTTTAAAGGTTTTTACTTCATTCTTTTTAGAATTGGTGATACTGGTAGAGCGAGAGTCCATTTTACTTAGCGTGATGTAGCATATGTAACCTTGATCGCTGGCCCTGGGCTTATGGCCATCTTGTTGTGTGTGCTAGGGTGGTAAGAGGTAGCTTCGATTTAGATATGATTACAGCTTCTGTTCTTTTGTGGTTAAACTCCATGTACCAGGTGAGATATTTAGTCCATTATCTCCGCCCAATTTTACATCTTGCGTGGTGTACTTACTGGAGTTAATCTGTTGTTGTCTTAACTCTGAAGCTTGATTTCGACAAGTTGTATTAGTGACAACACTATAAAAATATGAATCCATGAGCTGCTGAGATTTTGTGTTTTGCTCCAGATGATTCTTGTGGTCCTTCCTTTATTTTCCTTTTGTGGATGTCCTGAGTGTAAAAGGTGATGGCGTTAGGTCCTGAAAACAAGTGAGGAGGCTGGTTCTCTAGATTGTAAGGTGTGATTTTATGCATAGAGATAATAATGCACTCAGTATTAGTATGCATTCATCCTGGTTTTTAACTTTGTTTTAAAGATGTCCCAATCATGAATTTTGTTAAGAATAAGAAATGTTGTGCAAAGAAAGCATCCATGAAGACATGACATGCTGAACCGCTTGATTAGGAAAATGACTTTCTGGAATAAATTCTGCTGCAGGTCATGTCAACCATTCAATCTTCTGGAAGAACCTCAAGCCTATTAGCGTAAGAATCTAATTAACAGCGTACTGCTCCCCTCCTCTTTATTTCATTCTTGCCGTGGGGCTTCCTTCATTCACAACGAGAATGTTTGGTGTTTTACAGGAGGGTGGTGGTGAGCCACCTCATGGCAAACTTGGCTGGGCCATTGATGAGGACTTCGGTTCTTTTGAGAAGCTTGTAAAGAAGATGAATGCAGAGGGTGCTGCTGTACAAGGATCTGGATGGGTGGTACGTACATTATGCATTGTTTTGTCCGGCGGAGGTGCATTTTGTTAATGTTCACCTGTTTGTTATCCAGTGGCTAGCTTTAGATAAAGAGGCCAAAAAGCTTTCAGTTGAAACCACTGCTAATCAGGTGAAAGTTCTCATCCTTGTTAGAAGATCATAATGTTCCTAAAGGACACCCATGTACTCAGTCTTCACTAATTTACAGTCCAGTTGACTGCTACTATTTATTTATTATGCTGCCAATGTTTGTTGAGAGTCATTATACCATCTATTTATAACCAACTAAGCATGTATTTAGAGATGGGGATATTTTTAAACGGGTGATATTGCTAAGTACCATCGTAATTCGTAAGGATCACCATGTTGGAAAGCACCATCCAGTGTGTCACTGAGATGTGGTCCAATGCCTCATATGTCATCCTCACATTTGATGGTACTTATCAATTTACATCTCTTTGCAAGCTAATTTTATTTTTCAAAATGATGGAGAAGTGGTCACTAGAGAAAAAGTTCCTACGGAGTAGGACCATATTCAGTGAAAGCAGTATGCATGCCTAGGAAACTGATTTTTAGGGTCATTTGTGATGTTGCTGTGGCAAATAGGGTTGGTCTTGTGTGGTCTAGTATTTTAAATGCTTCTAGCTCCCTTCATGTTATGCTTATGTAGTTAACAATACTACAAATAGTGCTTAGTTCAGTAGTCACCTGCTAGGTTGCAGAGTTTTTTATGAGTTAAAAATAAGGATACCAAGCTTTAGTTTGATGAATAGTTAATACATAAGGTAAAAGAGATACATTGACTGCTAAACATATATGGGATCCTCCGTGATCTAAAGTTTGCTATTTGTGCATGTTGTGTTGTTTTTCTCCTTTAATTCTGCACATAGCTTCTGTGAACACAGCATTGTGTGCTCTTCTGATAGCCTATTTTTTGCTGAGCTGTTTGAAACTACGAACTCATGAGGACAAAGTACAGTTTCTTTGGCATCCTACTTTAAGCAATTATGAGTTTTTATTGGCATCTGAAAACTTGGTATATGTAAGATTGCGTATGTATTGATGCGTGCTTGTGCTGGTGCCTGTGGTTGGTGTTTTCTTTTCCTTTTCATAATTGACCATGTAGTTTTCATGTGCATATAACTGGCTTCTTGGGCCATGCAGGACCCTCTGGTGACTAAAGGGGCAAACCTGGTTCCTTTGTTGGGGATTGATGTCTGGGAGCATGCGTACTACCTGCAGGTGATCTCATGTTGGAATTGATGGCTAATTTATTTGCCTGAATGAACTGTCGTTTTGATGATGTTACTATTCCTTATTACTAGTGATATGCTTTAATCTGCCTCATATAATCACATTTGATAAGATTGCACTTGGATCATTTGGCAACCTTTTCTTCCTTTCTATATTAGTGTTTGTGTCATGAAGTGCTAATGCCTGAAAACTAGCAAATCCTTTTGAACATGGCAATTTCCTAATACTGTAGAAACCACCAACGCATTGAAGCTAGGTAACCGGTACTTGACAGGTCACCTCACCTTGTAGGGATTATACAGTACTCGGCCTTGTAACAGGTTTTTCTATTTAAATTATGGATTTATATGTATATTCATATACTCTCTTTAAAAGCTGTCGTTTTGGATGTAAGTAGAGTCAAACTTTCAGAACTTTGACTACCAGTATCTTTTAAAATATTTAGATTAGATACATGAAAATCATGTGTAAATTTGTCTCGGAAAGTACTTCCATAATATATAATTTTGTTGGGTTTTGTAGATACATTATAATAGAAAATAGTGGTTAAAGTTGTATTTTGGAGACCGTGCTAGTTTCCAAAATGGTAGCTTTTCAAGAACCGGAGGGAGCATCAAAATAAATATGTAATGAATCTGACTTGATGTATATAGGCTGGATACAAAGGAATTGTCAATACTAAATATCCGCCGAGCAGTGAGCAACAACATGACTACAACTATTCCAAATGCAATCCATGAACCATCGAAATCCATCCCCCCTTATGCGCAGAGCCACTGCTGCACTGCATCTCCCCCTTGTGTGCACAGCCACAACTCATCTAACAGCTTTTAATCGACCTGTTAGCTGATAAAGGCCGAGTATACCGATTAATAAGCCTGTTATACACTTACACCTGTTAAACCTGTTACATGCTCGTAACTAGTGAGGGTACCTAGTACGAGTATACAGCCTAGTAGACCTGTTTTCAATTTCCTACAAGATTTCTGTAAAATTCCCATGAAATTCCTGCTTTTCAAAAAGGTGGCCCTTGCTTTCCACGGGTTGAGTAGGAGTGATATCAGTATGTTCCATCGTTTATATATCAAAAGGCTTGTGAAAAAAGCAATTGAATTCTAGGAGATTGGCAGTAACATGCATGGATATAAAAGGTTAACTTTGCAACAGTGTTATTGCCCTGGTCTGTCTTGTTGGTTTTAATTTATGTAGCCTAAAGTGGGAAAGAATCAAGAACAATTATCACTTGTCAGCATGTCAACCGTTGGGAGGAACATATGTGCCCAAAATGTTGAAATGTGTGACCACCCACGGCTTTAACAATGAGGTGAAACTAAACTACTATACTGCTGGTCTACAAATTTGAACTTACATTATCTTCCATTTCAGTGTCAATTTCATGTGAGACCCAACTTATTTCTGCTGTGAATGGAAATTAATAGACATCTGTGAGTGCTAAGCGATCATCATTTTTGTTTGGTTGCAGTACAAGAATGTCAGGCCAGATTATCTGAACAACATCTGGAAGGTGGTGAACTGGAAATATGCTGGAGAAGAGTACGAAAATGTGGCCGCATGATGTGTCTGAATAGACAATACTTTGCTCTTCGGTTTTCCAGTGTGTTGGATCTTTATGTGCAATAAAAGTGGGTTATTCCACTGTTGGGACCTTCTGTACATTGCGTAGAGGTGACTAAATGCGTAATACACAATGCCGTCGATTTTGTTATTGCCGTGTTTGCGTGCTTTGTTTTGCTCGTGGCGCACTGCAGAGACTTGCATTCTCCTTGCTGCCCTTCTTTGCTCGTTCGTGATCAACAAGCCGCTCTTGCTCGGTCTCGGCCATCTGCCGTTAATAGAGCAAATGAGCGATTCTGTGCAGAGCTTTTGACGTTTTCTTCAACTTAGCACGAATGAATTAAGCACACCATTTTGAAGTTCATACATACTTCGTGCAAAATAAAATAGAAAAACCTTTGTTTGCATTATACTACCTGAAAAGAATATCATTCAAGTGGGATCTTTACGTGGCTTTGGTGCAGCTTAGTTGACGTTGGTCATGTTAGCAGATATACACTTGCAAATATTGTGCAAAAACATTATCACGTATGCACTAAAAAGACGAGCGTAAACACTGGCTCCTTGAAAAGAGCCGTTGCTGCTTCCGTCTTACCTGGGCTTTCTCCCCTACACGTATACGTTCTTTATTCTACAGGCGCCTTTCTATTCAACAATTTGTACAGCTCCAACCGAAAACCATGTACATTTGTGGAATTGATCCAATAGCCACGGATACCACTAGGAGGTCCACTTTACTCAGCTGATGTCTGGGGAGTCAAACAGGTTATTATAATCAATTTCATCTGAAAGCATCCTCTAGTAATTTTGTCTTGCCTTCATGTTTCTGTTGTTTTGTAACAAGCTTGTACCACCTGGAGTTGGACACCATGGACATACCTCATTGTTGGAGTAAAAAAGAAGAAAAGAAAGAAAAGGCTGTAGAAGATGGTCAGTACAAAATGAAGATCACAGCCAGTATAGCTAAATGTTAGCCATTCCCTTCTAACAAAGGTTCTACTCTCTGTAGTACAAAAAGAAAAAAGAAAAAGAGGAACACTACTGTGTGCATGCAAAGCAGGTGAACCAAAACAAATGTCTATCGTAAACATTGCAAAGCATGAGACACCCAGATGCAAAAGTAAAGAGCAAAATTTGCTGCTTCTGTAGTGTAGGACGATAGGTGATACAATTTCTGACTCCTGGAACCTTGAAGGATTGCTCATCACACAATTTGTGCTATTTAATTGCAAAATCTTGTGTACTTAGCAACTACATAGGGTATAGTTGGCAGTCATCGCAAATTTCTGATCTCCCGTGCAATCTTGATACAAGAAGTGATGCGACAGTTGGTCTTGATTGCATTGGAACCTATATGAGATCTACAAGCAGCATAGCCTTCCTGCTCACATTCGGAGAATGATCAGGTTTTCAGAGTCTATACCCATTTTTTTGAAAATGAAAAGGTTAATAAAATACTCTCGAACTGCCTATTGTTTAATGGTTATTAAGAAGAAAATGCCAATTATGTCATGTAAGAACTGAAATGAAGTCAGTTTCACTTATGCAATTGTGCTCTGGTCATTACTCACAGGTTGCTAGGATTTCGCAGGTTAATCAGACATTGATACAACAAAGTACAAAAGTGAAATACCTTCTGCAGTGAATTGATGAGGGTACCAAGTGGTGGGGAGTTAACTTTTGCTCGGCTAGCAATCTGAAATTTTATATACAAAAATAGCTTTACTGGAAGACTTTCTGCTAGGAAATCAACAATGTTACATCACAGACATCCTAATAAGTGAATATGGAACTGCAAGGCATACCTCATCAAGTCTGATATATCCAGGCGGCAACCTTGGGTCGCTCTCCTCAATCATGGTGTCAAGAAGTTTTTCCAAAGTGACACCATTCTCACTTGTGTGTGCCCATCCCCGTTCTACAGCCAAGCTTAACATTTCAGTGATGGAAGAGGCATCATGGAGAGGACCAGTCCAAAGTGGGCCTATAACTGTGATAGCAGTGGCATCCTGTAAAATAAAATAATAATCATATACTAGCATAATACATTAGCCAAGTATTTAATGCTAAACATGGATTGATAAGGTCTTTTGCATGATATTACAGTTCTCAACTTATTTTCAAATGAAGACTTACTAATGAAACAAGATACTGATCAGCTTCAAATCATATACTTTCTCCATCAATGCGAAGAAAAGGAAAAAGGAAAAGGAAAAAGAAAGAAAGGAAAAGAACTCCCAAGTCCTAACATCAATTCAGTAAAACACGACACAAATAAAATAGTATGTAGTTTGATTATGATAATTTTAACATTATGTTCTACAGCCGCATGATTCAATGTACCTACTGTTCTGTCTGCACATCCACAAGAAATCTGCCCCAATTCATCAAATCCAAAAGTCTGAGTCTGGCCACAACTCTTGCAATGACAAATGAAACCGTAATTACTGCCAAAATAGAAAGGACATCAGTAACTTGGCATTCCATTATATCTACTAATTGTCTGTAGGATATTTGGAAATAAAATAGCACTGAGTTCACCTGATACCATCTTCTTTTCCGTTGCATAATTGTACCATTGCTCGAAAAATAGGACCATGACATGCATAATAAGAGAATACTGGTCTTATGTGAAATCCCAGCATAGCTGCTTCCCGTGCAGCACCACCTATAAGCATTCGCAAACCAATCTCATTCGGATATGGCACTGGACGAACATATGCTCCATATGAAGACAATGAGCTAAGAGAAACCAAATGTTATGGGGCCGACATAAAAGATTTATGACCACTATAATCTGCAGTATGAAACAGACTTGATCACGTTTTTAAATTGAAAATCTGATGTCAGAGTACATAGAAATTAAGCAATTAACCCAATTTACAGAACAAAAGGAAGCAACTATAACAATACTAGTCAGTAGAGATGTTCCTCTTTAGGTTGTTTTCGGGTCACCCGATTCTGTACAGTTTACCATATTTTTTCTCCTTCTAATAGAATGAGCAGCGATCCTGCCATGCATTTAGAAAAAAGAAACAGTAGAGATGCTCCCAACACTCCGATGAAACAGTGATATACACAATGTGAGGATAAAACATAACCTAACCAAGCTATTTGACTTGTGTTCGTCGCTGGATAGTCTAACTTATCAGGAAATGGTAACACTCATATAGAGCAGGAATAATGCCAACATTCTACATACCACTTAAAAGCTATGTATGTCTTTTTTTTTAGCTATGTATGTCTTTAGGATACAAAGATGATAAAAGTAAATTTAGCTACAAAAACAGTCCAACTCAACAGAACACAAATTTGCATAAATTGAACAACCAAATCCGGTTTTAATATTTCAGAATTTGAACTGCATACCCAAAAATCAATGAAATCTAAGAAGTAAAGCCAAAGGCCTTACGAATCTATGAGGTGCGCGATGCATAAATGGATCAAGAACTCACCATTTCCCGCCATACCCTCTCGCCGAACGCCAATCCGTGGATGTCAGGTACAGAAGGCCCCCAATCTTGAGCGCCAAGAACGCCGCCCGTATGTACTCGGCCTCGCTGCCGAACGAGTCCACGTCGATGACGTCGAAGTACTCTCGCCGGAGGTACCTCTCCGCGAGCAGCCGGGTGGCGTCGAGGTGCGACACCACCCACCTCCTGTGTCCCTCCGGAGGCACCGGCTCGAAGCGAGAGAGGTTGCGGACGACGACGGGGCGGAGCGCGTCGGAGGCGTCATTGGCCCAGACGAAGTCGGCGCCGGCCTGCGCGAGGTAGCGGAGCGCTCGGACGCCGCAGCCGCACATTGCGTCGAGGCAGAGGAAAGGGGCGGAGGGATCGGGGCGGCCGCGGCGGTGGAGCGTGGCAGCGAGGACAGCGAGGTCGCGCCCCGGGGCGCTGTTGCTGCGGAAGAAGGCGGAGCCCGGGTCGAAGAAGACGCCGCGCTCGGAGTGCGTGCAGCGGGGCAGCGAGGGGCCGCGCCGGCGGGGTTGGAGGGGAGGGGAGAGGGTTCGGTGGAAGGAAGCAGTGGTGGCGGCGGCGGAGGCCATGGTGGCGGGAAGAGAGGGACGAATGCTTCTCGTGCTTTGGATTGGGTTAAGGGCTTCAGGCACACTTTCGCGGTCGAGTACTCCGACCACTTTAGGTCCTACCGCGCTATGGATGTAAGATTTTTGGGCTACCCAAAATTCATAAAGAATTCTGTGAAAATTCGACAACGTCAACACAATATACGGCTCCTTCTAGACGGCTTCGGCTTGTGCATAAACCGACTTAAGCTTAATGGTGTGAGGAAGCTGCTGTGTGGAGAAGCCTGATAAGCTCCACCATCCCCTTCTAGACGGCTTCTGAGGTTTGAGCTTATAGGCAGAGGTGGATTGTGGAAAGTCTACAATACCCCTTGTCTTGTTTGTTTGCTATTTGAATGATATTAACACTATTTACATTTTTTTTTACGTAGTTTAGAACATAAATGAGATATGAAAATAGAAAAATATGAATAAAAATTGTTCAATTGTCATAAAAAAAGTAAATTGCACATAGAAGCACACTATTTTTTGTCCAACAAAAAAATAGAACGTATGAATAACAACGCATCATGTAGACATTCCCTCTCATGCTACCAAGCCCATAGCAATGGCATCACGTATTTGCCCTATAGTCCCATCATCTACGGGCATTGCATTTGCCATGCCATTTAGAGGTGGGCCATCTCGTAGAACATACTCCTCTTGCTCAATCCTCTCGAAATGCTCGTCACGTAGAGCACTATCGCGAATGAAATTATGCAAACACATACACGCAAAAATTATCATCTTTTGCTTCTCAACTGGGTAGCTTGGTATGCCTCCGAGAATACGCCACTTCATCTTGAGAACACCGAATGACCTTTCGATGACATTTCTTAGTGACGAATGGCGATGGTTGAAGATCTCCCTCATCCCAACCGGAGCCGCCTGTTGAAATTCAGGGACATGGTACCGTTGTCCCTTGTATGGTGCTAGATAGCCAATTCGGTTTGAATATCCCGAGTCAACGAGATAGTACTTTCCTACAATTAGAGAAAAATGAGCATAATTTTTAAAGCAACTAGTTAATATTGAACATAGAAATTGTATGCACAAGTGAGTTACTTCCTGGAGGGTGTGGATATGCAGGATATTCAACTAAAGCATCTGACCATACATGCGTATCATGAACAGATCCCGGCCATCCAGTTACCACGTGAATCTCATATCAAAATCACATAATGCCATGACATTCTGACTAGTATAACCATGTCTATTCGTGTGATTCACTTTTAGATGTGCTGGCACTGTCACACGAATATGTGTCCCATTTATTGCTCCAATGGCATTATTAAAATGAGGGGAAAACATTAGTTTTCGAAGTCTATGATAAACTTCAGTGAAAGTAGGATCTCTTGGTTTTATATAATCACCAGCCATGAGGTCTATACATTTCAAAACCTCACCAAACTTGACACTAATAGTGGATGCACTATGTTCAAATCTATCAGCACCATTACTATTAGATTGAGGTGATTCACATGTCCATAAAAAGAGTGCTAATGCTTCCTTAGAACTCATGAAAGGAGTTGACTCTAGCTGATAGTTATTCACTAAGGTCTCATGCAATATGTGAAAAACTGACCTCCTCATTCTGAACATGTCGTAGAATTCTTTTGGATCCTTCATCTTCTCCTCAACCCACTGGATCCCTATCATGAAAGGTAGCCTCCTTGGCCTTCTTGGACCCGGATTACTAGTTTCTAACATATACGCCATTGCAAGAAGTGGAATGAATTCATCATCTGAGTCTTCTGTCATCTGCCATTTTCCACCAAAATAGAACAATATAAGTTGAATCGGCAATGACATATATTGATGCGGACATCACCTCCATCAAGGATGACAAGAGCCCAAACCCACCTTTGAAACCTCTTGAACCTATTGGACCAATGACAAGGGCTCGAGCCAAGGCTATACAACATGAGGTGACTCTATTCCTTGATACATCTCCACTTTATTTGAGCATGAATGGTATGCTACCTAATGTTTTGATTCTTTGTTTACTAAGGTATGAAGGAGCAACCAAGTGGAAGAACCAACTGACGAGCAATGGGACTGAGGAAGAGATGCCAAGCATCAAGTCCCCAAGCTCCAAGCCGAACTCCAGCCGAACTGCTGCCTCGGAACCTCCGGGTCAGAGCCGGACCTTAGCCCGGACCCTCCAGGTCAGAGCCGGACCTTAGCCCGGACCCTCCGGGCAAGTATCCGGATCCTCTCTGGAAATGCCGGATATCAACCCGGACGCTCCGGCTGAGTGTCCGGATCTCCTCTGGAAAACCCGGACCTCAACTCGGACACTCTGGCTGAGTGTCCGGATCTCCTCTAGAAATCCCGGATATCAGCCCGGACCCTCCGGCCTCAGTCCGGACCCTCCGGATTCTGCCTGCGAGCAGTAAAACGGGCTGCGGCCCATGTATCCAAGGGTTACGGGGTTAGGACTATAAATACCCGTACCCAAACACTAATTAGGATTAGACTGGTTTTTTTTAGACTTAGGTGAGCTTAGCTCCTAATCTAGGGTTCATCCCTCTAGATTAGGGCTTCCACCTAGATCTTGCTTTCTCTTGTGGATTGTAAGGACCGGCGCGTGCCCCCGGGTGGAAATCGTGGCATTCAATCGAGAATGTAGTTGATTTGGTTTCCTAGTTTCCCAAAGGCTTTCTCGTTGGAGTTTGTTGTTGGGGTGGGATTTCTATTTAGGCTACACTAGTTATCCAATCCAAAACGTGAAGATCGGGAGCCCCCCGTATCAACTTGGTATCAGAGCTCTAGGTTTCCTCGATTTGGATTTGTATCCCCTCTTTTCCCTACCCCCAATTGCTAGCTTTGTTTTGATTTTTCTTGTCTATTTCGAAAACCCCACAAAAAGAGCCCGATTTGAATTTTAGATGCAATTTGGAGGTTTGGGTGAGCTTTGGTTGGTTTTGATCCATTAGATCTTTGCTATACTTGTTGATCTAACCTTCCTTTGCGTTGCTTTGGCCAATTTCATCGTTTGCCCCTTCGATTTGGTGATTTTCGATCCACCCAAAACCCCAGATCTGCTCCTCGGTCGGACCCTCCGGATTCCAACCGGACAGTCCGGGCGGCCGGACCCTCCGGATTTAACCCGGACAGTCCAGATTGGACAAAAACAGGGCGCAGCAGTTGCACTAATTGGGGTATATCTTCCACACCCGGTGTCCGTTTGGGGTGATCTAGGATTCATTGGAAAGCTAGCAACGAGCTCGAGGTCATCATCACCAACACCAACTCCCACAAGCAAGGTATAATCTCTGACAAGACCATCTTCCTTGCATTTTCTTTGTGAGCCAACATCTTCCATTTGTGAACACTTTGAACCTATGGAGACTAGCTCTTTGATGATTGCTAGGGTCTTGTACACTTGTGTTGTTTAGAATACCCTGTCCCAAGCAATTTGAAAATCGTTAGTCTTGTAAGGTCTTGGTACAAAGAAAAAGAGGAAGAAAAGTAAGAACAAAAGAAAAGAGTCAAAAAAAAACAAGCAAGTGTCATGACCATCTTGTAGGGAAAACGCAAAGCTTAGAAGAGAATCTAAGAAGGAAGAACAACCAAGTGTGCAAATCCATAGCCCTACAGACTTTGCAATCGAGCTAGTGTCTTTCCTTGTATTTGTGCAACACGAGCTTTTAGTCTTCGCTAGGAACATTTTGTACTAGCTCACTTCTTTGGTTGCACAAATCCCATTATCTTTGCACGTGAGTTGTTTGAGCTTCGCTTATATCTTTGAGATCAACTCTTATTGCTTTGTTTCATTGTGGATTATTACTAATCATTGCAATATCCCTAACTCCACTTGCTTAGTGTGTTGTGCTAATCCTTTTCTGAGATCCTTAAAGGTTTTTGAATGAGATAGTGATTTGGAAGCTTGGAAACCCCTTCAACTTACTCTCGAGGGTCATCTTTTCACTCCGTGGCCTTTCGGTCCTTCAATCCAAGGAGGCAAGGACTTCGGTGATAAGTGAGGTGAGAGAGTTCCAAAATTCCACATATTCCACATATATTGTTATTTCGCTAATCATGTCCAGGGAAGGATCACACGGAGCGAGTGGCAATGAAGATTGTGTGACTCGAGGGCAACATTTGGCCCTCCAACGGAGCCTCCATGACACTGTGGACAATTTGAGGCACGACATGACCCGGCAGATGGAATCTATGAAGACAAGCATTGTGCAGGAAGTTGTGTAAGCACTTCGAGGCCAAATTCCAGAAGCAGAGATTGATGAAGAGGATCCTCTTGATGAGACCGATGCCGAGATGGCGGCACGGCATGCCCAAGCTCGAAGAACAGCTAGACACCGAGCACCCCTTTGGGCCACACCATCAAGAACCCGAGACCCAACCTTTGGGCCACACCATCATGGTCGGGCAAGGAGCCACCAAGGACGTGAAAGGCATGAGAGAAGTGCATCAGAAGGAGGATCAAGTTTTCATCAACCTAATGACCAAAGACATCAAAGACGCCCGGATAGAGACCCAGGGTTCAGAAGGCGAAATTATCATGATGAGGGTACAGAACACTGGTAGAGGGGTCCACCAGGAGATGGGGAAGAAAAATTTGGCAAGTTTAAGTTCACAATGCCTAAGTTCTCCAGTGATGCAATGGATCCCGAAGAATACCTCACATGGGAGCTCAAGGTGAACAAGGTCTTCCGAATGCACAATTACTCCGAAGAGAAGAAAGTTGCTATGGCCTCACTTGAGTTCGATGGATATGCACTTATTTGGTGGGAATAAGTGCAAAATCAGCGAGGCGAACATAGAGAGCTGCCAGTCATGTCTTGGACAGAGATGAAGAGAGAAATGCGGGCCTGTTTTGTGCCCAAGTACTATAAGCGAGACCTTTTCAAGAAACTTCAAGACCTCAAGCAAGGCAGTCGGACAGTTGAAGAATACTTCAAGGAAATGGAAACCGCCTTGATCCGAGCTAATGTCCAAGAGACTGAAGAGCAGACTATGGCCCGTTTCTTGGCCGGATTGAACCACCCAATAAAGTGCATCGCCGACTATCAACCCTACAACACAGTTGTGGAGTTAGTGCATCAAGCTATCAAGGCCGAGCGCCAGGTGCAAGAGGATGCTCGCTACTCTAAGTCATCAACATATGCCGCACGCCCCACGCCTTACACCTCGCGTGCCACGGCGGTTGCTCCTCGCCCCACTCCGAGTGCAAAGTCAACCAAGACAGAAATTCATATGGGAGGTGGAAGTACAAGTGTGCGCCAATGGACAAACACAAACCGTCCTAACACCTCTTCTTTAAAGAGAGTACCGAGTCCGAGCACTGTTTCTTCAATGGCTTCCACGGGCAAGACTCGTGATATCGTATGCTTCAAGTGCCAAGGGCGTGGTCATATGCAAAGAGAGTGCCCCAATGCACGAGTTATATTGATCACTGAAGAAGGCGAGTATGAGTCTGCTAGCAAGGGCGAGATTGATGCCATCCATGAGGTAGCCAGGCTTGAGCAAGAAGGAGAATATGAAGATGGACAAGAGCGAATCTATTGCGAGACCGAGTCGGGTCCATCCCTCGTTGTCACCAAGAAGATCCTCACTGTCCAACTTCAAGATGAACCCGAACAACGGTGCAACCTTTTCCAAACCAAGGCCGCAATCGACAGCAAAACCATCAAGGTCATAATTGATGGAGGAAGTTGTCACAACTTGGCGAGTCAAGAGTTGTGCTCCAAACTCAACTTGAAGTACAAGAAGCATCCACGTCCTTACCATGTGCAATGGTTTAGTGATAGTGGCACCGTTAAGATACAACACATGGTACAAGTCTCCTTCAAGATTGGAGCCTACTAAGACACAGTGGAGTGTGATGTGGTACCAATGTCGGTGTGCCACCTCCTCTTGGGCTGCCCATGGCAATACGACCGATCGGCGCGCCACGACGGCCACACTAATGAGTATATCTTTCGGTGGCACCATAAGAAGTATGTGCTTCGTTCCATGACGCCAAGCCAAATCATCATCGACAATGCTCAAAAGTTGGCAAGGCTTCAAGAAGAAAAGAAGCGAAGTGAGCGAGAGAACACCACCTTGAGTGAATTCCGTGAACCAGTGAGCGAGAGCCACAAGCCCAAAATGAGAGAAAAGAGCAAGGAAGAGAGTAGAGGCTTAGTGATGCTAGCCACCAAATCCGAGGTGAGAGGAGTGAGGAATGACCCACCTACACTACACTTTGTACTTGTATATAAAGATGTGGTTGCTTTGACTAATGATTCACCCCCAATTCCTCTAGCTATGTCTCGTGTTTTGCAGGAGTTCGAGGATGTCTTCCCCGATGAGATTCCGGCGGGGCTTCCACCCATTCTGTAACATCCTCGATTTTTGAGGGCTTGAAATTTTTTTAAGAGAGAGAATGTGCAACCAAGTAATATGCTTATAAGTATTTTTATTGGATTTTATTTCAAATTAATTCAAGGTTTTGAATTAATTTGAGAGCTAAAAGAGTGTTTTTGATTTTTATTTTGAGCATCGTTTGAAAAATTTTCCCCAAAAATATTTTTATTGAGTTCTTCATGCTCAAATTGATTTATTGGAATTTTTCTAGAATTTTCGGAGGTATTTTGGTATTTTTAAAACCTTTCTTTGAATTTCTAGATTATTTTTATTCCGAAAATGATTTTTTTTCTTTTTCCTGAAAACCTGGGCCAAAGGCCCATTTCGCCCCCGGTCCTGGGCCGGCCCATCTGGCCACCTCTCCCTCCCTCTTGGGCTGTCCCCTTCTTTCTCCTCTTGGGCCTCCTTCTTCCTCTCAATTTTTTTCTTTCTTTTTCCTCTTGGGCCCCTTGCTCCCTTTGGGCCACGCCTGAGGCCGGCCTAAAAGGCCTTGGCTGCCTCGGCTGCTCCAGTGCAGCCAGCACGCGCGTGCCTCGCGCGATTGACGCGCCGCCGCCGCCGGTTAATTTCCGTTCGTCGGAAATTAAATTCTGAAAATTATGATTTCCTTAATCAGGCTTAATTGCCATTATTTCGTGGCTTTTCCTCTCCCCTTTCTCCCCTATAAAATCCCCCTCTCCCCTGTGATTTATTCCTTTGCCTCTTCTCCAAAGTTTTTGCTCTCCACCTCTTCTTCTTCCCCAACTCCTGCGACCACTCCAGCGAGCAATTCCGGCGACACCGATGCACCTCCACCCGAGACGTGGCCATGAGGAGCTTCCCCACGCCGGCGCGCACCTCCTACCGCAAAAAATCGCAAGTTTCGTCCACGACTCCGACCGTACAGTGTCATCTTCCCCAACTCCGGCGAGCTCCTTCTCTCCTCAATTTCTCCGCATACGGTGAGTCTCTCTCCAATCCCTCTTCGAGGTAGTCTACCATCAACCCCTACATCAAAACCTCTCAACCAATTTTGCCTTTAGATCATCTCTTTGGTGCAACCTTGAGTTGTTTTTTCTCCAAACCTCTCTGCTACAGTGCACGTATGAACAGCACCTCATGGTACTGTAGCATGTACAGTAGCCATCTTGCCTCCCTTTTTGTCCAATTTTTGGCTCCAACCAATCCTTGTCCGATCTTTGATCTTAGGAGTAAAATGGAACCCTTAGAATCCCACGAATCCAATGGTGCAATCGGATTTTTAATCCGACCGTCGGATTTTAAATTATAATTAAATTAGTATGAATTTTGACCTAATTTCATGATATCTTTGTACTGGTTGATTATTTTGAGATGAATCTTTTTCTGTAGATCATTAGTATTCTAAGGAGTAGTTCTGGAAATTTTCATAATTTTTGGACATGTGTAGAATTTCCTAGGATTAAAATAAGCTCTGTTTCATTTATTAAAAATAGAAATATTCTCTGTTATTTTTATCCAATTTTTGTCTAGGATCAGAGAACCCTAGAACTCATTTACCATGTAAACTAAAATATTTTATCTACAATGGTTAGGGCTATAGAAATCAAGATGTGTTCTAGGCCTATTTAAAATTGATATTTAAATGCTTTTTGTAGTAATAAGTCACTTATAAATCTGTTTTAGCCTCTAAAAATTAATGTCCAGTACCCGATAAATCTGATAATGTTATGTAAATTTTGTCAAGTCATGAAAACCCATTTAGCTTAATTAAATAATATTTTACTATATTTTTAGGGTAGTTTTCATGTTTATAAAAATAGTTTTAATTGGTTAAAATATATTTCCAGAACATGGTTGAGCATGAAATGTCTCTGGAATTGGTATTGTGACATGAGATTCCAATTGTATGATTTATTGATGATATTTAGTATTTTCTACTTAATTGTTACACTAGAAATGCTAGTAATTGCGTTAATTAATTAATGTTCAGATTAAAAATTATTATTAAATCATTTTTGGTACTGTTCCAGTACTGATAACATGTTCCAAGATGTTTCATGATTAATTAATTCATGTTAATGGTAGATAATATCTTTTAGCTTAATTTCTAGTCCTTAAAATAATAGAAATGCATGTGT
>JAGXJF010003904.1:0-32689 GCA_019208055.1 Stipa capillata
GACCGTGTGAGGGACCTGGTATTTTGATCCAAATCAAGGAATTCACAACAAGTGAAGACGGTGACCATAGCCGCTACCTACGACGGACTATGGCCCACCCCTGCCCCGTGCGACATGCATACGACACAATGCGTATGACTCACCACGGCCTAATTGAGGGATCACGATTCCAAACACATACGCCACAATGCGTATGACTCACTTTGGCAATGGACCGTACATTCACTTTGCACTTCACTTGATTCGGAATAAAATAACAAGTTCCTCCATATGCACCCAACCACACTCCCCATTTCAACATACACGCATGACAGACGGGAGGTGGGGGCATATGTTGGACAGCAAGCATATCATCACACGAACCACTACGATACGATAATACTACTAGCTGTCCACGTTGTGAACTATTCAGCTTACATCATTCGGTGATAACTGGAAACATATCCAAATGTAAAGTATTTAAACAACAGCGGAAGAAAGTTAAGTGAGTCCCACAGCGGCGCATCGACCGCTGACCAAAAACCAACCAAAATCCCATGAGTCGATAGCCAACCAAGAAAACCAAGAGATTAAACATCCTCAAAGTAATCCTCGACCACTGGCTCACCTGCAATGATCTAGGAATATCCTAGGTGAGTACGAAGTACTCGCAAGACTTATTCGTGCTTGATTAGATGTCCTACACATACTAGTATAGCAGTAATAAAACATGGTGCATCTCGAGCTAGCAAGGTACAATCATACGAGCATTGCACTAACAGAGGGAAAGTAACTCACAGTTCAGATTTCATACATCTTAATGAATGATCATGATGGCACTCACTAGTCACGTGTGCACCTCAGTGCACAAGCACAGTGGCACTCACTTGCCATTTCCCAACCACTTGGGACAGTCCACACATCCACATTAACAGTGAGCCATCATGACAACACATTCACTTAATCTCTTGGATCGTTACCGGCAATCGATCACCCTGATTGTAAAGAGTGCCTTATCCCTTGGAGGTTGCAAGGCTCCAAGGGTCTTAGACTTACCTCAACTACACCCCAGCCTCGATGTCGCTAACGTCCACGCGTGACAAGGGGAGTAATCACGATGGAGTCACCTCAGGGTTGGTATCGCGACAACACTCTCCTTACACCTGGTCGCAACATGCATCCAAATGATACCAACTTTATCCATCGTACACTTTCCCTTCGGCTCTCACATCTCACCTTAGTAGGTTCAAATATTTAGTGTCAGGTTAATTTCAGCCATAGCTAGACATAACTTACAGCACTCCTAACATGCTAGTTTAACCAAACTTGACCACAATTTCCGAACAACGATCCACACATCAACATATAGATAAGTAAAGCAGGTAATCGACAATTAAAAGATGCAACAAGCTCTGCTTGCCTTGCTCAAGTTGCTCCTGGTCTTGCGGTGAATAGTGAGCCTGGTGGTCTCCTTCTTCGAGCTCTAGTGCAAGCAATGCGAATACCGGAAACAAAACGATAAACGAAAGTAATGAGTCCAGCATGTATGCATGATGAATGAGTGTAGATATGCAATTCTAAGGTGACTTATCGATATTAGAAATCTAGGGCAATAAGAAATTACAATTGGTGATAGTAGGTTTTAATTATAACCCTAACAATGCATGAAACGTCGATTTCGCTTAATCACATGTAAAGTTAAGGTAGCTATGAAGTTATGCACATGGTATAGTCCTAACTCAAAGTGTGGATATTCTAAAAGTATTCAACGATACAAGGTTAACGCGACTGGAAGTACCTAATTTGGAGCTACGGACACCAAGTTATGAATTGTCGAGGAACATCATACGAATAGGGGTGATTTAATTCAAACTTAATTGGATCTGGATTTACATTTCAATTTTTAAAGTTTTGTTCCAGCCAAATTATAGGAAATTTCATAAGCTTTCCAATGATATAAAATTTGCCAAAATCCAAGCTACGGATCAAAAGTTATCACCGTTTTAATTGTGTACAAAACCCTAACCCTAATCCCTTCTCTGCCTACGAAACCCTAAATGCTAAGTACACCCGAGATGCTACACGGATTTCTGGATTTTAAACGCACCAGCTGACCGGTGGGTCCCCCTGGTTAGTGCTGACTGGATAAAGCAAGCCCAGTCAGCTGCTGACTGGGTTTCCGCAACCAATCACTAGAGGCCACGCGGCTTAACCCTCTCTCTCTCTCTTTTCTTTCTCTGGAAGGGGCCGGCGGAGTTCGGGACGGCGGAGCTTCACCGGAAGCTCGCCGGAGGGAGCTCGGGGAGGCTACGAGGCTTGGCAGGCTCGGCCGAGAACGGAAAAAGGGAGAGGAGCTCACCCCGGGGTTGATACCGTGCTCGGAGAGGATGGAGGAGCTCGGGATTGGGCTTGCAACGGTGAGGAGCGGCGGAGGGCGTCGGGTGTCATCGGCGACAAGCTTCTGGCTCAGATCTGCAAGGGGGAAGGCGGAGGAAGGTTAGGAAGGAGGAGACGAAGCTCTGAGGTTAGAAGATGTAACCCGAGGTCCACCAGAACGAGCGCGAGGGCTCGCCGGAGTTGCTGCTGGACTCGGGGAAGGAGGAGGTAGCGGTGGCTCTGGAGGCTCGGATCTGAGCAAAAGAGGAGCAGGGGAGGTTACTGAGGAGGGAAACAAGGTCAAGAGCAACTCGGGGGACGTCGGGGCTCACCGGGGTGCGGGGAATTGCTCGCTGGAGCAGAGGCCGAGCTCGGAGAAGAAAACGGTGGCGCGGGGAGGCAAGGCACCGGAGGAAGTCTAGGGTTTTTAGACAGAGGAGAGGGAGAGCGGGGCTGTCGGGGCGGCGTATTTAAAGGGCGGCACGGCTTCGGACAGCCGGTGGGTGGATCCGCCGCCCACCTCGGCCACTCGGCGCCGGAGGCGTGGAGGCCGGGTCCTGGCAAGCGGGGCCCGCGCGGCAGAGAGAGAAGGGGCGCGGGAGGGGCTGACGAGCGGGACCCGGTGGCAGGGGGAAAGGCGGGCTGCGGCACTGGCTTAGTGGGCCGGCCGCTAGCGGCCCAGAAGGCCTCGGCCTGGTCGCCCTTTCCCTTTTTCTTTTTCATTTTCTTTTTAAATTTCAGCTGAATTCTTTCCCAATTCAAATGGGCATTCAAACGACCTCCAAATGAGCTGAAATTTGTACAGGGTGTTTGCAAACAAATATAGAACCTCCCATAAAATTTTGAACCCATTTGGAGACTGTTTGACCTGGGTTTGAATTCCATTTTCAATTAGGGCTCAAATTGGGTTTGAACTAAAACTAGGTCCTAAACTTCTCCAAAAATTTTGAAATTTGGCATGGCGCTAACATTTCCATATTCATGTCTATTCCCAAAGTTTGGTAAATTTTTATGCATATTAACTTGCCCATTTACTTAACCCTAGTTTTTATCTCGTTAGGGTTTGAGATCGGAGTTTCCATTGAGCTATCATTTCATGTAACGTTTGGATCTCTCTTGGGAAGATATTGTGGGTGAATGGTCCCAACCAAGAAACTCTAGACCTCATTCACCTAACATTGTGAAAAACCCTGGTTTGCTAACCCAAATAAGTTGATTGGTGTTTGCAGAATTAACCACCGAGGATGAGATATGTACGTATTCTATAAAATACAATCATCTCATATTTAAGTTTAAATAAGGTGTGGGTGGGGATGATGGCATGTATGCATGAATGCAAGGCAAAGACCTAATTATCGAATTCGGGTATTACAGACCGGCACCGAGAATCCCCGCTCGAAGAAGGAGCCGTGGACGACTAGCTCGCCGGTGTTTGGAGTGGGGATGGTCTCCCCCGCAGCGGCGCGCCATTCGACCAGCTCCTTTGGCGGCAGCCACCCCATCCGTATGAGGATCTCCAGCCGCGTCTCCGTCGCTGTCGATTTCATCCACGGGGCCATTGGATCGGTGGGTGACTCTCCCTCACTCAGTAGCTTCCACACCAAAGCGTCTTCTTCGGCTTCGGTCGGATCAGATTCCCAATGCGGGGCTTGCATCCGAGGTGGCCAAAGTAAGAGTTAGGGTTTTGGGTGGAGCGGTGCGCACGAGCTGATTTGGGCGAGGGGAAGACGAAGGGTTTGGGCGCAAGAAGAAGGAGAATGCGTGTGGGTGCGTGGGTCGAACCCGCAATCTCTTCGGAATATAAAGGGACGGATCGAACGGTTCGGTTTCCCCACATCCGCACGCACCCGGATTCACCGCGCCCACGATGCGCCTCTTCAGATTCCATCACGCGCTTCTGACTGGCCACGTCGTGCGTCTTCCACGCCCATGACTTAAAGGCGCCGTGATTCGTGCGGTTTAATGAAAGGGGATCTAATGGTTGGTCCTCCAGGGCTAATAACCGATCGAAATATACCTCTGCTAACAGCAACCGAAGCGTGTTTCCCGCAAACCACTAGCTAGTTACCGGCTTAATCGGAACTGGGTGCTACGGCTGTGAAGGGTATCAGTGGCTGGCCTCAAGCAGGAACACAGTCACCTGATGAAAGTGCATCCAGTCCCAAGGAGAGTGGAAGGATGATTATCTAGCCCCAAGGTTTGGTTTTGATGGTTAATGGCAACCCTCACCTGTATCTAACGTTTACAACGAGTGTGAACAGGAGTTTAGATGAACAGGTGATCGATCAAGACAACATCTGACTGATGATGAGGCCAAAAAAGAGCAAGGAACCGTGAAGGTCAGAAGGGCTAGCTGAGCTAGTCTCCTGAGGCTCAGTTGCGTGGAAGCCGAGGCTGTGCTCGAGGGCAAGCGAGGTGATGGTGGCTTGATGGAGTTCAAGGACCGTGACTGCAAGCTGGATAGACCTGGAGGAGCTAGGAAGCTAGTGGATCTGCGTCAAGGGGTTCGCTGTGCGTCTTCAAGGGCTGTCATCTTCAGTTGTTAGCTTGGAACCAGTGCCAAGATTTTGAGCGAGCTGGTCAGTGGCAGTGGTGAGTCCATTGTCCTCCTGAATCAGTTTAAGGCTTGTAGTGAGCCGACCTGTGTTGTGCTCAGGTGCTGCCTGAGGCAACCGAGTCCACCTGAGTTTGGCATCTGAGACTCAGGTGGGTAGCTCAGCCGTGGCTAGTAGGTTACCAAGTGTATGTTAGCTGAGTCTCAGATAGGTTTGTCTGGTGGCTCTTTGTCTGACGTGGCATGAGGGTAACGGCTAGCTGCCAGGGACCCTATAAATAGGGAACCTGGGGAGGTTTCGACCTCAACCTTTACCTCTACCATAGCAAGCACCCTGCTGTTGCAAGAAAAAGCTCTTAGTCTCCGAGAGAGCATTGCCTGCGAGCATCCACCGTGAGAGAGAGTTGCTTTACATCTTGAGTGCTTCCGAACTGAGAGTTCATGGTACTGGTTCCTCCAAGAGAAGCTCTTGGTGTTCGTCTGCTCCAAGACCGGGAAGTTGGAGTCGTTGGTGAGCAAGCCAAGTCTTGTGTGGCTGCCTCCAAGCGTTTGTGAAGGCGATTTGGGTCTGCTTGTCTTGCTGCGGTAAGATCAAAAGGATTCCACACAAGATAAGTGAACGAGGAAAGAGCACGTTTCAGTGCCGGCTGTGAAAGCAGCTTCCTCAACGGAGACGTACCACTTTGCAAAGAGTGGGAACTTCGGTAAAACAAACCTCTGTGTCTATTTGTTCATTCGTATGGTTTGCTTTTACTTGTGCTGTTATATATAGTACACACTCTACTGCACTCAACTGAGTTTCCCACCTAAGACTCAGTTGACACTAATAGCAAGTTGTCTCCTTTACTATTCTGTCTATCTGTTGCACACAACTGAGTCACTCACCTGAGACTCAGTTGACACATAGTTGTCTCTGCTCTGCTCTGCTTGCTTTTACCTGAGTCATCTAGCTGAGAGTCAGTTGCTTGAGTCAGTTGCTTGCATCTTGGTAGGATTGGCCCATTTATTTGAAGCAAAGCCCATTAGGTTTTAAATTTATAGAGCCGACCTATTCATCCCCCCTCTAGTCGACTCCTGAGATCCTTTCAAGTGGTATCAGAGCCTCGTTGCTCATATTGGCTTAACAGCCAGAGTTAAGGGATGTCGAACTACGAGGGTAGAGTTCCCATATTTGATGGCACTAACTATGCTTTTTGAAAGCGGAAGATGCAAATGCACCTTACTGCAATGGACCTAGATGTCTGGAAAATTGTCATGATAGGTCGTCACGTAGATAATGAGAGCAACCCTACTGATCAAGACAAAATCAACATCAAGAACAATGCTAGGGCTGCCAATGCTATCTATATGGGGCTGCAGGAACATGATTTCAACCATGTCAGCACCTTTGATTCAGCCCATGATATCTAGAACACCCTTCAGGCCATTCATGAAGGCAGTGATACCTTGAAGAGGTCCAAGAAGGATGTGTTAGAGCATGATCTTGACAACTTCCACTATCAACCTAGAGAGGACATAAACTCCATCTTCACAAGGCTTACAATGATCACAAATCAGCTGAAGGCCCTTGGATCAACCAGAGTTGAAGATGGAGATGTGATCAAGAAATTTCTTTTTGTCCTTCCCAAGCCCTATCACACTCTGCGTCTGATGATGAAGGAGAAGGATGGCTTCGACAGGATGAAGCCCACTGATGTGCTTGGTAGGATGCTTACTCATGAGATGGAGCTGAATCACTCTAAGAAGCATGCTACCACTTCTGGCAAGAACAAGGATATAGCTCTCAACATAGTGGCCAGTCTCAAGGACTCCAGTGATGAAGAAGATTTGGATGAAGAGATGTCCACTGATGAAGAAACTAAACTTGCTATGCTCACTTGCAATTTCAGAAAGTTCTACAGAAGAAAGAAGTTCTCTGGTTCTGCTAATAGATTCATAGGGAAGAAGCAGCTCAATGTTTTGAGTGTGGTGACTCAGGACATTTCATTGCTGATTGCCCCAGGAAGAGCAAGAAACCAGAAGAGGGCAAGTACAAGAAGAAGGAGGTCACTGTCAAGAAGAAATACAAGGAAGGGAAGCCACCTACCTTTAGAAAGAAGAAGACCTCTGCTGCCAGAGCATATGTTGGACAAGCTTGGGTCTCAAATGACTCAGAGTCTGAAGAAGAGTCAGAAGAAGAAATTGAGCTAGCTGGGTTAGCCATCTGTGTCTCAGATGGATCACTCAGTAGCCCAGCTGAGTCAGGCGGTGACTCAGTTAGGTCACTCAGTTGTGCACCTGAGTCAAACTCACTCTTCGACAAGGATGCTGACCCTTCATCTGTTGAGACTCCAGCCCTATGCCTTATGGCTAAAGGCAGCAAGGTATTAACTGAGGATGACTTCCCTGACTATGCTGAGCTAATGGATATTCTTGACAGGATAGAAAAGCTTCTTCGGAAAGAGAGAAAAAAAACATCTCTCTCAGGGACAAACTAACTGATATGCAGGTGTCCCTTGATAATGCTCAAGATGCTAAAGCTGATCTTGATGAAGAAGTTTACTTGCTGCAGGTGGCTCATGATAAGCTCAAGTTATCACATGAGCTTCTAACTTCTGAGCATAAGGAAACCCATTCAGCTTGCTCTATTGCTATTCCTGTTGCTAATCCCTCTAATGTTGTAGAAACTTGCTTAAACTGTGCATCTCGCATCAATGTTATTACTTCTAGTACAGTTATTGCTGATGATTCACCTAGTGGATCAAGTACTTCAACTGCTACTAACTCTGTTGATGCAGTAAAGTTTAATGAACTTAAGGAAGAGCATGAGGAGCTGAAAAGGCTCATGAGAATAGGGCTATGCAGTGCTAATATAGGCATGCAAAACTTTGCTAGACTCCAGTCCACCTTAGTTCTCAAGAACAATGGTAAAAGGGGACTTGGTTTCACTCCTGTGCTTGGCAAAGATAGATTGTCATATATTCCCCCTGCTGCTAACAAGAAATCCTTGAAGAACAACTTTGTTCCTCAAATGGGAAAATATGATACTAACTCTCTTGCAGGAAATCACCGAAAAACAGGTGGTTATATGAGAATTCCCTCAATCCCCAGCTATGTGCTTAAAACTGGGAAGAATGGTAAGCTTGAGACAAAGTATGTTGGGCCTTGGAGTGAATACAAAAGAGTACCGAGTATTTGGGTACCAAAATATGTAGTCACCTGTGTCTCAGGTGGCTCACTCAGGTGCAATGAAAATGTGCTAGCCCTTCCATCTGAGCTTGCAGGAGATAAGAATCTGAGAAAGATTCAGAGGTTCTCAAAGCTTTCCAAAGCTATATCTGCTAAGAACTCATCTGTTAAGCTTATTTCTACCATTGATGCTTATAGTAAGAGACCTGCCAACTTGGGAACCAAAGCTCTTTGGGTTCCTAAGTCTCAGAACTAATCATGTAGGGCTCTGCCTCTAGTGGAACTAAATGGGTCATGGACAGTGGCTGTACACAACACATGACTGGAGGCAAAGAGGAGCTCACTGAGATAAGAAAAGACAACCTCCCTTGCAAGTATGTCAACTATGCTGATGATTCAAAAGGCAAGGTATTAGGTTGTGGTAAAATTGCTATCTCTCAGGAACACTCTCTTGCTGAAGTACTGCTAATTTTTGTGCTCACTATTCTTTTGTTTCCACCATTGAGCCCAAGAATGTAGGTCAAGCTCTATCTGATTCAGACTGGATTAATGCTATGCATGAAGAGCTGAACCAATTTGAGAGAAATGAAGTCTAGTCACTTGTTGAAAGACCCAAGGACCATAATGTCATAGGGACCAAGTGGATTTTTCGCAACAAGCAAGACTCAGACGGCCAAATCGTGAGGAACAAGGCAAGGTTGGTTGCTCAAGGCTACACTCAAATAGAAGGCTTGGACTTTGGTGAAACTTTTGCACCTGTAGCTCGGCTTGAAGCTATCAGGATACTTCTAGCTTATGCAAACCATCACAACATCAAACTTTATCAAATGGATATCAAGAGTGCCTTCCTCCAAGGTAAGTTTGCTAAACTTGTGTATGTAGAACAACCCCCTGGTTTTGAGGATCCAAAAAGACCCCATCATGTATATGTGCTCCACAAGGCTTTGTATGGCCTTAAACAAGCCCCTCATGCTTGGTATGATACTCTGAAGGAGTTTCTTATACATAATGGCTTCAAAATTGGGCTTGTAGATACTACACTTTTTACTAAAGTTAAAGGCAAGGATTTATTTATATGTCAAATTTATGTCGATGACAGAATATTTGGTAGTACTAACCGTGTGCTAAGTGATGAGTTTAGCAAGATGATGATCAAAAGATTTGAGATGTCCATGGTGGAAGAATTGAAGTTCTTCCTAGGGCTGCAGATTAGACAACTCAAGCAGGGAACCTTCATCTCCCAAGAGAAGTTTGCTAAGGACATCATCAAGAAGTTTGACATAGACAAAGCTAAGTCAATATCAACTCCCATGCAAACAAATGCTCATCTTGATCTGAACCAACAAGATAAGTCTACTGATCAGAAAGAGTATAGGTCTATGATTGGTTCTCTGCTATATCTATGTGCATCTAGACCTGATATTATGTTGAGTGTTTGCATGTGTGCACGCTTTCAAGCTGATCCTAAAGATATTCATCGCACTGTTGTTCGTAGAATACTGAGATATTTAATTCATACCTTTGGGTTTGGTTTATGGTATCCTAAAGGTGCACCCTTTGAGCTAATTGGCTATTCGGATAGCGATTATGCAGGATGTAAGGTTGACAGAAAAGCACCTCAGGTACTTGCCAATTTCTAGGGCGCTCCCTTGTGTCCTGGAGTTCCAAGAAACAAAACTCAGTAGCCCAATCCACAGCAGAAGCTGAATACATAGCAACTGGTAGTTGTTGTGCTCAATTATTATGGATGAGGCAGACCTTGAAGGATTTCAACATATCCATGTCTCAAGTACCTCTCCTCTGTGATAATGAAAGTGCAATTAAGTTAGCCATCAACCCAGTCCAACACCAAAGATCCAAACACATAGAAGTGAGAACCACTTCCTCAGAGACCATGTAGAGAAGAAGGATATTCAACTGTGTCATGTGAGGACAGAAACTCAACTAGCCGATATTTTCACCAAGCCTCTAGATGAAAATAGGTTCTGCACCCTCAGGCATGAGCTAAATATCATGGATATCTCGAATGTGCAATGAGGAAATGATGACTCACGTGTACATATGTTTGCATTTCTGGATTTTACATTCAGTGCATTCTACATGAGTCATCCACCTGAGTCTCTGGTGAACCTCAGGTGGGATAGGTCTTAGTAGATAACATGCTGATTTTTGCACCTTATTGAACTCATGGATTTTCCATTGAGCTAAATAAGTTGGATTTTATTATCTATTTCAATTCAACACAGCTTTAGCTTTGTATTGTTGATTGTTTGGCAAGCTGTGTTTGAAAAGAGATCTCTAATCTGCTTTCATTTCTTATCTCTGAATTCTCTCTGGTAATCCTATTGAAAATCTTGTCAACTGAGTCCTCCACATGAGTCTCAGTTGAACACTTCCAAAAATCCGAAGGCAATAGACTAAGCTTAGAGCTCTGCTCAGTTATTCAGTTCTACCTGAGTCTCAGGTAGTAGCCAGCTGTCTCTCAGGTGCCACAGGGTCACTCGGGTTACAAATACCCAACTCTGCAACGGTCCGCGCTAAACCCACTTCAGAGTCTCCTAAGCCCTAGCGCACTTCTCCGCCGATTGATTCTCAACGATCGTGTGCTTCTCCACCGATCTTTGCACTCGTCGAAGCTCCCTCAAGCTCTTCTGTTGATCAAGCGCCTGCATCTCCATCCAAATTCCTCATCGTAAGTCTCCTCGAGCTGTTCTTCACAGAACTAGGGTGGTTTCCGCCTCTATGCGAATTCCACGTTCTCGGGTAGCTCTTAGCTGCGGAATTAGATAGAGATGTTGTTTCTTTAGCCTCCAGAATGAATTCTTGCAGCACATTGTTCTGAATCTTTAGATCTCAGCAAGATTCGATAAACCAAGGTTGTTCTGTCTCTACACCTGAGTTTCGCACTTTATCTCACCTGAGTCTCAGGTAGCTAAGTCAGGTAGCAAGAGATAAATTGTAAAACCTTCCTAGTGTCACCTGATTCTCTCACTTGAGTATCAGTTAGGTTGATCAGTAAGTTTCTCTCTCTGCAATGGGATTACCTCCCTCTTACCTATCTTATCCATACAGATGTCTGGATCTGGAAAGCTGCCAGAGAATATCACAGAGGATCTTCCCCTTGCCATCAGGACTCAAATCTTGGAAAAGAAAACTCAAGAAGAATGGGAGACAGAGAAAGCAAGGAGACTTGCTAAGAATCTTGATGCTGAAGAGAAAGCCAAGAAAGCTGCTATGATCCCCTTATCTCCAGCAGAATTGGCCAAAAGGGAAGCAAAGATGAAAGCCTTGGGAGAGGAAAAACGCCAATTGGATTTGGCTGTAAAGCAATCCATCTCCAGGATGAAAGAGCTCGAAGCTGAAAAAGCAAATAAGAAAGAGAAGCTAAAACAGGAGAAACAGATTCTTGCAGCTGAGAAGAAAGCAAGAGCGGCTGAAGCAAAGAAAAAGAAGGCAGAAGAGAAGGCTGAGAAAGCTGCTGCCAAAGATGCAGCCATCAAAGCTAAGAGGGCACCAGTTGTGGACACCCTCAAGAGAACAAGAGCTGCTGGTGGACCAGCTGATCTGACCATATGCAAAGTTCCCAAGAAGCCTCGATCAGAAGCTGTTCTTGAATCCAGCAAGGCTAAGAGTCAGCCAGAACAGGAAGAAGAGGCTGCATGAAAGCTGAAGCTGAGAAAAGAAAATCTCACAGTGCTCTAGTCAAAGAACTGCATGATTTAATGGGGATGTTGCCGACTGCTTCAGAAACCGAAAGAGATGCTCTCACTCCAAGAATTCAAGAAATGAAGAAATTAATCTTTGACTCATCTGATATTCCTAAAGATGTCTTAGTCTAAAAGGATATATGGAAGAAAGACAAGGCAATCAAAGAAGAGCTTGAAGAGCTGTTAAGAAAAGAAGGAAAGGCTATTGGAAATGAGAAGGCAGACTTGATTCTGCAAATGGAACTCCTTGTACCTCAGCTTTCATTGGAGTGTAACATTTATGGCGCAAATATCATGATAACAAGCTGCAAAGAAGGATAGATGCCTACGCAATGGAACTGAACTCTTGCACAGATGAAGCCCGTAAGAAGTTCCTCTATGATGAGATAGCTGCAGCAAACTCAAGGATGAACTGGGTAGATTACTCAGATGCCCCTATCTCAGCAGTCCCACTTCATCAATCTAGTGCTCCTGCTTCTCAACCGAGTAAGCCAGCGGAGTCCCAGGCAGCTTCCTCAGCTGGGCTAGAGATTGTTCCCATAGAAGCAGAAACTCAACAGAAAGCTCCCATTGAGTCTATAGAAGATATCCTAGCAGAGCTAGATTCCAGTGGAAAGCATCTAGAGAAGAATCTAGATGATTCTATGACAAGCTCAGAACATCCTTAGGTGCAAATCCACATGTGCCCCAAACCGATCCCTCAGCTAGAGCATCAGTAAGCATGGGATCAGTCTTCCAGTCCTTATCTGATCTAGAACCTGCTCAAGGAGACCAAGGGCTTGTTGAACAAGAAAGGGCAGAATCATCTCCAGCACCAGAGTCTTCTCCTGCACCAGAGTCTGCTCATAAAAGGCCATCTGAGTCTCAGGCTGAATCAGCTGAGTCTCAGTCAGAAGGATCAGATGACTCATACTCCAGTCCAAGTGACCCTCATCCTCCCTCTCCTCGAAGGAAGAAACAAAAGACATCTGACTCAGATGAAGAATATGAGGGTGAGGAAGAAGATGTCGCAGTAGAACAATCATCAGAAGAAGGTCAAATTTCCACATCTTCCTCTGCCTCTGAAGACAGTGCAGCTGAGACTCAGGAGGCAGACTCAGATGAGTCTCTGGAAGTCAAGTATGCTGCTATCTTTGCTAAATCTGCAAGGACAAACTCTCAAGAGATGAAATTTCTGTCTGCAGCAACTCTCAAGAAGCTTCCAAAGGCAGATGCTAGTCTGGCTACCATAGATTTGGACACAAGAAACACCTCCAACTACACTGCCATGAGAACTACAAATCTATATTTTGACAGTGAAGGCAATATCAAGAGGAGGCAGTGCAGTGATCAAAGATTTTGGAACAATCAGCAGCAGTTCAGCTACCATCTTCTGCTACCCAAGAAGGGTTTTGTTGATAGCATGCCCATAGATTGGGCCAATCTGGCTAAAAATGATTTGGGCGATCTAAAAGATATTTTAGCTGCTGTTCAATTAGATCAAATCTGCAGCACAAACCAAAATTATGATTCTGAAGTGATCAAGGAATTCTATGCAATAGTCTTCATTGAGCAAGATCACCAAGATTTCATGCTGTGGATGACCAGAAGTCAGTTGTTGTGCATCACAGCTACAGAATTTTTTGAACTGTTCAACTTGCCATCAGGGCCCAAGCTATCACAGATAAACATCTCCAAAGGATCAGAAGAAGACAAGAGCTTGCAACCAGATTGGGTGACAAATGAGACAAGGCAAAAATTCTTTCCCTCTGGCTTTGTGTTTCCCCCAGCCAAAGGTGTAGTTCCCAAGTATATTCAGCATTTTAAGGGACTCATGAAGACACCGAAACATATTGTGAAGATTCTAAATGTGTCTATTTGTGCAAAGGGTGGAGGGACTGATGCTATCTATAACCCAGTCTGGAGAATCCTTGAGCTGATTGCCAAGAAGGAACAGTTTGATGTTGCTCGATATATCTTCTCTGAGATCAATGAATGCCAGAAGAACAGAACAGACAAGATGAGATATGTCTCATACTTAATGCATATGATCCTTCAGAGAACAGCATTAGCAACTTCATCTTTCTCCTTTGACCAGAAGTGTTATTTCAGCAAGTTCAGACCTCAAAAGGATGATAATGAAGATGAGAAACCTTTCTACAGCATCCTTGAAGCATCTCAGCCAAGTGCCTCAGTGCCACCTGAGCCAGCTACTAGAACCTCAGTCAGAGTCTTTCAGCCAGCAGTTGAACCCCAAGCAGACCTACCTGAGCCTCAGGTGTCTCCTGCCCGAGACTCAGCTAGGGAACCATCTCCTCCTGCTGAGCTTCAAGCTTCAGTATCAGTTGGTCTCTCCTCAGCTAGTGTGCCTTTGGTTCAACGTCTGGACAACCCTGCTGCAGTTGATGCTTTTATCAAGAGGGTTGTGCCCGTTCAGATTTCTGCTATCAAGAGAAGGCAAGATGAGCTGAAGCAAGAGATGACAGAGCTGAAGAACGATATTAAGGCTGATATGGCAGATCTCAAGGCTTCAGTCAGCAGCAAGTTTGATCAGATTCTATCCCTTCTGCAACAGAAGCCAGCTCCCTGAAGATCTTCTTCCTATCTCTTTTTAGTGTTTAGTGGCAAAGGGGGAGAGATTAGATTCAGGGGGAGAGATTAGAGAGTATATGTAAAAAGGGCTAAGGGCTAGCCTAAGAGCTACATGTGTGTCAAGACATTCTCTGTATTTAAAAAAAATTGCTTATACGTATGATGATGCTCTGATTGTTTGTCTTGCTCTGATACATGTTGTTTGTCTTGCTCTGATACATGTGTCTTTGCCTTTTCTGATCTGATACATGTGTTGTATTTTTTTTCTTTTGCTCTGATACATGTGTTTAGCTCTGATACAAGTATTTTGCTCTAAATTCTGTTGATTGCTCTGATATCTATTTGCTCTGATAATATCTATTCTAATGATATCTGCTCTGATAATATTTGTTTTAGGAGAGTTTAGATTCGTACTCAAGCATGCTATTCCTTGTACATCTGTTGCTGAGTATTTGTTCAACAAAATTGTTTAGATTCATACTCAAGCATGCTATTCCTTGTACATCTGTTGCTGAGTATTTGTTCAACATAATTGATACTCCGCTGTGCTTATCTATTCAGTCATGTTATGGTAACCTGGTTTAGCATCTACTCTCCATGATTAAACAGAACTGTGCATTTGCAGTAAAACACAAAATCTCTTATGTGCACAGCTTAAGGGGGAGTAGATATTAAACTTGGTTGAATATCACACCCTTTTATACATCTAATGCTATGTTTAAAGGGGTTGCCACTAACCACCAAAAAGGGGGAGATTGAAAGTGCATCCAGTCCCAAGGAGAGTGGAAGGATGATTATCTAGCCCCAAGGTTTGGTTTTGATGGTTAATGGCAACCCTCACCTGTATCTAACGTTTACAACGAGTGTGAACAGGAGTTTAGATGAACAGGTGATCGATCAAGACAACATCTGACTGATGATGAGGCCAAAAAAGAGCAAGGAACCGTGAAGGTCAGAAGGGCTAGCTGAGCTAGTCTCCTGAGGCTCAGTTGCGAGAAGCCGAGGCTGTGCTCGAGGGCAAGCGAGGTGATGGTGGCTTGATGGAGTTCAAGGACCGTGACTGCAAGCTGGATAAGACCTGGAGGAGCTAGGAAGCTAGTGGATCTGCGTCAAAGGGTTCGCTGTGCGTCTTCAAGGGCTGTCATCTTCAGTTGTTAGCTTGGAACCAGTGCCAAGATTTTGAGCGAGCTGGTCAGTGGCAGTGGTGAGTCCATTGTCCTCCTGAATCAGTTTAAGGCTTGTAGTGAGCCGGCCTGTGTTGTGCTCAGGTGCTGCCTGAGGCAACCGAGTCCACCTGAGTTTGGCATCTGAGACTCAGGTGGGTAGCTCAGCCGTGGCTAGTAGGTTACCAAGTGTATGTTAGCTAAGTCTCAGATAGGTTTGTTTGGTGGCTCTTTGTCTGACGTGGCATGAGGGTAACGGCTAGCTGCCAGGGACCCTATAAATAGGGAACCTGGGGAGGTTTCGACCTCAACCTTTACCTCTACCATAGCAAGCACCCTGCTGTTGCAAGAAAGAGCTCTTAGTCTCCGAGAGAGCGTTGCCTGCGAGCATCCACCGTGAGAGAGAGTTGCTTTACATCTTGAGTGCTTTCGAACTGAGAGAGTTCATGGTACTGGTTCCTCCAAGAGAAGCTCTTGGTGTTCGTCTACTCCAAGACCGGGAAGTTGGAGTCGTTGGTGAGCAAGCCAAGTCTTGTGTGGCTGCCTCCAAGCGTTTGTGAAGGCGATTTGGGTCTGCCTGTCTTGCTGCGGTAAGATCAAAAGGATTCCACACCAGATAAGTGAACGAGGAAAGAGCACGTTTCAGTGCCGGCTGTGAAAGCAGCTTCCTCAACGGAGACGTACCACTTTGCAAAGAGTGGGAACTTCGGTAAAACAAACCTCTGTGTCTATTTGTTCATTCGTATGGTTTGCTTTTACTTGTGCTGTTATATATAGTACACACTCTACTGCACTCAACTGAGTTTCCCACCTAAGACTCAGTTGACACTAATAGCAAGTTGTCTCCTTTACTATTCTGTCTATCTGTTGCACACAACTGAGTCACTCACCTGAGACTCAGTTGACACATAGTTGTCTCTGCTCTGCTCTGCTTGCTTTTACCTGAGTCATCTAGCTGAGAGTCAGTTGCTTGAGTCAGTTGCTTGCATCTTGGTAGGATTGGCCCATTTATTTGAAGCAAAGCCCATTAGGTTTTAAATTTATAGAGCCGACCTATTCATCCCCCCTCTAGTCGACTCCTGAGATCCTTTCACCTGAGTACACCCGAGTGAAGGGCAGTAATGGCGTGCCTTCCGTAGGCCACAAGTCGGATGCCGAGCAACTCGGAGCTGCCGAATTCTCCACCCAGACCATCCGAGAACATTGTTCGGGAGGCTCTGGGGTCCGGAATTTCCGGACTCAGTGGAATGACTTGGCGTAAGGCTTCGTTACTCGGGAACCTATGCGCCATGGCTTGTTTCTCTGGTTCTGACGTGAATTTCGGAGGCATTCCTTCAAGGGACACTAGCTGGCCTTAATCCACTCGGGAAGGCCGGGTGCTACTCGGAAATCCAGTCGGGATTCATGGTACGCCCCACGCTGGGCTATCGGCCGGTCCCTGTCCATAAGGATGGATCGGGTGCCACCAGAGCTTACCCGTTATTAACTCACCCGCCATAATAGTCCTGCCTTACAAGTGAATGTTGCTTGGCTTTTACTTGTCTTTTCCACAGGAGTTCGGTCAGTCCTTCGCAATCTCCCTGCAAGCAGAAGTCACTCGGAAAGCTTGACCAGAAGAGAAGACTGACAGCAGCGAGATCGTGAAGTACTCGGGGGCTACTGATGATGACATGGCACCCGGGTATCATCAAGGAGGACGAATCCGGCCCTCTGGCCACAGGGTGGGCCAGGCCGACTACTCGGAGTCCGACTTCTACACAGGGGCGCCACATCAACGTGGAGTACAAGACATGGACTAATACCTGTCCGGTATACCCAGAATCTGTTGTAACTAGTTAGGAAATCAATCTGTTACCCGATCTGGACTCTTGTAACCCTACCCAGGTCGCCTATATAAGGCCCAGTAGGGGACCTCCGATCGGGGCAAGTCTTGAAGTCTCTAAGTCTCTAGTCATAGACAATTTCCATTGTTTCCAAGTCCAATCAACCTTGAGATCGGTTCTCGAGGGCTTGCAGCACTCAGGATACAAGCTATACTAGCCACCAAACACAGGACGTAGGGTATTACCTCTCCGTGAGGGCCTGAACCTGTCTAAATCCTGTCTCCCGTGTGCACCCATCCTGATTTGCTGTGCTCACGCCGCCCCATATTCAGAATTGTCGGAATAATACTCCGACACACAGGTAAGCTAAAGACTTAGAAACAGATGAGTAGACTAAGCAGCTATGTAACAGGTAGCTGACACAGACAAGAGATATGATCTACAGCAACTATGACACAGCTATGCTAACACAGGTGAAAAGATAATCTATCACAAATAAATGGAATATATCTCAGAACACACAAGCATGCAGATATAGTAAGTAAATGAAAGCAACACAGTGAGTACTCAAAGAGACAAGGTGTTTTTAACCAAAGTTCCCTACTATTTTCAGAGAGGTACGTCTCCATTGGAGAGGCTACTCCGAAAAGCTCGCCAGCACTAAATCGTGCTTGTTCTCCGAGTACCTGAGTGATCAGGCCTCTTGCTTTGCTTGTGGAAGTCCTTTAGCCTTGCAGCAGGTAGACTTCGGATCACCTTCACAAACTACTGGTTCAGCCCACACAAGCTTGGGTGATACCAGCAACTCCTACGTCCGTCTAGGAGTAGACACTCCAAGAGTAACAGAGTCAGCAGTAACGACTCTTGGAGGAACCAATGCTCTTTGCTCGAGGACTCTCTAACTCTCTTAGGAAGTTTGACTTTTGTTCCGAGGTTGAGAGGCTTGCAACGGTCGAATGTGATTGACTGAATTGAGCAAGGTTGGTTGAGGCCGAAACCTCCCCTGGTCCCCTATTTATAGGGTTCACAGGCACCTGACCGTTACACTGTTGCCACGTAGGATTGAGTGAGTCACCGATGTCAGATACCGATGACACAGCCAGTCACAACGCCCAACTATAACCGGCTCAGGCAGATCGACACCTGTGTCACCGGAGGCACACACAGGTGAACCCTTAACTGACGTAGCCTAACTACTCAGCCCGATCTTGGCACATCGCATGCCCTCAGCGCACAACTAACTCTGATCTCCAATAAGGAGAGAACCTCTGACAGCCTTCTGACTCAGCAGACAAATTATCGCAGTGCAGTTCCCTTAGCATTTACAAGCTCTCTCCTGGTACAGAGATGTACCTGAGTCATAGAGCGCTAGACCACTTGTGACATAGCTGCGTCACACCGGTGACTCTAACCTCTAGGGTTTTCTACTGCTAGCACTGCAGAGTGCTAACGCAAGGCAGTCTCACACTTGTGCAAAACTGTTGACACAGGGCCACTGACCTCAAAGCATCAGTGCCACTGTCCAACACCCTAAGCATTGAGCAAAAGAACCTCCACAGAACATTACTTCTTCATCCCTCTTGATAGTACGGGTGTTTCCTATGGACTCAAAGAAACTAGCAAATCTAGGCTTTACCTGCCACCAACTGTATTCACGGCCATTGATGCACCAAGCCACCATCACCTTGCTTGCAACTCCTTGCACAGCACCGGCTTCCTCACAGCTGTGACACAGCTGCCTAGCACAGCCATTCCCTTGTCCTGGAAACCACCTTTGTACTTTTTGGGTGGTCATCTTTTCCTTGATGACCCTTCTTCCTGGAACCTCTTAAACCTGCTTACACTCATTGTAAACATTAGATTTCAGTTTGAGTTGCCATTAACCATCAAAACCAATTAGGGGCCTAGATGATCTTTTAACAACGCTACCTCGGGCAAGATAATTTCTTAAAGCCCACCAAAGTAAAAACTCTAGATGCTCCAATGAATATGAGCACAAGTACTAACATGAGGGACTTCAGAGGATGTGTCAATGTTGGTTCTAGGAACTAAAATAAAGCTTTATCACTCTTTTTTCTCTATTTCTATCTTTACGTATTGTTCTAAGAATGAAAATAAGTGTCGCTTATTTGTTAGTTAATTGATGGAAGAAGTGTTTGATAGTTTTTAAATTGATACACTTATGGGTAGAATCATTTACTCATAAATAGTATTAAGCCCACAATTATCAAAGGCTAATTGGATACTCTTGTAATCTAACTTTAAATTTGCTCCAACAAACACCGAAAAATAATAGAGATAATTTTTAGCTCTACTATTTTACTTTGCTATTTAACTCATTAACCTTCACAGCAATTTTCTATCTAGAGATGTGGGTTCAATACTAGATGAGGATTGCACATCGTATAGGAACACATGTATAAGGGTGGAAACGGATCGGATACGGATCGGATAGTGCCCTTCCCATTTCCTTTACCATATCCTTAAATCAAATACGGATCCGAATATGAATATTGTCGAATACGAATACAGATCGGATATTACTCGAATACGAATACGGATCGAATATTTATTCAATTCGAATCGGATACGAATATCCAAAAACTTCAACGATATACTATGGCAAAATAAATAATTAGATAAATACATGATAGATGGTGATGGATGGATAATAATATATATATCTCAATCAGTGATAAACGATAATAATACGTTCCATACAGATAAATAATAGTCATAATTTTAGCATGGATAATGATGATAGTAATATGTTTCATGTAGACATAGTACATAACTGTTTGGAGGTTCTTGTCCTAGCCACACAAAATAACAATGAACATGTCTAAATGTAGCAAACATAAATTACATAATATAAGAGCACTACATGACGAGCGCATAACAGGATATAACTGCTTCCATTAATCCATCTAAGAAATTTGGAACCTTCCAAGTCTACATGGTTGTAGTGCTTCAAGAAGAACCTTCCACATGGCTAGAAGCACCTACAACACAATAAGTAACAGTTGAGATGTTTAGTAAAATATAGTAATCATGTGTATTGATTCATATGATCATATCATACTTAATAATTACATCAAGGCAAAATGCCATGCAATCATCCTTGTTTAAAACACAAATGATAAATCTGAGCATCATTGTCATTTACACAAGAATGGCAATTCAAAAATTCCTATCCCATCTGGTGCCTTAGTATGCAAGTGCTATGAAGTGTTGGAATGATAAATCTTAGCATCATTGTCATTTACATAAAAAAATGCCTAATCTTTACTCTCTACCTTGTTCTTGTATGCCCTCATCTTATATAAATTCACCTTGTTCAACTTTGTCATTCACATCAAGAATAGCTAAATCTTCCAGAATTGAAGCTATGGCACATTGCTCTGAAAGAAAAAGACAAATAAGTTAGCAATGCTTTAGCAACTAATAGAAGAAAAATTACCTATTTTTATTTGTTTACTACGGTACTTATTTGTTTACTACGGTAGTAAACAAATAATATTTATTAATATTATTTGTTTACTACGGTACTTGTCAATGATTCTTCCTCTAGCACTAAAGGCAGATTCAGATGCAACTATTGATGCAGGAATAGCCAATACATCCCTTGCAACTAGAGCAAGGACAGGATATTGTACACCATGGGTCTTCCACCAAGACAAAATGTCAAAATATTCACCTTCAGGCCACCTTAACAAGGGAAAAACAAGGGCTCACTGCAATATTTCTCCAAATCAGACTTATCTTGGTCTACTTCACTTATATCATTTAGAAAAGCACTTAGCATTTTCTTTTTTGGCTGATCACCAAGATCCATATGTGATTCACAAGCTTAAGCTCTAGGTTGCATTTCAACATTGCCCACTGCAGGATGACTATAAAGAGAAGGATAAGAATCAAATAACTCTTGAACAACCTTCCTAAATTCAACTATCTCTTTCATTCCAGAGTTGTTTGATATCTCTTTGTAGTAAAACTCAACCACCTTCATCTTATAGCGAGGATCTAACATGCATGCAACTGCTAGAGCCACATTACTCATGTGCCAATACTTGTCAAATTTATCCTTCATAGCTTTTGCCATTGTAGCAATAAAGCCATCATTGCCATTAACCCACTCAATGAGCTGAATGTTAATCTCACTAAATTCTGAAAAGAACAAGTTGGCGGTTGGATAGTAAGAACTAGATAGAAGGTTAGTCACATTGTAAAATAACTTCAAACACGTGCACAAAACACTTGCCTTCTCCCACTCATCATTGGAAGGAGCACGTTTGCGATACTTCTCTAGGTACAAAATAACAAGCCTTTGGAAAACCTTTTTATAGTGGATGGCATCTGCTAGCATTAAGTAGGTTGAGTTCCACCTAGTGCACACATCTAGAAAAAGACCCTTCTTTGTGTATAAACCCATATCATTAGCATACTTCATAAATATCTCCCATTGCAAAGGTGAGCTTTTGACAATAAGAACAGATGCACAAATGTTATCTATAATAGCTGAAATTGTGCTCACACCATCCCTCGCAATGACATTAATAATATGAGCAGCACAACGGACATGAAAATTTTTGCCATGGCAGACTAGAGAATTATGATTTTCAAGAGTAGAGAAGATAGTGTCCACACAAACATCATTTGAAGAAGCATTATCTAAGGTTAAAGCAAATAACTTATGTTCAATATTCCATCTAGCCATTTCCCCCATGAATGCGGCACTCAAATTTGCTCCCGTATGTCGTCCTTCAAGATGCAAGAAATTAATGATATGCTTTTGAATTTTCCAATCATTCTCAATGAAATGGCAAGTGACACAAAGGTACTCCTTATTTTGATTAGAAGTCCATAAATCCATCGTGCAACTAAATCGGCAATTGAGAGAGGCAAACTTATCAAAAATCTTCAATTTCTCTTTGCGAAAAATATCCATTATCCTTGACCTAGTTGTCTTGCGGCACTTCAAAGGAAATGTGGGGCACAATGATTTGATAAAGTCATTTGTGTATTCATGCTCTGAAAAGTTGAATGGATACTCATGCATGATAATTGCAAGATGATACTTCTCAACACTAACTTCCTCATCATACTTCCAAGTATCTAAATTGACATTCCCTCCTAATGTGGTCAAATTAAGTTGTCTCTGACTCTCATCTACTTTATGTTTTGCTTTATAATGATTCCATAAATGTGACATACCTTGTACACTACTAGCTTCAAGAACCTTCTTATAGTATTTGCATTCTGCCATTACTTTCTTGATAACCTTGTCATTCACCTTTTCTTCCTGAAACATCTCAATGTAGTGTAACCAAACTTTTGAGGTTTTCTTCTTTCCCTTTGTGCCCATGATTTTGGGAGCCACACCACTCTACACTGCAACATTGTCATCTACAGTTGCAGCACTGCCACTTGCACTAGCATTCGGATTGACACTGTAGCTTTCACTTGGTTCACTTGATACATCAGCCTACAAAAATCATAAATTTTAAATTACAAACTCAGCAAGTGCACAAAGGTATAAATATAAATTCCAATACCTGCTTATTCCTGGCATTACTTGAAGATTTAGCAACCATGGCTGATATGTAACATGTTTCAATTGCTTTACCCAAAACTGGAAAAAAAAGTTTGAGATTGAACAAATATAAGCATATCATCATGTGTTTTTGTTATGGTATTTGGAAAACAAGTAATCAAACATAAAATTAGTCACGATGATGTACCTAGGTAATCAATAGAAGTCTTCCATATTTGTCATATAAGGAGTTCTTCCCTTTAATGTCTTGTTTCCGTATTGTAAATTGGACAAAGGAGAAATGTTTAGGGCTGCTAAAATCACATGCATCAATCATTTTGCCAATGGTACCAATGCACGAGTTCTGTTTCCAAATAAACATCAACACTAGGGGATATAATTAACTAGCACTTAGAAAGAAACTCCAATTTTACCAGCGCACAAGTTTTGCTTACACAAGAACATTAACAGCACTACGGGATATAATTAACTAGCACTTCAAAATAAATATGGGGCCAAAAGAGCATGCTAAAATGCTCTCTGGGAAAGGTCAAAGGGTTTGCAAACAAAATAATGAAAGTTTAGCACATACTTTTCACCAGTTCCTTCTCTTTAGCAGCAGCCAGACGCTTAAGTTTTGCAACTTGAGCAAATGTGGAGGGCCTGCCATACATACGGATAAAGGGAAAGAGGTGATGAGGAACATGGTTCGTGATCGTGAATCACTCTTCAGTTAATACAATAATTTTATGATGATAACAAAATCACAGAAAAAGGAAGGCTCATTTCCTATGTTGATAGTTGACTAGCCTCCTCCAGAAGCTGCTTGATTTCTACCCGCAATTTGATCTGTTCATCTCTAGTCCATAGAGCGCACATATATCTTAGTGGAGCAGGACTACAGAAATAGAATTTATCCTATAACATATACATTTGTTAAGATAACTAGAGCATGTACCTCACATGCTCAGAAATTTATCACAAACTCAAATTGTTGAGTACCAGAAGGAACCGTTTTTCTTCTTTTAGAAACAAATTCGAGCTAAATTCATCACCACACTAAATGGAATCTCATACTAGAAATCGCTACTAAAAATGAGATAACCAATTACTCTTTTGCCGGACCAGATTTTACGGGAGATTCGGGATTGGCGCTGACCTTTCTTGTGGAGGGCCAACGGCGGGCATGCCGTGTGCAGACTGCAGAGGGGCAAAGGGCAGGCAGCGGGCTGATGGGGGGCGACGCGGGCCGCGTGGGTGTGCTGGGCTGCTGGCGTGCTGAGCGTGTAGAGCAGAGGGCAGGCAGCGGGCCGAGGGCGGCGGCCGAGCGGCGGCTGGGCGGCAGGCTGATTGGATGAGGGTGGCGACACAACATGGAGGGCGCGGGCGTGCTGGACAGCAGAGGGTGGGCGGTGGGGCTGAGAGCGGTGGCCGGGCAGCGGAGAGCGGCGGCCAAGCTCTGGGCTGAGGGCGGCGGCGCGGCTAGGGCAGGGGAGGGCGCAGCCACACAGGGCAAGGGGAATCGGGTCGGGGTCAAGCGGTTGTGCACAGCACAGTGCTAGGCAATGAGGATTGAGGATTGGATTGAGCATTGAGGAGTTACCGGGTCCGGATACAGATATATCCAAACCTTATCTGGTTCCATTTTATTTGACAGATCCATATCCGGATCCGTATCCGGAAAAGCAATCTGGATAAATCCAAATCCAGATCCGTTTTAAATCTGGATATGGATGTTGCTTGCCATATTAGTGTTCTTTCAAATATGAATAACGGATAATACGGATTATCCGTTATCCGTTTCCACCCTGACACATGTATAATTAAGATTTCAAGAATTACACTGCGTGGAGGAATTTAAGATCATCCTAATAGTATGTATCTCTAACCTCTTGTGGAATAATGATCAAACTTTATGTTCCTTACAGATTTTCTTGCTCAAGAACAAGCAAAGGTTTAAGCTTGGGGGGTTGATGAGCCCATTTTGTACTCATCTATTTTTTCAAGTTTGATCCTTATTCAATTAATTTTAACTAGATTATTTCCTAATTTCTAGTATTAACGCCTAATTAATCGCTGAATTGTGCAAATTTCTCTTTTTAGACTATATATGTCTAGGATCACTAGAAAATGGGGCATATATTGATATATTTAGAAACTACACATCTAGAAGAGTGCCCACGAAGAAACGAGACCCAAATGGAGCTACCAATGGGCCAAATGATCAATTATATGACCATGGCCGCCCATACCACACGGTCGTACTGAGATCGTACATTAAACTGACCAAGTTTCATTAAGGAGTCTCAAGAAGAATCATGATGGTGATCTGAAAACCCTAAACAGTGCCTCTGATCTATAAGAGGAGAAGAGAGAAGAGAAAAAGGACAGCCGTTCAGGGAAGAGCAACACCACCACGAAGAACCACACTGAAGGAAGCCATGCTGCCACCACCATAGCCATCTTAGTTTTTGTACTCTTTTCATTACTATTGCCAAGAAGTAAGGTTGTAAGACGGTGTAAGTATTTTAATTGAAGTACATTTCCCTTTTGTCTCCTTGTTGCAATGTTCTTCATTGATTTGATCTTGGTAATTTCTATGGATTTTGAGTAGTTCCTCATAGGCTTTGGCAATAGGAATAGCCTAGCAGATTTAAGTTTATTTGTATTGTATCATGTTTATTTGTTATCTCATATTTTCGATATTTTGTCTCGCATGCTCATCTTGATAATAGGCGCTCAAGGTGAACATTGGGGAGAACTCGTGCTACCTTCGAAGCAGAAGTGACAGCTACATGAGGTGTAGGGAAACACGAGAGTCATTGGATCTAAATTTTTGATCCCCTTCAGAAGGTCTGATTTTTCTGAGTCCTAAGTTCTCTGTTTCCTTAGTTAGGGTCGGTCGGAAGTTCCGATGAACCAAATGTTTCAAAAATTCTAAACCCTGCTTGTAGTTATTGGAATTTGAAATATCAGAGGTTCCGATGGTAGGACCCAAAGTTCCGATGTTTACTAAAAAATTGTCCAACGGCTAGTAAGTGAGAGGGGAGTATTTATACCCACCTTCAGTCTTCCACTTCTAACTCTTGCTCATTTGATTTCTTGCCTACCTTAAGAGCAAACCCCTCTCCTCTCCCAAGCAAAAGCTTCACCACCTTTGAGAGGGGGATTTGACAAAGAGGGATTGAGTGCTAGAGAGAAAAGAGTTGATGTTTGAGCACTAGGGTTCATCTCCTAGCTTCTTTGTGTGCACACTCTTGGAGGTTGATGACTCCTAGATGGTTAGGAGTTGCTCACGAGCTTCCAACTTATTTGTGGTGAGCCATGAAGTGAAGACCAGATTTCACCTCCGAAAGGGAAGAAATACCACAAGGAAGCCAAGGAGTGCTTTCTGCAACCTCAGGAGGAAAAGGTTGAAAGACACCCGACTCAAATGCAACCAAGGCCCTCCACAAAGATGTAGGATTCCCTCAAAGATCCAAACTTAGGGAATAACATCATCGCGTCTCCTCCCCCTTTGGTTTATTTGTTTCGCTCCCTTTACTTTCTTGCAAGCTTATTAATTGTTTAGAGTAATCATTGTTGTTACTAGCATCATTTAGGATTGACTCGCTCTTGCTTGCATTAGAGAATCTTTAGTTATGCAATTATCTTGTTACGGCGAAGAATTTGAATAAAATTTGTAGTGGCCTATTCACCCCCCTCTAGGCCATCATATGGATCCTTTAGTTATGTTCTTATTTTTCTCTATCTCCTGCACGAGCAACTTTTCTTGCCTTGCATGAATCGCAACAAGAGCATCATAGGTAGGCATGCTCAAATCAGCAAGATCATCATCAAGAAAATCATCATTACTATCATCATAAGTAGGGGACTTGGTGATTTGTGATACCTTTGACCCATTTGCCATAAGACAATGAGGTGTCTCCTCATTACTTGGGTGATCGAAGAGGGACTTGGCGCATCTTACCGTGTTAATGCCGATGATTTCTTCATCGGAGTCGGAGTCGGAGTTGGAGCATGATCCGTCAGAACCTCACTCTTGACCAATGTAAGCTTGCGCCTTGTAGTGGTTCCTCTTGACAAACTTGCCATTTCCATGGCACTCCTTCTTCTTGTATCCCTTCTCCTTCTCATCCTTCTTGGCCTTCTTGTTGGGACAATTGGCAATGAAGTGTCCCTTCTTGCCGCACTCGAAGTATTGCCTTCTTGGTGAGTTTCTTCTTTGTGTCCTTCAAGTACTTGTGGCTCCTTGCTTTGCCGAAGAGCTTGTCGCACCACCCTTCTTAAACATCTTGGATAATCTTCTCACAAATAGGTGATGTCTTCTTCATCAAGTTCTTCTTATTCTTCATCATCGCTTGAGTTATCCTCGACAACGTGCTTGGCCTTCAATGCGATGTTCTTCTTGAGGCTTGAGTTGGAGGTCACGAGCTCTTCTGTGTCTTGGATTGCCATCTCATGAAAAATGATTCTTCCAAGCACCTCAGTGGGAGTCAACTTCTTGAAGTAATCTTTCTCACATATGAGCATCACCAACTATTCGTACTTGGGGAGAGGCCTTATAGCGAAGTAGTTGTCGATCTTCAGGCACCAAAGTGACTTGAGCTCATTCACAATATGATTGAGGTGAGTGAATATCTCATTGACACCCATATTCTCCAACATGGTGAAGCATTTGAGTTTGCTCGTTAGAACATTGAGCTTGGACTCCTTGACGGAAGAAGTTCCCTCATGGATCTCTATGAGCGTATTCCATATCGTCTTGCTATCCTCAAGCATGTTCATTTGGTTGAATTTATCCGAGCTCAATGTGTTGAAGATGTTGTTCATCACTTGGGCATTGAGATGGATGTTCCAGTGATCACCATCGGTGAGCTCGCCTTCGTTGAGCACTGCATTACCATCAACAACAATACACCATATGCTTGGGCTAATGGCCATTGAATGCATCTTCATTTTTCTATTTCCAACTAGCATTATTTGAACCATCAAAGTCTGGACCTCTCCCCACATGCATCCCTACACTAGTAGACGTCATATCTCTCTAGGTGGTGAACCTAAAAAATAAGAACAATAGTCCCAATTCTACGCAAGTAATTCTATAGCACTAAGCAAAACCTAGCATGCTAGTGATCAAAACAAGTAAGGAAACAAGGATAGAGAAGTGTAAGGAAATAACCACACGAGAGACAGAAGATTTATTGTCAAGCTTCAAGCCTTTGACGAGGCTCTATGTCTCTGTTGAGGAAGCTTGATCCAACAATCAAAACTGGCACTAAATCGTGTTTTCATCAGAAGCTTGCTAATACAAAATCAACCCTTCTGTCCCGAAGCACAAATCGACTCAAAGGTTCCAGATAGGCAAAAATGAAGCCAACTTGGTTTCCTTGGAGGTGTCAAACCACGAAGGTCCAAATGAAAGAAAGCACTAGAAAGAGACCAAGTCCTGGCTTAGAGGTTCTGGATGAACTTCCCTCAGAAGGTCTAGACAAAGCCAGTGCTTCAGGGCAGATCCTTTGTCATCACTCAGAGTGTTCGGGAAAACCTCACTCAAAAGTTCTGGACAACAAGAAACAATCCAGACAAAGCAACTGATAGACTTTAGAAAGTCCGTATGACCTTCACTCAGAAGATCCGGGTGAAAAACGATCTCTGTACAGAAGCTCTGCCTTCACTCAGAGTGTCTGAATTGACATCACTCGAATGATCCGAACAACAGGAACTCTACTAGACAGAAGCTCTGAAAGGTTTTGGTTACTCTGGATGAACCTGCTCCAAAGCCGCACCTGCCCTTGCTCAAGCCACCGCCACCATTAGCCCCGCCACCACCACTTGCAATCCGGCAAGCCCGAGCCTCTCAGCTCGATTCCAACATTGGTGGGGATGGCAGCCTGAGGAACGAGGAGTCCTCGGAGTCTCCTTAAGGAGCACGAGCGCTGGGACCGAGAGTGACGACAAGCCAAGAAAGGAGGGTATCTTCTAGCGTGAGTGGCACTGATGAGTGCTTGCTCCTCTCTACTACTTCTCTCAATCCCATGGATTAGGACACCGTGTAGGCAGATCTCTTGTGTCATTTACATTTCTTGATATACGCGCGCATCGCTGGTTTCTTGTGTTGATCGCCACTTTTGCGGTCTCTGAACTGAAGATTTCAAAAGTTAAGAATGTGATGTCCTAATCTTGCAGCCAAAATGCATTGATGCTAGAAGAGAAGGAGCGCAAGGAGAGGGAGTGGCACAGCTAGATCGTCGCGTAAGCCGACGAGTTCAAGAAATCCTTCCTTGATAAGCCCAAGCTGAAATGCGAGACCAACCAAACATCTATACTTGTTTCCTCAGTTAGGCTACGTACGCATGACAACAAATTAATAATGCAAAGATGTGTCAACTGTTCCTGGTGAACCAAGACAAGTTCCACAAGGAGACGAACAAGCAGTACTGGAAGGCGACCATTGAGCTGGTGCTGCACGAGATCCTGGAGCTAGAGAGCAAGAGCGGTGGCAGGAGGAAGGAGCAGGAGAGAGCCCCAACATCATGGTGGTGCAGGGTCCCAAGTCGGGCAAACCCACCAACCTATCCCAGCCCTCCCGAAGCTCAAGTAGAACCTACTGCTGCACCATGGTGCCCCCACCCCTCCGACATAGGGAGAGATGGAGAAGAGATAAGAGGGAGAGAGAGCCCATGGTCAAATCTGTTTTCTCTGCCCTGTTAGCTCATTGACAGGTGGGCCACATAGCCATGTTGACCCGTAGAGGAAGCGAGCTGATGACTGTATTGGACCCCTTTAACAATCTTAATGACTGTTATTATATTTTTTTGAATATAATGACCAAAATAAGTAAAACATAAATTTTAATGATCGGCACGCAAATTATCTAAAGTTTTTGTATAATAGTATAATACCCTCACCTAGACTTCCAGGTTTTTAAAGACAGAGCCATTTTTCACCTCGTATGCACCACCCAAGAAAAAAAAAGAAAACCCTTCTTCTTTTCTTTCGGAAAAATGGTTGTTTTAGCCTTGCGATCAGGGTCAATCCCAAAATGGGTCGCCTCACAACGCAAAGGCAGAAGTGACGCCGCAATGGAGTCGATAGATGCCACGTGTCCATTGTCACAGCGAGGTGGAGCAACGCTCGCTTATCGCACCGCTAGAAGCGAAAGGAGGTAGGACCGCATGACAGGGAAGACATCACATGACATCGACGCGACAGCGGGACGTCGCGTCTGCCGATCGCGACCCATCACCAGTCGCGCTTGGTGGCCATGACATGTCACCTGCCATGCGTGCGGCGCCGCTTTCAGTGCTAATGATGTGATGGTGATGCGACGTGATGGGCAGGCATGCTCTTCTCGCACTGGGCAGGCACGATAGGCGTCACTGGCCCCATTTCTCGTGTGAAAAGCGGCCCGTGACATGCGTGAGAAATGGCTTCGGTCCTCTTCAAAACCCCCGAGCATCTCTTCTCTCTCGCAGCCCCTCTCAGTCTCTGCCTCCACACTGTCCTATGGTTCTTCTCTTCCTGCTCTCTTTGCTACTATCTGTGGTCTAGAGAAAGAACACAAAGAAGAAGAAGATAGAGAGAAGACAAGAAAAAATGTTGTGATTAAAGTTGGAATTAGCGGTTCGTGTAGTACAACAAACTATAGATCAAGTGAGTAGCTTCAACTTGAGGTAATCTTTGTGTGCATGATAATAATGATTAGTTGTTATGTTGGTAGAAAATTAGCTAAATGATAATATAGGCATGGCACTTAAACTCTAGCGTGCTATTATTTTATGTGATACAATTGCTATGGACAACTATAGTTAATAATTAGCACAATATTAGTGGATTGTCATGTTTGTTGATATGAAATGATTAATATTAGGAGAAGAAGAAATGTCATAATTAAAGTTGAAATCAGATGCTCATTTAGTACAATATATTGTAGATGAAGTGAAAAGCTTCAAGTGGACGTAATTTTTTTCTGCATGATAATAATGATTAGTTGTTATGTTAGTCAAAAATTAGCTAAATGACAATATTAGACATGGTAGTTGAATTATAGCGTGGTGTTTTTTTCGGATATAATTGCTATGGACAACTATAGTTAATGGTGGCTTACATATTTATTAATTAGTACAATATTAGTGAAATTGTTATGTTAATTTGTTGATATTGAAATGATTAATATCAGGAGAAGAAGATAGAGAGAAGAGAAGAAGAAATGTCGTAATTATAGTTGAAATCAGCGGTTCACGTGGTACAACAAATTATAGATAAAGTGAGAAGCTTCAACTTCAGGTAATTTTTTGCATGATAATAATGATAAGTTGTTATGTTAGTTGAAAAATAACAAAATGACAATATTAGAAAAGAGTGTTGTTTTTCGTGTGATATAGTTGCTATGGACAACTATAGTTAATGGTGGCTTAGATATTAATTACTAAAATATTAGTGGAATTGTCATATTTGTTGATATTGAAATGATTAATATTAGGAGAAGAAGATAGAGAAAAGAGAAGAAGAAATGCTATTATTATAGTTAAAATCAGTAGTTCTCGTGGTACAACAAATTCTAGATGAAGTGAGAAGCTTCAACTTGAGGTAAATATTTCTCCCATGATAATAATAATTAGTTTTGTATGTTAGTCAAAAATTAGCTAAATGATAATATTAGACATGGTAGTGATATTTCATATGTGCAAATATTAGACGTGATATTTGAAATGAAAAAGAAAGAAATACTATATAGGAATATTTTATATGTGCAAATATCATGAAGAACAAGTTAATAATAATCAGTATGATGTAAAACATTATGCAGTTGCATTGAAAAAAGTGGATAATATGTAGCAATTTCTCAAGTGGTTAAAAATAGTTAAGGAGTTAGTGGAATTAAACATATAGGTCCAGATTATTTGTATCTGAATATGAAGTTTGGTCAATATTAGCCAAGGAGTTATTAATTAAGTGACTGGTTGCTTTCTTTGTTCCCTTTATACCTTAAAGCAAATTTCATATTTTTTGAAGGTCAAAATAGATCAAAAGATCTAGAAAATTTGCGGAGGACTTTGTTAACATAAAGGATCAAGATGTCGGCCTAGAGGGGAGGGGTGAATAGGCAACTAAACAATTTTAAACAAATGCTAATCAATTTTACAACTTTTGCGGAATTAAACTAGATTGATTAGCAGGATGGCAATATCCAATAAAACTAAGCAAATATACTAAGCAAGATAGATATGAGCAATATAAAAGACTTGCAAAGTAAATGCGGAATTGAAAGATCAAGGGACAAGGATTTGTTGCCGGAGTTCGGATCCTTGAGGGAATCCTACGTCTCCATTTGGGTAGCTCGATCACACGAGATCAAGACCCGGCTTCCTCTCAAGCCTTTGTCCCACGAGGACTCTCCGGAGTCTCCTCGACTTCTTCTTGGTGATTCTTTCCTCGCGGAGGCGAATCCCGGCCTTTACAAACTTCCCACGGCACACCACACGGATTGGGAGCTCGTGAGCGACTCCTAACCGTCTAGGAGTCCTCAACCTCCAAGAGTAACAAGCACGTTGAAGTCGCAAGGAGGTAAACCTAGTGCTCAAAGAGATCTTGACCTTTTTCCGCTCAAATCCTCAAATCTCACTTCTTTTCTTTTCTCTCACAAACGGGTGGCTAGGTGAAAGGACCGAAGGTGCCGACTAGAGGGGGGTGAATAGGAGGCTAATTAAAATAACTTCTTTTAATTTGTTGAACAGATTAAGTCTTAGCTAGTTGCAGGGTGAGCTAACTGTGTAACAGGTGAACAGCACAGGCAAAATATTATGTATGAT